>CM065053.1:15077500-15110000 GCA_032883995.1 Coronaproctus castanopsis
TTATTAAATGTTGAGAAACTCTTTATTTATTAATTCGGTACTATTGGTGTCTGCAAATTCAGTGCTGCCTATGGTTGCACCCTGTCAGGATATGCTCCACGTTGTCAGTTGTATTGCATATTATTCTATACTTATTTAAGTAATATTTAAATAATCCGTGTTCACTGATGAACTGTGCTTTAAAATAATTCGACGTAAATACAATGTTGTTTAGTCGGCTATCTATAGCTGGAAATAATTATTTCGCTAAACCGTTATATTCATCCTATAATGCTTGATATTTTTTAATATAGTGATTATCCAGTATTGTTTTAAATTATTTAGACGTTAACATTTTTTATCGTGTAGATAATATGGAGGAAGGTGTTAATGTGTTTCTCTATTTGATATTTTAGTGGCTTAATATAGCTGACTATATGAATTGTTTAACTTGATGACGATTATTCTCTCAAATCTTTAATCTATTTTGAAACCGTTTAATAATAATCGTTTCGATATAAATATTACTGCTGTACAGTATATTTGGTAAAATTACACTTTTATAAAATATTAGCTCATTCTTGTGATTTATTCTATTATTATTGTTATATAGTTTATAAAATATTCTTATAAATTTTGCTGATTTTGGTTGTAATATAATTAAAGTGGTTATAAAATTACGGAATGTCTAAACTATATTGAGATAAATTTAACTTTTGAAGTGAAACTTCTATTGGCGCGGTTTATATGGGAAGTTAACCGGCAAAACAAGTGAGCGAGCGAGCGAGCGGAAATAACAGGCAGATATATATATATATATATATATATATATATATATATATATAAATACCCGCCTATCAAAACATGTTCTGTTGCGTTAGGTGCGGCAACGAAGTAATGGATATATATATATCCCCTTCGCATGTACAGCGATACCAACACCCGTCGTCAAACCACGTTTATACACGTTGGTAGGCTTATTCTTTATATATATACATGTGCGTGGTTGTATGTATGCGTGCGTACATGTGTGTGGGTGTTTATATATATAGACCCGTGTAAAAATTAAAAAAAAATCTGTAACGAATACAGTTAAAATGTTTAAGTTTCACTTCGCCTCTGCGCTCCGAGGCACAGATGTTTTAAATTTTGTAATGTTGTATTGAATAATACATACGTTGACTTCAAATCATTGATGTTCAAGTTGAATGATCGTAACCAGTTATTTATTATGTGGTATACTTAGCAAAATTTCTTTTCTAGTCGGACCTCACTTTCGTCTCCGGCTACTATGGCTATATCATCAATAGAAGGTAAATATCTTTACACTATTAGGTAAAGGTATGTTGTAAATTTGATTGGATATATACTATTACTCTTGTTTTTCGCCAGTACTCAATTGCTTTTGTTTTACCACAGTCAGCACGAAACCTATTCAGTGTTCCTCATTGAAGCCGATTTAATTGATCTGTAGACCATATTAGCCTTGTGAAATAGTACAGTACTATTATTTTTGGAGTATCTCCCTGATTTTAATCTTTCATTTACTGTAATCTATATAATACGGGAGATATGAATTACCTTCAGTTCTTTTAATTTTAAATTTTTCTTATACATGGTGCAGCAATAGGTATAATAATTCGGTCTTTATTGGATCAAGACAACCAGTTACAAAACCGCATGTATCATTCGGTGCTACATTTATTTTCTTGAAGTGTGTTGAATGCCACACACGGTGAAATTTCATATTTTACTCGTGAAAACACAATGCTAAACTTGTCCCTCCAAGAACTTCCGGTCCAGCTAACATTTTGATTGAATCAAATTGCGAATAATATTGTTTGTAGTAGTTTATTTCATTTTAAACATTCACACTGGTTCTTCCATGGGAGTGAAGATTTAGAGGATTACCGGGAACTGTAATTGATAACATATTTTACAGGGACAAAGGCGATTGTTTAATAGGTACCGAATACATCCAGTAAATTATTACTGTACAAGGCAAATCATTAGAGCGATATGGACCTATGGAATTGCCTTTTGTACTACACCATCTGCATTATCTCAACATAGCACTGAACCAATTTGCGTTCCAAATTAAGCCTGCCAACCGGAAATTCAATTCTACTCCCTGGTGGGACATTTTCTGTTGTTATAATCAGCAAAATTTTTTAAGTAATTATTTTAAACAATTTCGTTATAGTTGCTCAATTAGAGATTACCTTTGTGTAAAAACCAGGAAGCCATTACTCGGCAATTTCCTCTTAACTAAAAAAAGAGAAGCTTGGAAGAAGTTTGTTTCCTCCATAAATCATACTCAACTTTCCTGCTACATCTGGAATAAAGCCAGAGCTTTTGCGGCAAAAACCATCTTGACTATTATTCTAACCCCTCCAAAGACTCATTTATGTACTTTGAGGGCTCTTTCCTATGTCTCTAATTTGTGAGACCTTTCTTTTCCTATGTCGACCTTTCTTTCAAACTCTGCCCATCTCCTGACCTTAATTTTTAGTTTTCCATCTATTTGTATAAGTGTATCTGAAATTCTACATTCTCTCTACTTAAAAAAAAATCTTCACCTGATTGTGACGGCATCACTCACAAAACCCTAAATAATCTCCCGTGTATATGTAAAACATATGAAAAAATACTAAAAAATAGAGTTGTTTGATGACTTGAAAATAATAAATTGTTTTCTTCAGGACGATAGGTTTCCATAACGACATCAGTTACTTGAACTGTGTGTTTTATCTGGTTGCAGAAATTTATAAGTCCTTCATATCAAATAAATATTTAGTTGCTTGCTTTTTAGATATAAATAAGGCATTTGATTCAATACCCCCCTAGCCATGCTTTTTGACTCTCATAAGTTTTCATCATTCTTTTGCTAATGTCGTATGTAAATTATTCACAAATCGGGTCTTAATTTTCAAACATTTATCCACCAACAACACTATCACAAGGCTGCTACATTTAGGCTTGCCACATGGGTCAGCCTTAAGTCCTGTCTTATTCAATATTTATATACTTAAACTTTTTCAAGCATCCTTGCTTAACAATACTAACATTTTATCTTATGTGGACGACATTGTACTTTATGGAATTAATTCAACCTAATTGAGTGTGTTCAATCAGTAAATAGTACTTTAGTTTCGCTTAACACACTCTCCGTTATTTTTTCTTACAAGCGTATTAATTATTATATAAATAGATTGATTATTGATGAATATTATTATGCTCCTTATTCTATGTTTCCTAAATATTTAGGCTTTGTATTAGATCGTATACTCAACTGGGGTAAGCACATTGAAGTTATCTACAAATAAGCTTTAAAACGGATTAATATTTTAAAATCTCTTTCTCATACAACCTTCAGAGGTGACGCTCTTATTCTATTTCTCCACATACGCAGTATCATTGATTACGGTACTTTCCTGTTTGATAATTCTCAAGCCGTGTACATTTCCACATTGGATAAATTTCAAAACATGTGTCTGCATCTATCCTTAGGAGCACTTATCACAACTACAATATCAGCTATGGAAGTGAGACTAAGGTTCCTCCCCTATAAATTGTTGATAAATTCTTTCTCATCTTGCACTTCATTATTCCTCTATTTTTAGAATATTTTCCAAGAATGAAGATTTATTCTTAGTCGTCGTCCAATCCTTTTCCTCTCCGCGCATTATCTATCTAATTATAGCAATCTAATAATGCCACACTCTCCTTCCTGTTATTTTCTTTTTCCTTTTACTGATAACGAGGTATGCTTACATAAAGACTTAGATTATTTTAAAACATTTTAATCTTCTGTTCCTCCTTCTATTGTTAACGTATTTTTTATGCTTCATATCAATAACCACTTCTTTCAATTCACATCTATCTACACAGACGGCTTTAAACCAATCACACGACTTAAAATTTTCACACTATAACCTACATTCCTGTCCTACAATACTGAAAATTCGTAATCATCACGCTCTTCTTTAAAATGTTGGTGTCTCAATTAAGTTTGTATGGATTCCCGGCCACCCTAGAATCAGCGATAATTTTCTCGCTGACTTATATGCCCATTCTCCTTCCTTTCTTGGTCTATTTATCGCTTATTCACCGCACATTGATCTTCTCTCCATTGTTAAAACTGCCCACGAGAAATACTGGTGGGCGGTCTGGAATAACCTTTATAATATCGCACATTATAAATTGTTTCAGACTGATGTTCCCTGCTTACCCTGGTTTTATAATATACAGATGTTAGTTAACCAAATTCGTCCATTCATAAATATGCAGACTACGCTCCGGAAAATATCGTCTCCCTTCTTCACTATTCCAAATGAACCTTACTATCTCCCCCTGTTGCTCCCATCCTCCAGATACGGACCTTATTTCCGACGCAGATCACATATTCTTCGGATGTTCTCATTATCTCTCTTCCCATAACACATTATACAATCAAATCCTTATCTAATCCTTTACCCACAAACACTTCTTTCTTACTTGCTACTTGTAACATGCATATTTATATTTTTCTATATAAGTTCATTTGTGAATTGTGATATAACTTCTATATTATTATCTAATGTTTTATATTGCAATTTGTCTTGTGGAAGCCCATAATAAAGGGGAGAAAAACAATATCATATCAATTTGCATGAAAGGTTCCTCAAAAACAATTTCAAAACATAAACCGATAGCTTTAATGAGTTATACACTGAGGATATTACAAAGCATAACACATGCAAGAATAGAAAGGAGAATAGATGCACAGCTAAGCATAACACAATACAAGTTTATTAAGGTATGCTATAGCGCTGCTGAAATTAATCGTTGAACGTGCTATAAATGCGAACAAAGAAATAATAGCTTGCTTTTTAGATTACGAAAAAGCGTTCGATAGAGTGAGGGGCGAAGTTAATAAATATTCTACAAAAATATGATTTTAGTCAAAATTATATAAGGATAATTAAAAATTTTTACTGGGAACAAGCAGCGAATATTAAAATCAAGAATAAATATTCTGAAAGAAGGAGTAAAATACAGAGAAGAGTAAGGCAAGCATTGTCGCCACGTACGTTGTATTGAAGACATAATGAAGAATAATGTGTTACAGAAAACTGACTGTAAAATAAATGGAAAGTAGTTAATAGCATAAGCTGTGGAGATGATAAGTTGTTAATTGCAGAAACAGAGGGACAAATGCAGAAGATGCCGGATACAATCAATAGTGAAGAAAAATAAAATTTACAAAGACGAGTAGCAGTGATGGAAAAATCCAAATTGTTAACGAATGGATGGAAAATGTGACCGAATTTAAATATCTGGGAGCAATAATTACAAACGATAGAAGAGATATGAAAGAAATAAGGGCAAGAACTACAATGGCAAAACAAGCTTTCATAAATCTAGAAAGCGTTCTGAAGAACAGGAAATTGTCGATGAAGCTAAGAAAAATAATTGTGCAATGTTACGTGTGGTCTGTGTTAAAATATGCGAACGAATCGTGAGTTATTAACGTCAAATGCAAAAAGATGTTGGACGCGTTCGAAATTGGGCTTGTTGACGATTGTTAAGAATATCATTGACAGGACTCATCTCTAACAAGAATGCGTTAAAACAATGCAATATAAACAGGCTGACTATAATAGAAAATATTACGAAAAGAAGAAAATTGTAGTATGTAGGTCACGAGCTCCGGGTTGGCTGTATAAGGTAAAATACTTGGGAAAGCAACAAGAGAACGGAATTTGCATATGTAACATCAAACATAACGAAAAAAGTGATAATTGCAACTAGACTTAGGAAAATATGAAAAGGCCAATGATGCACAACCTCCTTTAAAGCAGATGCAACTCGATGATGATTGGAATAAGTCACAATCCGACTGTATTAAACTAACACTGGTACTTAATTAAGGTTGTATCTTTAATTTTTTTTTTTTTTTTTTTTTTTTTAAAGTTTATACTTTGCTTTCGACAGAAAATTAGAATTATTTAGGGGTTCGCTTAATCCAGATGATCGAAACCAAAAATAAAAAATAAAAATAACGATCAAAAGTGTTCAGAGGAATAAATTAGAAAACAAACTTTATTATTATTATATCCGGTACGTTGGAGACGTTAATTAAAGTTCCGCGAAACCCAAAATAAATAAACTTTTATCTTCTTCATTAGCGCAAAATTTTAAAAATAAAAATTCGTCGCGCTATCGTTAGTCGAATCGGAGATGAAAAGCCGACCGCAGTAACCAACGAACGAAATGTTTTGAAGAAACGTCTCCACGGACCGATAAAGACCAGCTGTTGTCGATGTTATTTGATTCTGTCTAACTAAAAAGCTTAAAACTGAACGACAAAAAAAGCTCTCCTGACCTGAACAAGTTTCGAAGACGGTTGAGCTCGCATTAAACGAAATTGGTTTTATTCATTCCATTTCCCCGTGTTTACTTTCATTTTTCGTCTAATCCTCTAGACCGAAACAAACCGTCTCTCTCTCTCACTCATTCCATTCCTGAAGCGTGACAACCGATGTCTTGTTTGATAAACATCGTTAGTTAAATACGAAAAGACGTCCGCTACACGGTAAAAACTGATCTTTTTATGTGCGTGTGTGTGTGTGCGCGCGTCTCAAATGAGCCTAATTTGAAAACATTTCGAACAGTATGTAATATAGAGAGGCTGAGTCCCGTTTGAAAATATAACGAGCGATATTTGAAAGCTCGACCGAGTATTGTGCGGTACTTTTGTTAGTTTTCCTTTCTTAAAAAAAAAAAAATCAATTCCATAAAACCGAAAGGAGCATTCAGTAATTTTAATTTTATAATATATCGAGATTATATTGAAAATATTCGAAAGATTTGAAGAAATATGGCTTTAAATTTTTCGACTGCGGAGTGGGAAACCGTCAATTTGTGCTTTAAACAAAATATTCAACGTTTTAATTGGCTATTAAGCTAAAACAGATATAATAGCCACCCATATATATATAATAATAAAACAATAATAATAACCCTTATTTAGCATAATTAACAATTTATAAATATCTGTTACAGCTAAAATCAATTTCTAAAATCAATTTCTAAAATTAATTTCGAATATAGTCATACTAGGCCCTTTCGAGCGAAGGTCTCTCCAAATTTTTCCCAGTTGCATTTGTTGTGTGCCAACCTATACAGAGCGCTTCTAAGTCGTCATCCCAACGTGTAAACGGTCGCGACTTTTTTCTCTCGCAGTACGCCAGGAACTATTCCGTCGTTACTTTCTTCGTCCACTGCTCATCTCTGTATCTTATGACATATCCTCTCCACTTCCATCTCAGCGCGCGGATTGAAGTTATGACATCCCTGTTATCGCCAATTTGTTCCTTAATCGTTTTTAATTTGACTCTATCTAGTTTCTTGATTTGTAATATTTCTAAATTGTTTTGGCAGGTTCTTAGAATATTTTCTTGTCTTTGCGTCATCGACCATGTTTGGGAACCGTAAGTTAAGAATGGTAGCAGGCAGCTGCTGAAAGCCACGCTTTTTAGATTGGGTGGAATATTGCTCTTAAAAATTGATTTCATCATCCATTACTTTTTCCATGTTATTGCCACTCTGTTAATTTGCTTTTAAATGAAATTAGTTGACCTAAATATATAAGTTCGGTAACTTGTTCTATATTGCTATTTCCTATTGGTATAAAGCCTCTTTTTTCTTGACATAAAATTTAAATTTTTTCGTTATTTATTTTTAATCCCGATTTATTTCCCTCTAGCTGCAGAGAGAGAAGCTCCAATTGGTTGAAGATCGTCTGCACAGCGTAAGTTGTTCAATAATTCTCCATTTAAATTAATGCTCATGTCCGACCAATGTATTGAACAATATATATATATATATATATATATATATATATATATATATATATATATATATATATATATATATATATATATATATATATATATATAATAAAACAAAATTTAAAAAAAGTTCATCATTATAAAAATTATTTTATTAACGTAAAGCTTTTCGACAATCACGTCATTTTCAACCATATGCAAAAATATTTAAAACATTTACATCAACATTTAAAGCTGCATTCCTCATAATACTATGCCAGGTTTCAGTAAAGATTATCTCCAGGCTACTTGCATCACTGTAAAATTGTCGCAACAAATTTTTAACTTGGCAGTAGTGTACTGTCTTCCAAAACATAGAATACAAGCTCTTCAGTTCATAGATTTTATGAAAAGAATGGGTAAGCGATTTCTTATTGGAAATGACTTTAATGCGAAGCATACGTATTAAGCTTCTAGGTTAGTTACTCCTAGAGGAAACAACTTAAAATCTGCTATTGATACTTAACATTGCAGCATTGTATTATCCGGAGGATTGCCTACCTATTGGCCTACGGACAAAAATAAGATTCCTGATCTCTTAGATTTTTTTATAATAAAAGGTATTTCAGAAACTTTTTTAAAGTCACTAATGACAACTCTTCGTTATCTTCGGACCATTCAATTGTTATATTAATGATTAGTGACCCGGTTTGGATAAAGGAAACATAACCTACATTAACCAATAGGTTTACTGATTGGAACAAGTTTAAATAGCTATTAGATGACTCAGTCGATGTAACTATTTCTTTAAAAAAAATAAATCTAATATCAATGACGCCACAAATTTATTTATCAACCTCATTATAAATGCTGCTTATTCAAGTACTCCGCCGCTAAGCATCAAAGTCAGTCAAACTATAAGGCAACTGCGTAAACGATGGGTGATTACTACAAAAGATAAAAATCTATTAAATAATCAAACGAAAAAGCCCAAGATGCTATTACAAAAAATTAAAAACGATTCATTCACCGATTATGTAACTAAGTTATCTAGTTCAGCAAGTATGAGCTGTTAAAGCTAATAATTCAAGGAATAATAGAGGGTCGGAGAGGACCCGGAAGAAAGAAAACGACATGGTTACAAAATATAAAGCAATGGACGGGGCTTGAAAGTATTTAAAAGCTGATGCGGGCTGCCGAAAATAGAAATATCAATGCTATGATGTCAACGCGCAGTAATGCGCAAGACACATGAAGAAGTATATATATATATATATATATATATATATATATATATATATATATATATATGGGTGGCTATTATATCTGTTTTCGCTTAATTATATAAAACTGTAGTGTCTGTCTGTAATTTGCGAATATTTACAGTATAATTATTGTATTTGACTATTTTTATCACACAAACAGAAAATCTATTTTTTTAAATTTTTGTCTGTCTGTCTGTACCGATTTAACTCGAAAACTATTAAAGCAATAATGATGAAGTACCACAGTTTATAGCGTATATTATCGGATTCATTCTAAGCTTTGTTTCACATTGATATCACAAATAGGACAGAAATTACAATGATTTTAAATTTTAACAAGTCTGCCTGATATGTGGGACATTGTTTAAAAAGAAAGTCGAAAGTTGGGGCTCCTCTAAAACCAACAGATCGAGGAAACTGAATGTGCTACGAAGATGTGCGAGTGGTTGATTCCTACACATAGCTCGGATTATTAATAAACAACTATGATGGAAACGGAGAAGAAATCAAAAACGTAGGATAGTAAATATCAAAACGCCCAATGTGGAGATTAAATAAAATCTGTAAAGACAGATCTATTACTCGATTATCTAGCTTATCAGTATTAAAAATGCATGGCCGGAATTTAAACTTAGCCTCTAATTACCGACTTAGAAGAGTCCGATCTGCTATCAGACGATACTTGAAAATCCCTACTAACGACTCCGATATTGCTTTCACTAATCCGGATGAAATATCTAAAATTTGTTGGTATGAAACCCAAGCATTCGGTAGGACACTATTAAAAAAAAAACTCTCACTCTATTCTAGTAAAGATTTCTAACATGATAAATGGTATTGTTAAATTTCAACACCATCCTCACTACCGGAAAATAGCTAACGTTATTGTCATACCCAAACAATGCTTCATAAATTATCAACATTCGATCTAACCGGTCTACTTAATAATTTAAGTAAAAGCTTATAAGATTAAAGGTTTATGCCGATATGAGTAATATAATTAACTTTCAGTTTGGATTCTGCTTTAGTTATTCTACTATACAACAAGTATGTAAAATAGCTGAATTTATTACCCACAATACTATTAGACGTTGCTAAAGACAATGTGGCATAATTCTGTGTAAAATGATCGATTGTAAATTTCCCTCTTTAAGCGATAAATCATTTTAGGTTTCTATAGGCAATGCAAAATCGTCTTATAAAATCTGCCATTTATACTTTCAGTGTATTTACACAACTTTACTCTTTTGTATAATGTGCAAGTCGCGCTTTTTGCAGATGAAGCTGTTATATATTACATCTCGTATAGATCCAATGCTACTCGCAGTAGACTGCAGCTTGGAATAAAGTTCATAATTAAAATTATTACAATAAATGACACATTAATACAAATCCGGCGAAAACTGAGGCCATCTTTTTCAACCAAAGAAGACCAACGTTGCCAGATAGTCTGCTTGTTCAAAATGCTCAAATAGATTAAAGTGACCAGGTACGATATGTGGGTGTTATTTAAGACGGCAGATTGACGTTCACCAGACGTGTAAATAATACTAGTCTTAAGACGAATAAATCCACCTTTTTCAATATACCCGCTTTTTAATCGTAAATCTTACCTTAATGTTAACAACAAGATGATAATCTACAAGTCATTAATCCGATCAATGATAACCTACGTCCGTCCAGCATGAAGTTCAGTATCTAAAGCCACTTGCAAATCAGATGTTTAAGATGTATTTTAAATTTAATTATATTCTCAACTAAGTTTCATTTCCGGTCAAGGGTATATTATTTGCAGATGACCTAGCGTTTATTCTTCCATGTACGCTGCCAAACAAGCAGCAACCATGCTTCCTCATCCAAATCTTGCCATTCCGCGTGTAGATGCTTTAAAATTAATATCTCAGCAATTAAATCAGAAATGGCAGTCTCTCTGGGCGCATATGTCAATTACTAATAAATTAAGATCAATAAAATTAGACACTGCGCGTTTCAATACTCCTTCTCATTTATCGCGGCAAGTTGAAATTGTTTTACACCGTCTAAGACTTGGCCGTACAGCTATCACTCACAGTTACCCGCTTCAGCATCAACTTCTTCCGCGTTGTTCTTGCGCCAACAATATCATCACAGTACATCACCTCCTAATCGATTGTACTAATCACAGCTCCTTGCGCACTAAATTAGCTCTGCCTACGACTTTGAACGAATTACCGAATTCAAGACCAGATAATATGCACCGTGTTCTTCGATTCATTCAATCATTCGGCCTAAAAACTTGTTCAACAGGTATACTTTCAAGGTAGTGTACTTGAAGAAGAAAAATTTATTTATTTAAATTAGCAACGCAAAATACAACATATTGTATACCAAGTACACAAAATTATTACTAGCTAATATAATAAGAATAAAGCGCATCGTATAAAAGCTTTAAAAGAGAATGCAAAAACAAATAGCATACAACTAAGCGGAAAAATTTATTACAGTTAATTTACTTAATATATAAATAAGTAAATATACAAAATAAGAAAAATTAATTATGTAGAAAAATAAGAGCTCGAGGTTTAGTTGAGAAAACATATATGGAGTCCTAGTAATCCTAGTGGATTAAGCGAAATTCTGCAACAAGGGTTAGATATGTTAGTGAGATATGACAGTCATTATTATTTATTTAAATTAATGCGCCACATACAGCAACTAACGACTAGAGGTACAGAGGAAAATAAGTATTAAATTAAATGATACAATCCAGTATCATGTAGAAAGAGGATGAATCCGGGATAGCGTAGAAACATTGTCATCAAGCAGTAGTATGATCTCTGTAGGCTATATTGAGGACACTCTGTCAGTATATGTTGGACAGACAGTGCAATAGGCCGTACACAATAGAGCTTCCGATCTATTAAGAAGATAAGCATGTGTCAGTTTAGTGTGGCCCAATCTGAGGCTGACAACTACATTCGAGATTCATTTAAAAATATGAAAATTTGCCTTTGTTTCTCTCTCTCTTTCTGGAATGACAATATATATATATATATATATATATATATATATATATATATATATATATATTACATATGTATGTTTTATGTATTATATATATAAGTGTATATGTAAGATCACAATATCAAATAACAAACGTTTAAAATATGACAAACAAAAATTTCGAAAAAACTCGTTCACGATATCATCGTATTGAAAACAAATCGGGAAAATTTAACGAAAACATAAACAATCGCAAATAAAAAAGTACAATTAGTCGCTAAATTTTTGCAACGTCGTCTACAGCTGTAATTTATGTAAATGGTACGTTGTTACTAGAATATCTTGATTGCCAAATTTGTCAGGTATAATTCCAAATCCTGGGCAATGTAGTACATACGTGTATGTATGGGTAAACTTTAGGATAATATTACTTTTTATATTCGAAAAATATTTCTTTACATAACGTTAATAATAATAATAATAATAAAAGTAACACCTTGGTTCCACCTTTTCGACTAAGCATAAAAGAAACTTGCACCAAGCATATAAGCCTAAATGAACATTATTACATTATATTACAAAACATACACACACACACACGTTTATATATATGTATGTGTGTGTATTATATGTGTATAATGCGAAAAATTTAGTGTCAGTAAGTTACGAAATAACTTCCGCCATTTTTTCAATTTCGTCTAACAACATTTTTCAATTTTCTCGAGTAAGCTTGGTTCTTCAATTTGTTCGTCGACATTCAACCCCAAATACACACACACAAATATATATATATAATATATATATATATACATTTATATAAGCGTTAGGAAACATGTGTACGGTAGTATACGTGGGAGACCCCCGAGTGTATAACTGCCTATCTTTTCTTATTATTCGTACATATTGTTATTGTTGTTGTTGTTTCAATTTCTTTCCTCACTGAGTAAATAAGTAGAAGAAAACATAACCATACGCAAATGTTTTCCCCTTCACCTACAAGCAAAACTGTATGTACAAATTACACAAGACGTATGCACACACATGTGTTTGTATGTGTGTGTGTGTTCGTCTGCAGCATGCGTGAGGCTTCTAATAATAGACAGGATCTGTGTGTATAATCCGATTTGTTAGAAAGCGTTCGCATGTTTTTATTTACCCGGTGTCGGTTTGAAAAAAGTAAAAATAAAATAAAAATAAATAAATCAATAAAATGAAATAAAAGTCGTTTCTGAAGGAATTTTCGATTAAGCTCGTACCAGATTGCATAGAAAGAAAGGCAATAAGAGTCCTTCAATGGGAACAGACGTAATAATAAGGATTAGAAAATAGAATAGCCCATATACGACGCAATAACGGTACCTTCATCTATGTACGTTGTTTATATAAGTATAACACACGTCTCTATATTTAATATATATGTATACACATCTGTATTTATTATACAGTAAACTCCCGATTATCCGTGGTATTGGGTGGCGTGACAACCGCGCATAATCCGCAAAATTTTCAAAAGGTCCACAATTAAAATCAACGCAAATATTTATAATATCTATATACGTATAATGTATACATATTATATAATTTATAGAGTAAAAAAAGTTTTAAAAGTTACCCGTAGGTTTCGCGAAAAATCTGTCACCATTTTTTGTTTTTTCGAAATCAAACACATCTTCTTTACTTGAGATTTAAGTTTTTTTTAGTACATTTTATCACAGATGCATCGTCTTGTTTCTCCTGATACTGGATACCTTCGCTGTGTGTTAGAACTGCGTCTGACGGCTTATTCTTGCTTCTTCATCTTATCCTCTTCGTTTTCTTTACTCTCCTCTGAAACCATACCTGATGGTTCCTTCACTCCTCAATTGACTCACCCATTCTAAAAGTACCGCATAAAATTCTTCAAAACTGCTCTTTTTCACGTTTTTTTTTTCATCGACGAGGAATTTATCATTTTGTTTTAAAATGTCTCTACTGATAATGGATTCTCCTATTCCATACTGCAAGCTAACTTGCTTTTTCAAGGTGACATTTACAATTTGTTTTATTAATTCTAGTTTCTTTCGAATTAATAAAGCCACTTTTTTCCTTTTATTAGTCATTATAAAATAAAAAATTACGAATCACGAAACAAGCACACCGCTATAATAAATTTAGCAAAAGTAAAATAACGATTCACTACACAAACGAGCTAACGGCCGAGTTGATGAAACTGACGTGAACGTGACAGTGAAACGTAGAAGCGACAAAAAAAAGACAAATGAGACCTGCGGTTCTGAGAATTGTGACTCATACACACTTCGGGTAACGATGACTGGTACCTTTGAGTGAACAAACGTTTTTCGTTCGTGTGTTTTTTTTTTTTCTAAAACATAAAAAATCTATCCTAGAATGACCGCGGATAATCGAGTTTAATATATATATATATATATATATATATATATATATATATATATATATTGTAACAACCATGCTTGTTACATTGTTAGTAGTAGTGAGTGACTAAAGTTGGTAAATTGAAATTTGAGTTAAAATGTATATTTGGAAGATTAAATTTAATAATATGTACGTAAAAGGTGATGAAAGAAAAAGAAATATTGTATATATATATATATAGGTATGTGTTCATACATCCGGTCGGCATTGCGAACGTGACTTTCCCAAAGGAAATATAATAAAAAGAAAATAGAATAGTTAGACTGATATAAATATAGATATATATGTATTGGGGAAAGCACGCTGGCGCCGATAAGATTAGAGTTGTAAAAGATCTGTCAAAGTTAATATATAAAAAATGTCGAAAGGACATATATATAATAAATCAAGCGTTGACATGGCGAGAGCAAAAAGAAGAAGATAAATAGCATTTAAAATGTATTCAGTCGGTATTTTGGTCAAACACCAAAAGAAACAGTCCGAATTTTCTGATTGGCTAGTCTAAAAGAGAAATCGGAGGGTTCCACCGAAAACCGTCAATTTAGGAATTTCTAATATCTATAGAGTTCCTAGAAAGCAAGTATGTTGAGTGTATGTGTATATGTGTTATGTTACCTGATGCTGGCTGCCGTACTAATAACTAGGTATAAGACTATATGTATATATGTATAAGTATATAAATTAAAAATAAGGGACAATGGAACTTGTCCTTGGTTCAACTATGTACGTCGAAAATAGACAAAAAAACCCATTATGGAGGAGAAAAAGATTTAAGAAAAGATCAAAACAATAATTGCAAAGAAACCGGCATTTCGTCGACAGTAAAGTACATAATAAGTATAATAATGCTAAGATACCTGTGTCGCCTCCAGAGTCCTGGAGTGTAAGAAACAGACGAGTTTTGTCGGAGTTTTTAGTTCACGAATTCGCCAGTGGAGTGAGTTAAGTGAGTTGAATCTTGTCAGTCGAAAGACAGTTCAGTTGAATTTTAGTCGAGCTGGAGAAAAGTCAAGTCGGATAGTTTTCGAAGAAGTTAGGATGGATCGTCGGGACTTCGACCGTGAAGTTGGTCCATCTAGGCTAGGGACGGTTCCGTGTATTATACTATATTAATAATCGTTCGAAAAGTTTCAATATATATATATATAAAAAATTTTGTATACTAAAAATAAACGTAGCCGGATATCGCACGCGTTCGATTCGTAATTTTATTTCTTCCGAAAAGTAATAAATTTTCAATAAAATAAAAACCGCATTTTTATTCTTGTCATTTAATTTATTTTATTATAATAATCGGTCATGGGCCTCTCCCATGTGGCATCCCGGGCATACCTCGAAACCAGAAGTCGGTAACGTTATATTTTAATATTTATATCCCTATATTTAAGAATATAACGTAAAATAAATATATGTTAGCGATCTGCATGTGTATATGTATTTATAGGTATATATCGTACAGGTCGCCACATAAATTGGCATCCCTGGTGGGGAACAATTATTTATAATTGTTTCTACGCGGGATCGAATATACGACATCTGGATTAGAAATCCGAAAATATTTTTAAAAATTTTTTTATTATTTCAATTTAATATTTTAACGTAAATATGTATACATATATATAAATTTTTTTTTATTATACTATATATTATCAATTTTAAATTTTAACGTATATAAATATAAATACAGATAAAATAAAAAATGGAGGGAGAATTTAAAGGTTTTTGTGGAGGATGTGGAGAAAGTAGCGAAGGAGGTAATACTACAATGATGATAAACATGGTAAAAATGATGATGAAACAATTTGCAGAAGAACGGGAAGAGAGGCGGATTGAAAAAGAACTTGAAAGAGAAGAAAGAAGGACTGAACGGGAAGAGAGGCGGATTGAAAAAGAAGAACGAGTCAAGAAGGAGGAAGAGAGAGAAAAGAAATATGCAATTGAAAGACAAGAATTTAAAGAAAGTAACAGGAGATTTGAGGAATCTATGAAGGAGTGGAAAGCAGAGAAGAAGGAGTTGACAATCCAAATGGAAGAGAGTGTGAAAAAGGTGCAGAAGGAGGTTAAGGAAGAAGTGTACAAAAACGTTATTGAAAGAGTAGAAGTAGATATTAGTGAAGGGTTAGCGGATAAAGCTGCGGAATATGTTGAAGAGAAAGTGAAAGATTGTATAGAAAAGGCACGGATGATGTGGAAGAAAGGGCTATGAACAAGTTGAAAGGGAAATTAACGGAGAATATAGAGAAGATTACGGAAGAAAGATATAAAAATTTTAAGCAAAGGCTTAAAATAAAAATTAATGAAAGGATGGCGGAGAAAGCCGCAAAAAATAATAATAAAAGAATGAAGGATGGGGTAACAGAAATGGTTACGAATTATCTAAAAGGAAGGGTTAAGAAAGAGTTGAAAGTAAAATTGAGGAAAAGTATCGAAAACCTCAAAGGAAAAATAGCAAAAGAAGGGGTGAAGTTAAGAATATGGTGGTCTGAAGGGTTGAAAAAAGTAAGGAAGAAAACACAATATTTGACCACTATAAAATTAGCAACGTAATTTTTATATAAATAGGTAGGTAGGTAGGGTAAGGAATAGGAATAATTTAGAATAGCTGAATAAAATGTATGACCATAATATGTATATATATATAGATAGGTGCAGGGGAATTATACAAAATAAGAAGAGTGGTATGGATAATGGTAATAAACAAAATTTGATCAGTCATTGGTTTGGTGCAAATACGAGAAAGTAAGATAAGTAAATATAAATATTAAAAGTAATTATAAAAAAAAAAAAAAAAAAAAAAAAAAAAAAAAAAATAATTGTAAAGACGTTTATAAAATATGTGTACGTTTAAATAGTAGATATAGGAATTCGCGTTGTTATATATATATATATATGTATGTATATATAAAGTAAATTAAAAGTGAAACGTATAAGAGGATGTATGTGTTGGTGTGCGTATAAATGACGGTACATGTGAAAATTTTAAATACACCTATGCGTATAAGTCGTAAACATGTAAATATCGAGTATATTAAGTTGGGGTAGGATTAATTACGTTATCAATGATATAATTTATGCACATAAATGCATGAGCTATTAAAACTTTACGAAACGTTTGAATGTGTAAAAAATTAAGGTAGATGATATAAGTTAACATGTATATATCAAGTTAAAAAATTAAAATTATTTATAGTAATATAAGTCAATGATCCCAAACGCCATCGACATCACCAGCATGACAACTAGCGACAGACCAATATAACCGCCAGTAGGGGGTGGGTGATTTGGTTTGTGTGCAGGATGTGGGGATGCTAGGTCGCCGGAAGAAGTAACAACCAAAATGTCGAAATAATAGTAATAATAATAATGAAAAAAAAAAAAAAAAAAGGAAAAAAATCCCAGATGAAAATAAAAAGGAGATGGCAATATTTATATAACGAAGATACGATATATACCAAAAGGTTGTCCTTTTGTCCAAGGGACGGGTCGATAACCTCCCTATGGTTACCAAAGTTCGAAAGGAAAAGAAAAACCGGTTATTGTGATCGTTCCGCATCCGAATAGCTTAATTCGATAATGTTGCCGGACTACTATGTATATACTAGCAAGCGGTACACCTTCTCGCATTCCATGCACGCGGCCAGTCATCCCTCAACTACGAGAAAAGTTATATAAACGAAGAACGCGAATGAATACAAATCGAACGCGAAATTATTGATAAGTATTATGTAAATAGTTATTTAAGAAAAATCGGATGTCCGGGTCAGTGACCCTCTCATCCAATTTTTATTTAGTGCGGCGGGGCATATGTAACAACCATGCTTGTTACATTGTTAGTAGTAGTGAGTGACTAAAGTTGGTAAATTGAAATTTGAGTTAAAATGTATATTTGGAAGATTAAATTTAATAATATGTACGTAAAAGGTGATGAAAGAAAAAGAAATATTGTATATATATATATATATAGGTATGTGTTCATACATCCGGTCGGCATTGCGAACGTGACTTTCCCAAAGGAAATATAATAAAAAGAAAATAGAATAGTTAGACTGATATAAATATAGATATATATGTATTGGGGAAAGCACGCTGGCGCCGATAAGATTAGAATTGTAAAAGATCTGTCAAAGTTAATATATAAAAAATGTCGAAAGGACATATATATAATAAATCAAGCGTTGACATGGCGAGAGCAAAAAGAAGAAGATAAATAGCATTTAAAATGTATTCAGTCGGTATTTTGGTCAAACACCAAAAGAAACAGTCCGAATTTTCTGATTGGCTAGTCTAAAAGAGAAATCGGAGGGTTCCACCGAAAACCGTCAATTTAGGAATTTCTAATATCTATAGAGTTCCTAGAAAGCAAGTATGTTGAGTGTATGTGTATATGTGTTATGTTACCTGATGCTGGCTGCCGTACTAATAACTAGGTATAAGACTATATGTATATATGTATAAGTATATAAATTAAAAATAAGGGACAATGGAACTTGTCCTTGGTTCAACTATGTACGTCGAAAATAGACAAAAAAACCCATTATGGAGGAGAAAAAGATTTAAGAAAAGATCAAAACAATAATTGCAAAGAAACCGGCATTTCGTCGACAGTAAAGTACATAATAAGTATAATAATGCTAAGATACCTGTGTCGCCTCCAGAGTCCTGGAGTGTAAGAAACAGACGAGTTTTGTCGGAGTTTTTAGTTCACGAATTCGCCAGTGGAGTGAGTTAAGTGAGTTGAATCTTGTCAGTCGAAAGACAGTTCAGTTGAATTTTAGTCGAGCTGGAGAAAAGTCAAGTCGGATAGTTTTCGAAGAAGTTAGGATGGATCGTCGGGACTTCGACCGTGAAGTTGGTCCATCTAGGCTAGGGACGGTTCCGTGTATTATACTATATTAATAATCGTTCGAAAAGTTTCAATATATATATATATAAAAAATTTTGTATACTAAAAATAAACGTAGCCGGATATCGCACGCGTTCGATTCGTAATTTTATTTCTTCCGAAAAGTAATAAATTTTCAATAAAATAAAAACCGCATTTTTATTCTTGTCATTTAATTTATTTTATTATAATAATCGGTCATGGGCCTCTCCCATGTGGCATCCCGGGCATACCTCGAAACCAGAAGTCGGTAACGTTATATTTTAATATTTATATCCCTATATTTAAGAATATAACGTAAAATAAATATATGTTAGCGATCTGCATGTGTATATGTATTTATAGGTATATATCGTACAGGTCGCCACAATATATATATATATATATATATATATACGTATGTATGTATGATATGTGCAAAAATCTGATGCTATTTGCTTTTTCCCTACCAGACCGATTTCAACATTTATCTTTTGCTGCCCTTAATTTTTAAGAAATAAGTCCGATTTCAATATTAGTGTATTCTTATTACAAACACACACACGTAAAAATATGAAACAGTCGGTAAACGCGTGTCAGCATTTTTCAACCGGAATATCATTGTGTTTTGTCATCGAGCATTCCGAATAATTTCTAATTCAGAATCAGTTATTTCCGCTGTTTTACATTAACATCGTGTCGTCTTAGTCTGAATTAGCGCGTTTAATCGATAGTAAAGAAAAAGCTGTTAAATTTTTACGCGATCATGGAATTCTTCGTCCTCAACGATTGTGCCCTGCCGAACACGAAATGCTTCCATCGTTATTCGATAAGAATATGACGGCTAGAGTTGTATGAAACGTGAATGCTGTTACGAAGTAGATTTGAGAGGCGGAACGTGGTTACAAGGTAGTAATCTATCACTGGAAAGAGTGGTTCTATTTATAAAATCGTGGCCAGTAAAATATATACCACGACGACATTTTGTCAAAGAGGGTTGAAGCTATTACAGACTGGAAAAGAGCTATTTACGTGAAGTTTGTGCCGATTCGTTACTAAAGAACCAAATAGTGATCGACAGTACAAACCTCAGTGTTGCAATCGACAAATCCTGCTCCACAAAACGAAAAAATCGGGTGGTCAAATATTCCCGCAGCAATAGGTTTTTGGAAGTTATTGCCGTGAAACTAAATAATGCCTTTTATTCACTATACCAGACCACACTGCAGTAACTTTACTTCAGGTGATCCCTGAATTTATTCGTCCTGAAACAACGATAATCTCTGACCTTTGGAAAGCGTATAGCAACATTGCAACTATTTCAGGCATGTATTACACATTGAGCCATTCGACAAACTTTGTGAATCCTTCTAACGCTGCACACACAAATTCCGTGGATGTGGTCGCAAGCAAAGAGACGAAATAAACGAGAATGTGAAACAAGAAGGACTGAACTAGATTGCTATTTATGCGAGTTTATATTGCGTCAAAGAAATCGAAATCATGATTTATTCGGAAAAATAATCCCCGATATCGTTGCATTCCAAACCCCGGCGTAAAAATGGTGAAGAATAAAAAATTAATGTATTAATTAGTAATAATAATAATAATTAATACTGAAATCGGATTTATTTCTTAAAATTTAAGGGTAGCAATAGATAAATATTGAAATCGGTCTAGTGGGGGAAAAGCAAAAAAAAAAACGCAATCGAAGTTACGACAATTTCATTTTGTCATTAGAATGACGTAATCGATTTGAATTTTTAAAACGAAAATAATCAAAAATAGAATCTAATAAAACTTCAGGGAATTAAAAAAAAAATAAAATAAAATTGACGCACTGACGCAGACGACCATATCAAAAAGTTTCCTATCATAACACATTTATAAGCTGCACGATATTACACACAAGCACAGTGTATACCAATGTACAAATATCGAATCTCGTATGTGTCACACAACACGCAACCAATATGTGTACCTATGCAAAATGTTTCCAAGTTTTCATTTAGAGTTTTTTTTTTCTCATTCGTATTATTGACGTGGAATTAACCTTAACATACACACACACACACACACACACACATATATATATATATATGTGAATGCGTTTATCATCATCATTTTGTTGCGTTCCCTTTCAGGAGGTTGCACATCAAGAACCATTAGCCATTTCATATCTTCCTGTGTGTCTAGCTGAATTTATTACTTCATAAGTTCTACTAATCCCTATGTTCGTTGTTATGTACTCCATCCTTTTCCTTCCTCTTATTGCCTTTCCAAGCATCTAAGATAAAAATACCTTCTCGTAATTCATGCCCGATGTATTTTCGCTTTTTTTTCCTTTTATATCTTCGACGGGTGTCAATTTATCGACGTTGCATCGATGTAGCACGATCTTATTCTAAACGAAATCGGTCCACAGTATCTAAAGCAACTATACGTCCACATTTCGAATGCGTTTATTCTTCTCTCGTCTTCGGCGTTAATTGTCCAACATTCCGCTTAATATTCCATCACGGCCCATACGTAGCAACGCCCTATTCTATTCCTCAACTGTAATATTTGTTCCAATCGCTTGTGAATATTACCCCCAACTATTTGTAAACTCAGTCATCCGTTTTAATATCTCGTTATCCTTATTACGGAGTTTATTTCCATTCCGTATTTTTTTGCTTCATCGTTTTAATGACATCCGACATTCTTCCTTCTTCCGTTTCTGCAATTACTACCCTATCGTCCGCATAACTAATATTAATATTGTTGACCAATTTCCCATTTATTTGGCAACCGATTTTATTTAATTCGTCATTTTTTATTATTTCTTATATGCATCGAACAATATGGTGACAGTTGGCATCCTTCTCTTACCTCTTACGTATTTTACACTTTCCATCGAGTAATTATTTTTGATTTTAATATTAGCCGTTTGTTGCCAATAGAGTTTTTTCGAGTCTTACATAATTTTCGTTATATATATGCATGTATATGTAATTTCGTACGTAATACGACTAATATCGTTATATTCCGCTTATCATGTTACAGATGTGGAAATTCGCATTCCCAGATTTACCGGTCAAGGATGGATGGCTTTTCCAGCGTTAAGAGCGGCCTATAAACACGTTCAAGTGGAAATTGAATTCAGGCCGGAAAATTGGGATGGTATTATCTTCCTTACCGGCGAACGTGACGATCTCGCTGGAGACTTCATATCGTTATTGTTATATCAAGGATTCGTCGAATTTAGGTATATTGGCGAATATTATATATATATATATATATATATATATATATATATATATATATATAGATAGATAGATAGATAGATAGATAGACAGATAGATGGCATGTGTATATACACAGATTTACAAACACACGTATATACATGTATATATGTTGTACATACATAAAAATCGTTCTTTCGCTAAGTATCTTCCTATTTCATTTACCGTCTATATCGAATTTTACAAATTTCCAAGCACCATCGAAAAAGATGATCGTCGTTACTTGTCCCTCCGATGAAAATTGTCTCGTCTGATTCAGTTTGTCGGTAGTAACTAATTTACTTCAGTCTAACTTGGCCACGATATAGAATGGACTTCATTACCGTTAGGAAAATGTTTCCCGTTGAACAAGTAATTTATTTCCCTTTAATTATTTACCCCTACACGTTATATACACGACCGTAGTAGTAGGCGTATGTTGTGCATGTGCTTAGTGTGTATGAAAACGTAGAAGTATATCATGTATATATATGTATGTGCGCATGTGAGCTTGTATTTTTCAGTTTTTATACTCCCATTTACATGTTTAAAGTATCGAAATTTGAACGACGCTTCAAACAGTTCACATACGAGTGTTATATAGCGATTTCGTTAACGTCACATATTCGCGTAAAATAATGAACATTATCGCGTTAGTCATCATTATTATAGATTTTTATGATTATTTGAACTCTACGTAGGATGTAGTGATTAAAAAAAAATTAATCTACTCACAAAAAAAAACTAATGGGTCAACCTTTTCAGCATGTTCATGTTTGTAGAAACTGTAACTAATAAGTTGTTTATGTGTACTTTCTATTTTAGCTCGGGAGACAAATTTTAATAATTTAATAAGTTATCTAAATCGAAAAGAGACCAAGTGACACGGGAAATATTTCCAAGGAAATTAATTAAAAAGCCACAATAATTGAAATACACAAACAAGACTTTTTCAAACTGATCTGTTTTGTTAACCACCTAATGAAAAATGAAATAAAGCAATTAGAAACTCTGGCTGAGAACCCGCAATTTAGAGCGAAGTTGGAAAAAATATATATATAAGAAATGAAACGTTCTATATCAACTAAACAACAGTAAACATGATTGTACCACTGCCTGGACCTCACAAACAATCTTCCTGAGGAGTATAAAATAAAACATAAGAGGTGGCCTCCAGATGGTAGAAGTAGAAAAAAGTATTGTATCCTAAACCGTCTACGTCTGGGTCATACAGCCACATCACACAATTAACTATATATCAAATGTACTCCATCAGCAAACCGTCATGCGGACATCTACAACTGCAAAACACTTTCACCATACAGGATAACGCACAAAATATAGGGGCCGATGCGTAAAATCTTCTCAAACAACTCCCAATCAATAGTTAGAATCCTGGCTAGCGAACTTCTAACGTACAAATGAATTAGCCACATACTTACGCTGTAATAGCCCTGATAGTTATAAACGGCATATGTAGATTTATATTATTAAAAAATATATGAACTAAACGCCCATTATAAAAATAAGCAATATTTTCGGTATAGAGGAGGTAATAATCTGAAACTATTTATTTCTTCTTGAATGATGGTCACATATAAATTTCTTAAGAGTGCCAATTTACTTATACGATATACACTTATATACAACATATACACAAGCATTTATATCGTACACATATACGTATTAAACGCCTATTAATATACGTTAATGCGAAATGTACAATAAGGTAGGCAGCGTTAAAATCTGACATACGTACTTGCGTACCCACTAAGTATGAATAAAAAAAAAAAATAAACGCAGGAAGCACTACAATTATCGGTTGCAATTGTTGATAAGAAATTATTCCAAGAGCGGGTTTTCCCAGTTATCTGGGAAAATTTAGTTAATTAGTGTAGAAAAACGCGTACAACTCTTATATTTCGGGATAACGGTGTATAGCTTCGTTTATTAGCCCGACGTCTGTAATAATTTTTAAGAAAAATAATACTTTTAATGCAATTAGGAATATTATTTCGACCACAATGCAATACATTCGTATACGTACACACTTGCAAACCCCATCTTAACATAACACAATATTTTTATACGATGAACCATATAAATACGATAAAACTAGTAGTGCATTCAAAAAAAAGAAAAAAAACTGTAAAAACTACCACTAAGGCTTATCATATTATAAAGACGGGGCAAGTTTGATGAAATCTATAAATTTAAATAAAAACTAATAATACAACATACGATAAAAGAAGAATCATATTAACAGATAGATATATATATACATATATAATAATAATAATAAATTAATCAATAATAAGTTAATAATAATAAATTCAAATAATAAATAATAATATAATTTACAACTAGTGTACGAAGTTCACTTGTAATTGCTCTGCCTGTAATATATAGATCCGGTGGTAGGACTCCACCAATGACTCAAGCAGCTGAAGTGAGTTAAGAATATTGGGTGCGATACTATGTAGCATGTTATCAACAACTCTTAAATTTTTTAATAATAATGCGCTGCAAACCCTTCAGGATACAATTCAAATAAACCTATTTAAAAATCATATTTCTCGAATATTGTTGACAGAATAGCAGAAAAAGTGGTATGCTGACGGCGTAGAAAGGAAAACATACCAATTCATCTCTAATATTACTAACGGAATGAAAATAATAAAATTAAATATTAACTTCTACAGAGTTCTCAGATCTTATCTGACCGTGGCAAGTTTGCAACTTATTTATATAGGTTCCATCTTATTAATGTTCCAAAGGGGTACACTTGTTGCTCTGAAGATATTATAGATAACCTTGAACATTTTATATTTGAATGTCCTGCATTCGAAGATCAGCGTCTTAAGTATAAAAAACACACAACCCCTTCATTTGAAAAGCACTAATCAATTAGCATTCCTCAAGTTCTCTGAAAGTGCTATGCGACATAAATTTAACATCGTGAGCTAATTTTTATCTATAATAAATAAAAAAAAAAGAAAATTAATTCAACTGCGAAACCAGTATCTGGATCAACTGATCGATGTTCTGCTGCCACATTTATTACTTGTTTAGAAAATTAAGTCTGTAAATAAATTATTTTCATTTTTCGCCGTGGGACTATCGTATAAGCAATCACTGGTGCTTTTTGAGACTATGTTATTGTCATCCTGACTACCACTTTTAAATTATAATTACACTTGCGGACTGCTTTATGCGCACACAAATAGTCACTATACAATATATCTATGAACCCTTTTTTTTTTCTGTTATTTTTTATTTCTAATGTACCTGTAGTACAAGCCTCTGCACCTTTATATACAATTACTTAAAATATATATATATATATATTTACAACTAACGTCGATAGACTGTTATTTTTTCAAATATGAAATGTTCATTTATATAACAAAAGAAGCGCAATATTAAATGACTTTATTTAAAAGTCAGTTTACGGTATAAGAAGACGGAATATTTCCTCGAGATAATTCATCCGTAATAGAATATATTTTCAGACACGTATATTCATATGTATATATATATATACGAAGATGTTCTATACATATTACGTGTTACATACGTGTATGTAAAGAGTCGGAATAAAGGTTATCTACGAAATACAGTTAACAGTATTATCGATATTAACAGTGCTACGAGGGAAGGGTACGAGCAGAGGGGTAAAACATTTCCAGCAGTAAAACCAATCGGAAACAGTACTTAATCGGATTTCGAAAAAGGTCGTTGTTTTCAGAAGTATACTGCTGCGCGTCGAATACCGAACGGAACTTTGATCGGCTTATCCACCGAAATGCTTTTATTTCCTAAGCAGCTGCTTTTAACGGAGTTCTGCAAACAACGTTAAAATAGGATTTAACCGTAATATTTGCGTGTCGAATTTGTCTAATTCTAAATCTACCGGCTAAGAGGGCGATAAAACATACTTATATTCGTCATCAAAGCTGATTAATTCAGGACGACTGCTTACGGGATATTTCCAGATAAGAATTTCACGCACATACACACACACGCGCATGATATATTACATATGTATATTTACTGATTTTGGCCATCTACGAACCTCGAAAATATTATTCCTGTAATGTCAATTACCGATAGTTCTTTTATTTTATTTTATTTTCTAGCCCAGTATTCTTTCATCCTTTTCAAAATTACGTCGCTCATTTTTTCTATAGTTTCACATATACCACCCACGAATGCTTCATAATTTTCAATTTTCTTCACCCTCTATCGGGCCGCCCAATATTTTTCGAATTATTTTCCTCTTCTCAATGACCACTCGATGTAATTCCCTATTTAATATTGAATGTAGTGTGGTTTAATAACGTTGTTACCGAGTTTTATTTTATCATTTTCTGATATGGATTTTTTATTATATAAACATACATACATACATACATACATATATATATATATATATATATATATATATATATATATATATATATATATAATATATACATAGGGTTCGAAACCAACGTGCGACATAGAAAGTTTTTCATCATTATATAATTGTGACAGCCCACTCCGTATAATATCATATGAACGCGCATCTGCATCGCATGTAAATAGTGCCTTGAATGATTTTTGTAAACAGTTAATCAGGACGTTCGGCAACGAACAATACAACAACGATGATGATATGATGATATTTATTTTAAAATGAGTGTATCAGCAAAAATTCAAATTGATACATTAATAAAAGAAAAAGAAAATTTTGGAAACTAAATATAAGATATCAACGAAATTAATTATGTATTTTAAGCGATAAATATTCCATATATGCGGGTGTGTGTGCCAAATTTCAGAAGTGATTAAGTATTCAGGATTCATATTTTAAGTATATATTTAATGATTTGTTTTATATATATATATATATATATAAACGATAATTTAAATTTAGCCTAATTATAATTACAATTCAATCGCTTTCAAACAATTTAGTATTACTAGAAATTTCAGAAATAATTATTCGTATTGAAAGCTCTATTTAGCAAACAATCGAGCGAATAAATATTTAAATGACGAGAAACTACTGCAAATTTTCCGTAACTTCTCAAAAATGATGATAATGTGAATATGTTGTAGTCATGTATATATATGACGAGGCGTCGCAATAATATTTAAGACTTCCGCTTGCACGCTGCGAGTTCAAGTCCCATTGGGGAAACGAATATATCATGGTAAATAGGTTGCTAGCCAAATTCAGCTATCCATTCAATCGATCGATAAATAAGTACCAGCTTGTTGCGAAACCAAAAATACGGGGGAAGACAATTGTAAACCACTATGTATCGGTTTTCTAAAGAGCGTTCTTTGGACGGTTCTCTATCCATCTTCGAGTTTATTGGGATTGCTTAAGTGTCGTCACCTACAAACTATTAAAATTGATAGAACTTTGCTCGAACCAAAAAACTGGAGGAGTTTTGAAGAATGTGGAATGTAGTGATTTTTTATCGAAATAAACAACAACAACAAAAAAGTTAAAATCAGTACAAATTTTTACTTTATGAAAAAGCACAAAGCTTTTCGTCTGTTAAGCCATTATCAGTGATTTTTCATAAAGAAAAAAGTGATTTTAACTTTTTTTGTTATTAATTTTAATAAAAATCACTACATTCCACATTCTTCAAATTATGAAACCTGATTCAGGTAACGGATTATAAGAGTAAAATATTTATTTCACGATAGTGATATTAATACAATATTTAAATATTTAAAAACTATGATTAAAGTTAAAAAAAGAAGAACCAAATATGGTTTAAACATGTGAGTTTATATTATATCATTCCTGATTATGCTAAAGTCAGTATTAATAATAAATGTAAAGTTAACACAAATTGTTAAAAATAAAGCAGAAATAACATGCATTAAGTCAGAAATTGACCGTTTAAAGGGTGAACTAAAAATATTAATAAACCAAAAAGATATCTTGATTTATATTATAAAAAAATAACAGCTGAAAAACTTTGTTTTTTTCATATTTGTTATTTATTTCGAGTTCTTAATTGATTTAAATTCATTTCACCCAAATACAACGTTTACCATGGAGAAATAAATAAATGGAGAATTAGCATTTCTAGATGTCTTAGTGAAAAATTTTTTACATCTGTCTTCCATAAAAATACACATACAAGTGTATATATGAGAAAGGATTCTCATCATATCCCTGAACAACGTTTATGTATATTCAGAACTTTGACAACTCGAGCAAGAAGAGTAACTTTAAATAATTTAAAGCTTTCCGTGGTAAATAACGGATATAGTGTCAAAGAGGCTGAATTTTTCATCAATAAATTTAGTATATTGAAAAAGAAGACAGAAATCGTCAATGGGAATGATACTTTGATTCTAATATGGTCCTGCCTTATATAAAAGCCATTAGAGATAAAATTGGAAGAGTGTTACATAGAAAAAATATTACACCAGTGTTTAATACCCACTGAAAAATTGGAAATATGGTTAGAAGTGCGAAAGATGACTCACTATTGGGACACGTTCCAGGTGTGTATTGTCCATGTGAGAACAGTTATATTGGTCAAACAGGAAGGGCAGTACATGTCCGTAGGAGCACTTAGCAGATGTAAACTATCTTAGAACTAAAAAGTCTACGGTGGCGGATCATATATGTAAATCAGTACAATAACATCTCTATTCTGGCTAGAGTGGATAAATATCATGCAAGGTTAGCACGAGAAGCTGTTGAAATTAGTAAATATCAAGATAATTTCAATAGAGAGGATGGCTTTCACTCGAGTAATATTTGGAATACTATTCCTGGTGAAATTAGAAAAAAACACCAAGAAAAAGGAAAAATAATGTGAAAATATAGATCGCCTAGAAGCTGGAGGCGATCCTCTAACAATCAATCGTATCCGTGATATTGATAGTAGTGGTAATAATAGTTACACATATATCGCCTGAGAAACAGCACAGTCACTCAAAGGTATATAGACGTTCCTTTGATAACTCAGTCAGTTGACTTTCTGCTTCGTTCCGCGAAAAGTACAAATTCGCTTCGATCGTACATAAATATAAAATTATTCATTCGCCACAGAAAAAAATTACAGAAATGTAAGTCATAAAATCTCACTAACGATATCACTAAATAATAATTTTAAATAGTAATACAATATAAAATTATTAAATAACGAGAATACAATAACAAATTAAATTAAACGATGCTTGAGACGGCGATATTTATAATGCGTATAACGAATGCGGAGGCTAGCTAATAAAATTTTGCCGAGGCTCTTTATAAACGAATGGATGAATATCCGGAAGGTTTAATTATCTGCATATCTGTGAACTTTTTGTACCTAGGAGCATTTAATATATATTTTTTTTTGTATGTAGGAGCATTAACACAAGTTTTGAACCATTAGTAGCCTTCGGCAGGTACTGTCGGAGATTGAAACTCAAAGTGAACACGCATATGTTAATCAAATTATATATAGTAGTGTAAATCAACTTTTTATTGATAGTATTAAGATATGATACCCGATGAAATATGGTAGAAAACACCCAGATGGTTTTGTGTGCACTATATATATATATATATATATATATATATATATATATATATATATATATATATATAAAATAGTTGAAATGGGAATAGCAGGAGTCTCCGAAACGCACTGAAAGACCAGCGAATACTTCACTTCAACTAACAACAACTTAATAATCAGTTCGGGTAATGACTTGTGGCAATGACAATTAACAAAGAAATAAAACATGCAGTAGCTGTATATGAGGTGGTTGATGACAGAATACTCACAGTAAAAATTAACATCAGCACCCATACAAGAATAAATTTGAAACTTCTATAAGAAATTAAGTGACACTATAAGAAAGATTCCTAATCGAGAAATTCTAATTGATTTTAATGTCAAAATCGGTAATACAGAAAATTATAACCACCTGAAACATACAGTGAGTAAGTATGACCTAAGGACCAGAAATGAGAGAGGATAAATGCTACTAAAATTTTGCACAGAAAACAAGTTGTACATCACGAACACTCATTTCCAGCAACACACGTATCAAAGTCCTTTTGAAATCAATTACAAAAAAATAAATCCGGTAATCATCAGCAGAAGAACTTTGAAATATTATGAAATCAAAAATAAAGGAAGCTGTACAACACTGTAAACTAACAGACAAAGATATTTAAAAACCATAGATATCACAACAAACATGATCTTTAATAAAAGAACGACAACAAATAAAAATAAAAGAATAGAATAAGACTCAGAATGGAAAACGTAAGGTAATAAATGGAGGAAATATAAAAGGCACTGAAGAAAGATAAAAACAGCTATATCACATCAATCTGTAGAGAGATAGAAATGAATAAACATGAAAATAAAGATATATTTCGCAATGTGAAAATGCACGCTAGAAAATTCAAACCCCCGATACTCGCCAATCGAAGATGAGAAAGGAAATCTTCTCACAGAATCACAGTAAATATTGAATAGGTGGAGAGAATACTGTTACTGTCTTATGCACAGTAAAGAAGACAGTAACTTGCAAGATCTCGAGAAGGATGGTCAACCAAATGAGCCACCCATTTTAAGAAGGGAGGTTATATCAGCCATATTAAGGCTCACTAACAAATGATTAACCCGACAGACAAAGAATATACTGACATAAAAGGAGACAAACACAAATGCTCAAATTACAGAAAGATTTCACTAATAAATCATGCCAGCAAGGTAATGCTATATATTATAGAGGAAAGTTTAAAACCGTATATTCACCCATTCATATCTAAAGAACAGACAGACTTCATGCCATGCCGAGGGACGCGGGACCAGATACTGAATATAAGACAAATAGTAGGAAAATATTATGAATTTAACACACTCGCGGTTACATGTTTCTTAGATTACACCAAGGCCTTTTTGGTAATGTAAAATGGACCCAAATGTATAAAATACTGAGGAAGGTAGGAGGTTCCAAACCAGATTGTAAAAATAATAGCTTCACTATACATAAATAAAGCATATATAAGAACGGATGGGTGAGTCTCAGAGCTTTTTCAAGTAAAAAAAGGTGTAAAACATGGTTGCATTTTTTCGCTACTACTTTTCAATGTGTATGGCGAATGGATAATTAAAAAGGTTATAAACAAATGGAATGGCGGTATTATAATAGGAGGAAGAAGAATCTCCAACCTTAGATATGTAAATGATACCACACTCATGTCGTCATCAGAAGAGAGGCGGCCGAACTTCTCACTCGGTTTGAAAAAAGCTACAACGAAGCAGGATTAAGACTAAACTGATCGAAATGCAACCTGATGATTATAGACAGACAAAATATAATCCCCCAAACCACTTCACCCAATAAAAGATATCGCTATAGAAGATTGGGGTCCAAATATCACAAAAGGCCAATATGAAAAAGAAATAAAATGAAGAATCGGAATGGCAAAGAATGCTTTGGCCAATCTAGAGAAAATATGGAGAGATCACCAGATAAGCAAGCAAACAAAACCTTGTTCGGACGCTAGTCTTCCCACCATATACGGGGCAGAATCGTGGACTATGAATAAAACTGCCCAAAGACGAATCGAAAGATTTGAGATGACATGCTACTGCCGCATCTTACACATACCATGGACAGTAAATAGGACAAACATATCTATACTAAAGGAGCTTGAAATCGAAGTAAAAGATCGTTTACTACTATCAATCCGCAAACAAATATTAAGTTTCCTTGTGCGCTTGATCAGAAGAGACTCCATAAAAAAAATGGATAATTGAAGGAAAGATGGATGATAAACGATGAAGAGGACGTGCCACTAACCGATGTATAGATTAAGTCAACTCCTGGACAAAGTTGTCACTTAAAGAACTGACGCAAACGATCGAAAATCGG
>CM065053.1:15115000-15550000 GCA_032883995.1 Coronaproctus castanopsis
TTATATTTGAATAATAGCGAAAATTCATTTAAGTGGAAAATATTATTATAATTCGTCACGATAACTAAAACTAAACGTGGAGCACGCGATTTGCCTTGTATGTTACCAACTGCGCTATTAAAAAAAATAAAACGGTCCGTTTTCTCTGGGTGTCACCCAATATTTATATAACTTAATCATCTGGAATTCTTAGATGCATTTGCATCTTAGGAATAGCCGAACAATGAAATTGTAGGTTCATTATCTCAAGCAAGGTCTTCTCACGGTGTGTGGTATTCTCTTCAGTTTCTGCGCATGATAATGTTTTACACAGATGTGGTGGAAAATATAGCCATCTTCTCGCTCAGTACTATAAATTACGACAATTTCTTCCTAAATTTCCATAATTCTACTTTTTTAAAAAACATTAAGCTTATAGGAATCGTACTTATCAGCAGATTACGATTCGGCATTACTGGACCGCCTATTCCTTACGCAACTTAGAGAAACTCCTTACTCTCCGTACTGAACGTGCAATCCTGATCATATGTTCTTCGAGTGTCCTTCTTTAATCACATTACATTCCGAACTATACGTCACATTACTGCGTTTATCGTGTAACGGTTCTCCACTTCTTTACGTTGAGAATTTACAACTATTTCCGCACCTAGCGATATTTCTAGAGAAGTTGTCCACGTTTATAGAGTGTCACGTTTTTGTATGTTATAAAGGTATCCCCATTAAAAAAATAAATAAATAAATAATAATAATAATAATAATAAATGAGAATCTTTTATCTACGTTCTCAATCCGGCTGGGCATATAAAATACCGTGACAGTCACGCGACTTCCACAGTGGTCGAGGAAAAAAAATTATTATACGTATAGGATTTTTTAATCGGAATGAACCGAAAAATTTAATCGAAAATAAACGAAAATGTATTAGACATAAACCCAGTTTTAAAAAGACCTTTTTAAAAATTTCAAAAGAAAAATCCTCAAAATTCAAAAACACGTAAAAATTATTTTTCGTTCAAATTCTATTTTTCGTATAACTAGCGATTAAGAAAAAATCATTCAATTTTTTTATAAATTTTTAAAATAATAGATTATCGATAAATTTATTTCCATTAAACTAATGTTAACGACGATTATTTCGACAGAAAATACGGACTCCGAACTGAATAAATAAAGCAAGTTCGTTCGCGAATGTTATGCGCTCGCTTTGATAAAAATTTTATAACGGGACGCCTGAAGAATTTTAAAATGTTTCAATACGTACTCGTACGTATACGTATTTTTAATTCTTTAAAAATTGTCGCATCAAGTTCTTCGTTCCTGGAATGAAACTTTAACTTTTCCTCGAACTTACTACAAATTACCAAAAATTTCTGCCTTCAAAAAGGGTCTCGCGAGATGTTCGATCACGAATTCGTCTCTTGTCTATCCGTGTTTTTTTTTTCTTTTTTTATCATTCGCGCACGTGTGAACAAAAAATGTATTATTCATCGCAGTTCTTCGAAATATTTTCATATTCTTTTTTCGAATAAGATCGTACATTACATTAACTGCCTTAAAAACTACAAATTTCCACTCGTTTTTTTTTTTTTTTTTAATATTTTTTATCATTTGACAATTTCAAAAGTTTCACTCTTACACAACTCGCACAATCGAACTAGTTCGACATGTCGTCGTCCGCATTTTCGTTAATCAGTTAAGAATCGGCGATGTTTTTAACGCGTATACCGATTACGTAAGCTGGCCGTATTATAGTCAACTACGGCTTTAATTAATTTTCGTATCTTTTGCAATTTAATTTAAAATTTTTCGCCAAGCTTGTTGACGCGGAAAAATAAGAGCTCAAGATTTAGATGAGAATACATAGAATTTATATATTATATAAGAAATTATTCATTTGAATATATAACATATAGTATAAAACTTGTCAAACAGAAGATTAAACAAGCAAGACGAGATATCGTGGGTAAGTCGGTATGAAGTGATTTGCCATTAACATCCTGGGCTTTATTATACTTCACATGCACATGCTGGTATGACTTATAACGATCAATTACATAGATATCGTAGTTGACTAGAGACCTTTTTGTCGTCAAAACTACCGTGCCTGGTGAATTTGAACTTACTGGCTGTCTACGAGGTCCCTGTATATAAATTAGCAGATCAGTGCGGTTTCAGAAAAGAAAAGGATACAAAGGAAGCAATTTTGTGTTTATAGTTCTTTTTTTTTATTCTACCGGAAGTACCGTAAACAATAGCGATGAATAAAGTAATAAAAACGTGATTAATCCAAAGTCTCGAATAAGACAATTAGATCTGTATCGTCAAAGTTAAACTGAATTATTGGGTTATTTGATTACTATAGTATTACGTAAGTTTATTATTAAAAACTTTACCCTCCGAATTATTTAAAAACCTTTACTCTTGTTATTTGAATTATTTATTTTCCGAATTATTGGAAGAGCATTTCTGCTCAATCTCCTCTTGTAGAATTGTCAGAGAGTATGGATAAATGCATTTTGCCGACATGTGGATTAATATTAAATTGCAATTTGCCAAAAAAAACACAACTTTTTATACTGGTTTATATATACATAAAACGGTACTACGTCCAGTATGGTCTTATGCAGCACAACTCTGGGGTTGCGCAAAGAAGTGTCAAATAAACAGATTATTCAGCGCTTCCAGAACAAGGTGCTACGCCTAATATACCGTATGTCGTGGTACGTGTCTAATGAAGTTATACCTCGGGATTTGAAAATCGATTTGGTGGATGAAGTTGTCCGGAGGCTCGCCCAGAAACATCTGATGCCAGATACAAAATCACCCAAATAAGCTGGTAGTCGAAGTTTTACACTCGGAACCGTCATCGAGACTGAAGCAAACTAAAATGAAAAATTTGATCATATAATCGTTTTGAGGGGATGTATCATTGGATACTCCTCCTTGTATATGTGTATATGTATATATGATGATATCATTTATTAGATAGCCTCACTCATTGGCTAGTTATAAATAGCAAATATATGACAAAAAAAAAAATATATATATATATACTTCATTGACATATGCTATATTTGGGTCATTATGGAGGGTTAAATTAAATACATATTTTGGTGCAGATGTGTATTTTCGATTGTTATCGCTATATTCTCAATGTATTGCTTTTACACACGCAATTCCATATAATTCGATTCCATATTTCCAGAATGGAGCTACCGTAGTTAAATAAATTTCACTTTTTAAATCTAAGTTTAAAACAGATTTCGTTCATAAAATAGGATACAGCAATCTGGTTCGCGAAATCTGAGTTTTTCTTCTTTGAGAAGAAGACATCGGTTAATAGAAATAAACAAGAAAATAAACGTAAAAATGGACATTAACATAACAAATAAAAAGACGAAGATATTTAGGAAACGTAATAAGAAATTAGGAAAGGAGTATTTCTTTCTTCTTCTTGCCTTCGAAGGCCAATATATGACGTAAGCCCCTCTCAAATTCTTTGTCTACGCCTCACGCATATAACCTGCCTGTTCTAGTAGGTCATTTGTATCCATTTTCTCGGAGATCTTCCTTATTTCTGCCTTACCGTTTATGGTCGCCAGTTCAGTATTTCTTTCGTTCATATTTCGTCTGCCAGTCGTGCTACATACCATGCCCAGTTCCATTTAATTATTGATATCCTAGATACAATGTTGCTGTGTTTTTTCGTATATCGGAGTTACTGATTTTGTCCTTTAATCTTATCCCCAATAGCGCCAGTCCTATTCGTCTTTTGCCTTTCCAATGTTACAGGATATATATTATATATATATATATATATATATATACATATATATATATATATATACATATATATTTTATAAGAGAAAATTAAAGGGGATTATTAACATCAACACACACGCGAATATAGAAAAATTAAAAAGAAATTGATCAAAACATATGTATAGGTAATATTTTCAGACAGGATGAATACGTTTAACACAAATAATTGACGGAGTTCAAGAGGAAAGCTAAGAATGAAATATATAGAAAACAAATACAACTCGATGTACATGCAGCAGGATATAGTAACATGAAAAAAATGACGCTTATCCACAGTATTCTCACGTTTCAAATTATTTTTCCATCAATCTTAACAAGATTAAGGAATTATGATGATGATATATATTAATATATATATATATATATATATATATATATATATATATAAATATATATGTATATATTATATATATATATATATATATATATATATATGTATGTATGTATATACTTCTATACTTCCATACTAGTATATAAAACTGTATTGTCTGTCTGTGATTTTAGAATATTTTTATTATAATCACTGCAATGGGCTATTTTCATCACACATAAACAGAAAATCTATTTTTTTTTTTTAAATTTTTGTCCCGATTTAATTTAAAAATTATTACAGCAGTAATGATGAAATTCGCACAGCTTATAGCCTATATTATCGGATTCGTTCTAAGCTTTGTTTTACATTAATATCACAAATAGGAGAGAAATTACAATAATTTAAAAATCTTAAAAAGTAGACGATGTCTTTGTAAAATCGTTTAAAATTTAACACGTTTTCCGGACACGGCTGAGTATTACTATTTGTATTGTAACGATTATCCGTAGTATTAGCTGGCGTGGCAACCGCGGATAAGCTAATTCCGCGAATAATCCGCAAAATTTTCAAAAGATCAACAAAACAATTCAAATCAACGTGAAAAGTATATTTATAATATATACATATACACGTACACATATATGTATACAGACTATGTAATTTATAAATTAAGGTTTTTTAGGTTTCACAAGTAGAAGTTTCACTTTAAAAAATCTCACCAGTTTTTGTTTTTTCGAACACCTGTTCTTTACTTGAGATTTAAGTTTTTTTAGTACCATTTTATTGCAGAGCGATGGTCTTGTTCGGCCAGATCTTGAATAAGTACTTCTACGTGTGTTGGAGCTGTGTCTGACGGCATATACGTACTTCTTCGTCTTATCCTCCTCCTCACTCCCGTCTGAAAGCATACTCGATGCTATATCGACAATTTGTTCATCAGTAAGATATTTAAAGTTTAGATCACTGGCAATTAATTCGCTTAACGTTGTTTGCTTCATCGACGTCACTTCCTCTCGTAATCGATTTCGGTAAATTAGCTAACTTATAAGTAGACATTTCTTCTTCTTTTTCTTCTGTGGATTCTGGTGAAGTATTTTACGCATTAGGTAAAATTCTCCTGCACGACTTTACTAGCTCACATTGTTTAACAGAGGACTCCCAAGCGGTATTTCTATCATATGCTGTCAAGAATCGTGTAATCCTTTTTCAGAAACTGCGAAGATCATTTCCATCTTCAATCCTTTTTTTTCAGTAAGTAAGAATCCATCCTAGAAAGACCGCGGATAATCGAGAGTTTACCGTATTTTAAATTTTCGTCAAACGATATCTTCGGTTATAAGTAAAATTGAAGGATTAGAACGAGCGCGTAAAATTAATAGAAAAAAGAAATGGATAGAACCTGAATACGTTTATCGTCTGAAAAATAATAATCGCCGTAATCGAGGCTAAAGAAGATTATTTCACGAAGCTCTAACGTAAATGAGATACGGTTAAAAATATAAATAACTAAATCCGTTCGAGAGTGAAATCTTTATGGCGCTAATAAATTTACGGCACTCGGGAGGTAATTATCTGGCGAGATAAATTAGCTTTTTCTATGGTAACGACACGTAATCGATTAGGAAAATCCACGTGATTTATGAGCAAAAAACCAACTAATGTTCTTTACGGGTTAAAGTAGAAAACAAAAAAAAAAAAAAAGTAATATCCGCGGATTAATGACTGAATAATTTTAAATAAGACGGATAATAGAAAAAAAACTATTTAACAACTCGTACTTCAATTTCAATCATATTAAATACACTTTTAAATTTTCATGCTAACCTTAGAATGATTTTAAGCGTTGAAATTTCTACAAAAAGAAAATGGATACTTAATTCAACTCGATTACTACCGGTCATTGTCCCGAGATAAAAAAAATCAATAAATAAATAAAAAAAAAGAACAGTTTAAAATAAAAACGACAACCGCTATTTAGGAAATAACTCTAATCTCCCTCGTAGTAACGATAATGATAAGAACATCGATAAACGAATATCCACACAGACAATAGAGTAAACAAAATCTGAACAACATTAAGTGTAGATTGTACAAAACTGTAATAATTGTTTTTGAAACGTTACGGTTTAAAAAACAAATGGCACGGTTTACATTTAAAAAATTCGTGAATGCTCAGTCATATTTTTAGTTATTTAAAATTATCGAATATGATTTCAAAGTGAATTGCAAATTTTTAAAAGCAGCGTTCGATATTATATTTGCTAATCGATTTGCCTGTGCGCGTAAAATAAAACTTTTACGGAACCGATAGTAATTTTAAATTCACTCTATTCTTTTTTGAAAGAGAATTTTTCACCTCAGATCTATTAACCGAAGTCGTAACTTTAAAAAGTACTTTAACTCTTTGACGAAGTACGGTGGTAAATATATATGAACCATTTAAAATTTGACCTTTCATGCACGGTGATTATCATGTTTCACCATCTTTATTAAATTTAAATTTTGAGCAGTAGTATGGCGCTATCTATATGTAATACGCCAAACGAATTCGTTATGTTTAAAGAAACTATTTCTATTTAATAAAGATTAACTATTATTTTTCAATTTTTTACGAAATTTTTTATTACTATTTATTATGAGTGTTAATGTTCTAGTTAGTTATATCTTCCTTTTAAAATGGTACGGCTAAATTGGTGTTTTATACACTAATTTATATACTGATCTAAATAATTGTCAGATTATTTGTATGTATTAGTATAAAGTAGACATTTAAAAAACGATGGTTACAAACCCAATTTTTTTCATTTAACCGGTTATTAAAATTCAAAATTATATATATATATATATATATATATATATATATATATATATATATATATTGATAATTTTCAGCTTACTACACTTGGACAAATTATTTAGCACAACATTTTATATATTTTAAAAGTTGCTCTGCGCATGAAGGTTTTCCCCGTATGCTTCAAAGAGTTAATTCTTTATAGACCGTCTCAATCGCGAGGTTTAGCGATTAAAGTGCGTGTACAAGTCGAAACATGTCTTAATGTATTTTATCCCGCGAAATTTTGAAGTCGGTCGTTTTTACTAAAGCACAGATTTAACTTCCGGATAAGAAGGTGAACTTTTCCCTCTATTATTAATCGATCAATTACGATTAGTCCTAGCTAACGTCTTTCAGATAGATCCCTGAATCATTGAATCCTTACCAAAAGCATTCAATGATTCAGGTCAGACGGATAAATTGAAATTACGAACGATAATTCAGAACTAAGAACTCGAATAAAGCACCTCGATATTAAAGGAATTCCCACGCGAAGGATTCGTCCTGTTATATTTAACGTCAAAATTTTGTACAACAACAATTGTACAACCAATACAGTTACAAACAGATCAGTTATTTGAAAAGACACAAATAAGTCGCAATGACCCAATTTCAAATCGCACATTTCAGGGTTCAGCGCATAATTTCATATTAGGTTAAAACACAATTACCCACATGCGAAAGATGCAATGAAAACCACAAAATCACAAGCTGCAAAAAATATTTACTAATATGCCGAAAACTACAAATTACCGTAGGCAATATGAAAAAATGAATTCAAATGCAATAATGGAATTTTTAAAACAATCTAAGCTGATTAATATGACGTGAAATGTATACGAAAGTCGCTAATAATCAAACGTTTGATGCGACTGTAAATAATTAAAGAAAAAAAAAAAAAAGAGAAAATCCTAGAACGGAACTGCCTCACTTAGACGATGTTTTAAATTTCTTTGACCGAACATCATGATTAGCCCATTTTTATGTTGTTTTATGCATACAAAATGCGTTAGTTTTTAAACAAAAATTAGATTTAACACAGGTGTACATGCATATGACATTATACAGAGTAAGGTGCCACTGCCTTCTTCGTATGTTTTAATATATAAAATGAATGGGTACATTTTTGACATTAAAAACTACAGACTGATAAGCTTTATATCTAGTGTATATAAATTATTATTATTTACTAAGATATTAACAAATAGACTATTGATATTTCTGGATATTGATCAACCTTTTGAACAAGCGACATTCGGGAAAGGTTATAGCATTGTATAAAACAAGTTATAGAAAAATGTCGCAAATTCAGAGCAGCTTTAGTCATGATGTTTATAGATTTTGAAAAAGCTTTCGACTCCATAAAATTATGAAACATACATACAACTTATGAGATACATTTACAACAACGCTAACAGTTTAAAAACTAATCAATATGTGGAAATCATAAAAGGAATCAAACGGATGCACTTTCTCCAAAAACCATTTAATGCTGTTCTACAAGAAATAATGAAAAGTTTAAATTGACAGTATATTGAAATCCGGATCGAAACCGATAGTTTAACGCACCTAAGATATGCTGATGATATAGTACTGCTAGGGAAAAAACCAGCAGGAAGTAGAAAAAATGATAAATCAACTACGGTGAGAAGAACGAACTTAAAATATATGCGGAAATGCGAAAGTTATGTACAATAAATATGTTACGAACAAAAATAAATAACAATTGAAACGATGGACATAACGTAATGGCAAATAATGATATGAAAAATGAAATAAAAAGACGCATACAAATGACATGGGTCGCTTTTAGTAAATTAAACAAAATATTAGAAGAGAAGAACGATGTTTAATCAATGCGTCGTCCTACCAGTAATGATATACGCCACAGAAACGTGGAGCATAACTAAAGGCAACTTAGAACAAATTAATAAACACAAAAAAGAATTGAGAGGAAAATGTTGGGGATAACTTTACAAGATAAGGTAAAAATATCTGAAATAAGGAAGAGAACCAAAGACGCTGCCCGAGAAATTTTAAAAAACATAAAGAGAGATGGGCAGGACACGTAACTAGATCAGATGATAACAAATGAACGGTCGGATTAACTAAGTGACATCCAGTGAATAAAAGAGAAAAGGGTCGACCACGCACACGGTGATGAGATAATATTAAAAACATCGACAAGAAATGGTGGATCAATGCATCGAATAGAAACGCATGAAAACATAAATAATAGGCCTACATATCGCAGTGGCTTCCCAAAGGCTAATAAAGAAGAATAAGATAATATACTTATATTTGGAATATTTCAAATTAACGATAACGTTACGGTGAGAGAGTGTGTAAACTATGTTAGGATTGTTTAGTGTTAATTGCTATTTATTTAATGCCTTTTCTTTGTTTAGTTTATGGGTATCTTTTAAAATTACTTTTAAATCTGCGAACATAAAACATATTAATATTTTAAGTGCAACGAGTCATTAGGTATTATTTTATGTCTGTTTGAACTGATAATTGATAACTTAACAAGGACTATGTGTACACTACGTTAGTATTGTTTATTATTTATTGCTATTTATTTCATTTTATTTGTTCACTTCACGTGTGTCTTTTAAAATTAAAACTTTTTAAACTAATCAATTTTATGTATTTTTAAGCGCGACGACTAATTATTAGGTATCGTTTTAAGTCTGAATTAAAATGATCCTAATTTATTACGCATTATTCGTAGGGACTATTTTCGCGTATTACGTTTCGAGAACCGGTGTTCATCGGCGGACGAGGAAATACCTCAGTTTTAACGGATAAAATCCCGACCGACAAAGGATTTAAAGGATGCGTCAAATTTTTACAAGTGAACGGCGTACAGTATAATTTCGCCATGACGCCTTCCGGCGACGCCATGTCCGGATTCGACGTCGGTGGGTACGACGCTAAAAATTTGCGCGAAAACGAATACTTACGCTCTAGAATTTTCAAAATTATTCCTATTATTGATTTCGCGATAAATTTCGGCGTTTTACACATATATCGTAAAAAGACACAACTATATCGATTAAACGTAAGTAATCTCGACGACTTGATTAAAAAAGAGTTAAACCTTCAACCACGAGTAAGGTTAAACAAGATCCTCTATATCTGGCCAGTACCGTTCTACGGTATAGAAAGTTGGATTCTGACTAAAGGCCTAGAGAAAAAATTAACCGGCTTCGAAATGTACGTGTATAGACGAATACCCAAAATCCCATATATTTGTGTGTATCTTGATAACTAGAAAAGAGTTAAAAATCTTCAAGTACGAGTAAGATTAAATAAGATCCTATGCCTGGCCAGTACTGCTCTACAGTATAGAAAGTTGGATTCTTACTAAAAGCCTAGAGAAAAAATTAAGCGCCTTCGAAATTTACGTATACAGACGAATACGCGAAATGTCATATAGAAACCGCGTCACAAAACACGGAAGTTCTTAACCGAATGGCCGACGAAGTAGAACTACTAAAAATCGTACAATTTCGTCAAAACCGGAATATGTCGGACATACCTCAGGGGATCCGGAAAAGTACCATCTTCTACAGGTAACTCGGGATGGCGACATTGTAAGGAAGAGAAAAATGACCTGGCTAGCAAATATGAGGGGTTGATAGGGATGTTTTTTTTTCTGGCCTAGCTTGCTCTATTTGGCTACAGTTTAAATCTTCATTAAATCTCAATGCCGCTACGTTTGATAAAATTATATAAACTGACTATAACAGAAGACAATGGGTCAGAAACAATTAATTCAATACTCGCAGGTAAAGTATGCCATTTTTGTAAAATATTAGATAGCATCTCATCTTTATGCTTTAGAAACTTCGGACAAAACCAAATTTGATGCTCAATACAGTCGTCAACATCACAGCTGAACTATAAGGAGCTGTAAAACCAAAATAAACAATATCGCGGAGACGGAGGAATGAAGAAGAATAATATTCGTATAGAAATTTAAATAAAAATTTTCCGAAATTAACGTGTCGAGCATAAACAGGTCGTCACAGGCATTTCGAAAAATCGTATAATAAAATTTTAACCCGTCGTATTTCGAAAGTTCCGTAATTTCGAAATTTTTATTTTATTAGACAACAATCGTATTTCATTCGGATGAATAAAATTGATCCCAAAGCGACCATCAAGTTATATATATATATATTCATTGTATCGTTTGTATATATATATATATATGTGTGTGTGTGTGTGTGTGTTTCTAACTCTGCATTTGAAGTAGAAACTATTATTTTCCTCACCTTTTCTCGAACTTGTTCATTTTTCCGTTCAATTTCATCTATTCACGCATTTATATTTGATTTTTCAAAATTTCTCGGTTTCTAACGCTTTCTTTTATATTTCGTCCGCATTACATTTCTTTGATATGTATTCGATAAATTTAAAAAAAAAAAATTAAATTACAAACGATTATCTAATCGAGACGTTGATTATTCCCTTCGTTGAAGATATTCTCATATACAATAACTTTTAAGAACCTTGATATCTGTATGTATTTCGACTTCATATTGTACACGGCTTGTTTTATTCCATTTCAACATCCACTAGACCCGTCCTAATTATATATGAGAATTAAAGCGAACAAGGAGAATAGGAAAAAAAACGAGTAACGAAATGGTTGCGCATTGAGATTGGCTTTTGCATATTTTCCTAAATACAGCCCCAGCTACCATTTCCATGTGGCTCTGTTAAATCCAGTATTTAATGTTACATAGTCCAATATTCTCCTTCATCTCGATGCTATTCCGAGTACTTTTCCTTGTACCGCCAACGTAAACATCCCCTCTTCGCGGAGCTTGTGACCTATATAGTTCCATTTTAATTTCGTAATATCTTCTACTGTAGTCAGCCTATGTCGCATTGCTTTAACATCTCCATGTTGGAGATGAGATCTATCCGTGATACGCTTAACAATTGTCGATAAGTCCACATTTCGAACGCGTCCAACATCCTTTTTCATTTGGCGTTAATAACCCACGCTCCGGCCGCATACTTTAACACAAACATTTTTCCCTTAGCCCCGTCGACAATTTCCTGTTCTTTAGTACGCTTTTCAGATTTATGAAAACTCATTTAGCCGTTGTAATTCTTGCTATTATTTCTTTCATATCTCTTCTTGGCACTATGTTCCTCGACAGCTATATATGGATGTTCATCTTGGTGTAGATCGATGCATGTTAAGAAAGTAGACATAGCATTAAACGATACTTGCCGGATTATAACGGGCTGTCTTATACACATAAAGATTGAATTATTATATTTATCACGCGGTATTGCTGCACTATATATAAGGAGAAATGTCATTTTCAGCACTGAAAGAACTGAAGCTGATACAGATTCCCGTCACCCTATCTTTGGACAGATTACAGTACACGAAAGGTTGAAATCGCGAAAATCTTTCACGCATAATAGAGTCGTTTTATCTGACGAGGCCAGCACAACACGGATAGTACAATGGAAGAATTCTGGTACTGGTGTCACCTAAGGAAAAACTACGGCCAAAAATTAAATTGGCTTCAATGGAGAACATTGAACAGGTTACGTGGCAAAACAAAAGTAATCCGTATCAAATGGAAAATAAGCACCGATGAGAAATGTGAATGCGGTGAAAAGTAAGACCGCGATACCTGTTCAACTACACGCATATTAAGGCTACTGCGTGACAGATTTATGGAGTACAACTTGTAATATGTGTTTAAACTGATTGGATGTATGGATATCTCATATATAGAAATAACTCTCGGATCCGATAACTAACTATTTATAATTATTGCTCCCAGATATCTAAATAAATAAATAAATATATATATATATATATATATATATATATATATATATATATATATATATATATATATCTACAGTCGTATATTGATCATAATTGACCGTCGTGACCATTATGTAGCAATCAAATTCCTCCACAGTTGTCGATCATCTGCCGAGATATATATATATATATATATCAATAATACACATATACATTCACAAATGCAAAAAATATACATATACTCTTATATGTATAAAATAATAATAAATCACTTGATACGACGCGATGAAGAAAAAATAATAGTAAATAAATGGATACATAAACAATTAATATACATCTGTTTCCGACTGTATCGTAATAAATTTAGCAGTCTAGTGCATTTATAAATACTTTTATATACTATCAAACGAAAACGGCACTTGTCTGTTGTACAATCTCTATGTCGAGTACTTTACAGACTCATGATAGCGGGCTCTCCATTGGAGGAGTAAAGATATCAAATCTCCGATATGCAGACGACACTACGCTGATAACTAATAGCTTAAGCAGTATGACGCAAACTCTAAGTCGTCTGGAAAAATACAGCGCAGAATATGGATTAATAATTAAATAAAGATAAGACGAAAGTAATGATTATTGATAGACAGAACGATAATTGTCCGGAATTACACGTTGTTAACGGCGTGGAAATTGTTAACCAATTTGGATATTTAGGTTCGATAGTGGAAAATCGAGGGGCTCTGAAGAAGAAATTAGACATAGAGTAAACAACAAAAAGGGTTATGGTGCGTTTAAAACGTATGTGGGCTGATGATGCAGTATAGAAGAACGTGAAAATAAAACTAGTCAATAGTCTCGTCTTCTCGGTGTTTCTGTACGGCACAGAAACGTGGACACTACAGTAATAAAAAAGGTAAATGCGCCGGAAATGTATTATTGGATGTTAAGAATCCCGTGGACTGGCAAGAAAACGAATTACTCGATATTACAAGAAGTTGGCGCTACAAACAGAAGATTATCCTCGGTAGTAATTAGAAGAATATTAACATACTTCGGCCATATAATAAGAGCAGATGGTTTTCAAGCGAGAATTCTTGAAGGAATAGTAGAAGGAAAAGAGGTCGCGTTCGTTACGGACGGTAGTAGGAGGAAGTAACACAGAATGTGCGTCCGCATGGCTCGCAACAGGGATTCATGGCGACATCGTGTACAGCAGATGAATTTTCATAATCACGCTATCTCCACGAGAGATTTACGATTCACAGAAGACGAATACATTTTAAACTATTCTCTCGTTGAATCATCAGATAATCATAATTTGTACTTCAATGCCTCTTTCGCGACTCTACTTTAGTTATGAAGCCAGTACCGTATACTTAGCAATTTGATCGCATCCAATAGTGAAAAATAATTCTTTAATTGCCAAAATTCACCACAACTTTTCTTCTTGTATATATATTCTTCTTCTTCTGGTACAACCCGATTCGGGTAATTGTTTAACCATCAGCATGCATCGAATGGACAATCTGTTGTAGCCGGTTCTTATTTCTTGCTATTTTGACCAATTCTTCTGTTTCATTGATTCCGGTCCATTTTTTTTACGTTATCTAACCACGATATACATTTTCTTCCCGGTTTCCTTTTTCTTTCAATCATACCCATTGCTATCGTTTGTAGTAGCTTGTACTTTTCTCCTCTCATAAAATGACCAAAAAAACGTATCTTTCGTTTTTTCACTTTTGCCATTAATATTCTGTCGGTTCCCATTAATTTTAGAACCTCCTCATTTCTGACCTTTTTAGTCCAAGGTATTTTCTACATTCTTCTGTAGCACCACATTTCAAATAATGATATCCGCTTCTTCATATTTTCTTTTATAGTCCAGTTTTCGCTTCCATATAAGAGCACTGACCATACGTAGCATTTCAGTAACTTATTTTTGACCTGCAAGTTTAATTTCCTATCGCAAAGGGTACTCCTTAACTTCATAAATGTATTTCTAGCCAGTTCAATACGAGTTCGTATTTTCATGTCAGAATCATTATTTTGCGTCAACCAGCTGCCTAGATATTTATACTTTTCCGTTTTTTTAATTTCTGCAACATCTAAAAATAGCTTTTCGTTGAGATTAGGTTTATTAGAGACCACCATGAATCTAGTTTTCTTGGTGTTTATACTAATTCCTTTTTTCTTGCTTTCTAATGCCACTATATTAAGGAGTCTTTATAGTTCTGTTATACTTTCTGCTAGGAGTGCTGTATCGTCAGCAAAGCGAATTACTGAAATACGTTCGCCTCCTATTTTTATTCCTTCACTACGTTCTTCTAGGGATTGAGAAAAAATCGTCTTATATATATATATATCCCACATATTTTCTTAAACTGATATAATCCTACCTAAATAACAGAGTATTTTACGTGTCCGTTCGTTCCTACAACTCCGCTCTGAAAGTTTATCATGCTGGAGTTCTACAAGGGAGCGTATTGAGCCGTTACCTTCTCCTAATCTTATTGAATGATATACCGAAAATTCCGATTTATTAACATTGCTCTTTATGCCGATGATTTAGCCTTAATCTGTAGTTCCTATAGAACTGACACGATATTTAATAGATTACAAGAAAGTCGCTTCCGTCATTTGTAAGTATTGCGGGCGTTGGAAGCTAAAACTAAACATTGAAAAAACGGAGGTCATCCTCTTCACTAGAAGACATCCGCCATCTATACTGGATATAAAAATCGACGATCGTCACATTAAATGGGCTAAAGAAGTTAAGTACCTAAACGTCATTATGGATTCCTGTCTATCTTTCATCATATCAATCGCGTCATAAATAATAAAGCTGTTCGAATAATTTCACGTATATTCAACCGAAGATGCCAAATCATGGTTGCAAATAAGTCATCATATACAACTATCATTTTCCCTGGGTTAACTTACAGATGCCCTGTCTGGAATTCAGTTTCCAACAGCGTTTATAAGAACATGCAGCTATTACACAACTACCGTTGCAGGATCTTCACTAAATGCCGACAAATGTACAGAAATTAGTGACATGCATTCCGTATTAAACTTAACTTATTTATTTACCCACATTGGAAAACTTTCAAAACAATTCTAAGATAACCTATAAGCGCCGTAGTCTTGAGCGCCGGGTTTTAAATTAATGTATCTTCTAATGTTGAATATTGAGTTATTTATAATATTAAGTAATGTAGCATAATAACTAAACTATAATTCTGCAATATTTGATTTATCTTTATGTTTTTTTTCTACTTGCAGTTTTTTTTTTACATTTTTCCTGTAATGTTTAAACATAAGATTATATACAATGTGATATAATTTTTCTTATTTTATTTATTGCCAATGTAAATTTTGTGTACTTGGTATCAATAGCTTTCTAGTGTAAGTGTAAACAATTCTTCTTCTTCTCCTTTTCGTGTCCGGCTAGTTCGTTAGTTCGTTACGTTTAATTATATTTTATCGTAACAGTATTCAGCCAGAATTCTAGCCTTGTCGTCTGCCTCGATGACATCATACACTGTTTACACTCCAGTATGTGCGACATTGTCTACAGTTCTTCGCACTAACATTTCAGATCTTCTGTTAGAACCCACTTCATCATCTATCATGCCGTTCGAGCATACCCCACCCGTATTCTGTTGATTGTTCGCCATATCGACCATTTCTCTTTATATCTTCCGGTGGTCTCACTGGGTTTTGCAGGGTTTCTTTAATCCATAAGTTTATCCGTTCCTGGTTAATTTAATCATGTAAACAATTATATAATAAATATCTTCTTTCTGTTCTTCTATATGTGGGTTGAATAAAGTTAACCTAATTACCGGATATTACATTTATTTTTACTGTATTGTGACATGCAGCTAGTGAGCGGTCTATTCGTGAATATGCACACATTAACGTGATAATTTATGGTAAATATATACCTTCGTTTTCATGTTTCATGTATTAAGTCGCATCTTCGTTCTTAGTTGTATTAAATAAATCTCATTCGATTTATCATTTAAAAGTCGCCTTCAATTTACAACTGATATTTTATTCTACATGCCACGGGCTTCTAATTATGGCACGGCGACCTCTAACAATATAATTTCCGTCTTTATACTATTTTTTCGGTTTTTGTTTTCTAACCTCGCGAGTTCGCGTTCAGTGATAATCCATCTTTAAAGCATGGCGCTTACTCGTGTCCTTAAAATAACGGACTTTTGTTTCGTTCAATTTTTCTATTCTTAGGGGCAAATTTATATTTAAACACTTCTTTTTATGTCACCGACAACCTCCATATATATATATATATATATATATATATATATATATATATTATATATATCTGTAATGAACAACGTTTCTCTAACAGAACGAGTTGTTTCGAATTTTACTTGTGTCCATCCTCGACAAATATATTTTTCGAAAGCTAAAGATTGTTTAGAAATTTCCTTTTGTTTATAAAATTTCTTCGGTCACTCGGTTTAATTCAGAATTTCAACTTTCCCTGGTTCTTCTGGTTTGATATATTTCTCTTCATCATCGTCGTATTGTTTGGTTGCCGAACGTCGTGACTAGCTATTGTACGTTTATTTTTACGTACAAAATGAGCTAGCACAAGGCACTATTTATATGCGACACAGATGCACGTGCGCATATGATGTTATACGGAATGGGGTGCCACGCCTTTTCCGTGATAATTAAGAATTAAATAATGATGAAAACTTTCTATGTCGCGTGTTGGTTTGGAACCCACGACCGTCTAGTTGACAGTCGAGCGCACTCGAGCAACTTAAATTTCATAGAAATTCTATCTCGAAATTCACTAGTTTCTCGTCCGTCAGTCTAACTTTTTTTTTTTAACGTCATTTTAAACGGCCTTAACCCATAATCTACGTTTGTATACTTCTCAAAGTTCTTTAAAGATTATGAAATAATACAATTGACAACGTCCGAGTAAACAAGCATTTGTCTAATTGCGTTTGTTGACTATTGTTAAGTGCGGTAATATAATCCACCCATTACCGTTACGAACAACCAAAACCAAAATTACTAATCGCGTGGCTTAGTTATACGTAACGTATAAAATTACGCGCAAATATACATTAATTATATGTGTTAGTATTTTTGTGTTCTCGTGTGTGTGTATGTGTAAAAATTAAAACAAAAACGTGAAAATTCCTTTTAATGGTTAAATCAATTACAAAAATAAAATAGGTTTACCAAGACTCTCGTTAAAACTATTTTTCTAACCAAAAGCAATTATAACGGAATAAAAAATTGCACTATTTTTAAAATCGTATAAAAATAAATAAATTAATTAATTCGACCGAACGATGTTTAATACAGAGGAATGCATCGCCGATAGATGTAGTAATATCCCTTGCAAACACGGCGGGAAATGCCTTACAACGGATGACACTGCTACCTGTTTATGTCCGTTGGGATTTACCGGAGATTTATGCGAAACTCGACTAGATTTACAGGTAATTGGTATATTTGAAAAGTTAACAGCTTAATTAAATCTTAGATTATTACAATAATTCAATGTTCAATTCTAAAATACAAATTAAAAACCTTGATTAGTCACAAAAAAATAATGTCATTCTCACATTCGAAAATCGATTCAACAATCTTAATCGATAATACTTTAATTATTACATATGTGCAGTGGAAGAATGTCTATACACCTGACCTGTGCATATGCTCCAAAGGTAATAGATAACCGCCATACAGAACATCGTTCTGTTAATTTAGATATTGGAATATCAATATCATCAATTTATACACAGAATAAGTATTGGAATTTACAGAAAGTTAATTGTAACAATGTGTAAGCATCATTGGATAATAAAATTCGAGATATCACGCCAACAGTGAATTACTTTAGCGAATTTATAGAGGCAAATATACCGAGCGGCAAAATGGAAAAATATATAATCCAAGATGGTCAATGATATGCGAACAATTTTATAATGCCTTTGTAAGCATCGGTGATGAAAATAGTAAACAATCTGCATATAGAACCCTACAAAAGTCGGGTAGATACTGTAGAAAATTAAACAGTAGTAAAAAGACATGTTATTTCTTAAAAATTTAGGCTCTGACTTAGAAATACAAAAGTACATAAATTCACAAATAAAACAATAAAATAACGTCTCGATTGCTTTAAATGACCAGGCTTCCATTTATCAAACAACTCTACAAATCCAAGAAATCTTTGGCGGCGGATACTAAATATTCCACTGAAATAATTTATGCGCAACAGACAAAAAAAAAACAGGAAAGCATATGGCTTGGATGGAATATTTTCAGAATTTATAAAGAACCTTTTGGCTCTAAAGTTTAAAAGTTGTTGTTGCAAATATGCAATGAAATGCTAAACATTAAAAAAATACCAAAGGAATTCTAAGGGAATAAAGTAATAGCCACTAAAAAACCTGGGAAAAAAAAAGTTACAACCCAGCGCACTATTATGCTATTGCTCTTCTTTCGATAGTATACGTAAACTAGGTAGCCGCGATAACACAAAAGACAAAGAATTGATTTTAGAAAGAAGTAAACACTGTTGCAGCATTCATTTATCTAACATCAGCATTGTGAAGGACCACTATTAAAATTGTTTAAAATAATTAACGCATCCGATAACTATAACTTTTGTTTCTTATGGTTTTATTTACGTTACTTTACTTCATGTTCCTAGGAAGCATCGTCTTCTATGTTCCAGCTGCTAACGCCGTTCCCTGGTATGCTTTGGAAAGTCAATCTTTCACAGCGCCGTCAAAGGGCACTACCTTATTACATGATGGTGACATTTCATTAGAAAGTCCTCTAAATCTTCAACATTTAACCGTTTTCATTGAGCAGTATTTATTCGATTCAGCAGAATCTACGTCTTTTTGGATAGATCCAAACCAGGTGTTCTAGGATTAGAGTGATCAATCAGTTTACTACCATCAAGATTATTATTGTCCGACTCTTGGCTATACATATATTAGTTTAAAACTTTTGCCGATGACGTCTAAAGATATACAGACTTTTTTTTCTTAAAATTTAAAAATAGTGATTTTCTATATAGAAATTTTCGCGAAATTTAATTTAATCTGTATAATAAAGTTTGTTTCGAATTTTGCAGATACCGCTTTTTAACGGTACGAGTTTTCTACGATATCATCCGATCGGTAATGATGCGCTTTCCTGGCTCGATTTAGAATTAGTATTAAAACCTACCAGTAGCGATGGTCTAATTTTATATAACGGCCACAGACTAGACGGAGTCGGTGACTTCATAGCCGTTTATATGTCGGCCGGATATTTATTATTTACTTTTGATCTAGGCACCGGTACTGCTACTTTAAGGTATATGTATATTCGGTATTTTTAGATATTGTTTGACATCCAAATTTTTTTAAAGCTGTCGTCCATAGCGAATTTCTATTGCCAGAATCAAATATTTTTTTTTTACGTCCACAAAATGTTATCTGTTGACCGTGTTTTTTTTTTTTAATCTATTGCAGAATAAATATCAAATCTGCAATTTTCCTTTGTGAATAACATCAAATACAATTATCAAATATAATTTTAAACTGTACCTTACGTTGAAATAGCACTATATGCTGATGATTCGGTTTTATATTATCGATCTTTTTAATTACGATGCGTTACGTTTAAATGAAACATGGTTAACTCGTAGTGTATTGAACAGTGAACTTTTTAATGAAGGTTTATACATCATCCGGATATGGGTGTTAAGAAAGGTGGTGGAATGTTGTTAGAGGTTAAAAATACTTGTCACGTTGAAGAAATTTCGTTTCCACGTATTTCGAGTATTGAACTTATATGTATTAAACTCACTAACCTAAATAGTAATTTATCGACAGTTATAGTGTGCGTATATACCTCAACCCGCACGTCCACCACTGCTTACAGTGCTTTGTATTAGTGATCGCATATTACATAATTGTAATCAACGTAATTTAATAATAATGGGTGACTTCAATATATCGTTCACTGGTCCGTCTGTTTCGGATATTTCTTACAGTAATAATAATATCGATCTTCTTCTCGACTTTAGCAAGGAGGCTGGTCTAACTTTTAATTTTCAAGATGAATTTAATTTTAGCTAATTCTAACGTTAGTATAGAAATCCATAAAGCTATTGACCACCCTCTTACGATTGAGGATAAATGCCGTCCTGAGTTAGAAATTGCCTTAACTACAGATGTTCTCTCTTGAAGATTTTTTTTTATTAATGCATTTATTTTTTTCTTAAGATATTCGTGAATACAGTCTACTATATGTTAATATTGGATGACCGCATCTCCTGCACCACCGTTAGGCTTAATCAGACAGACGTGGCTCCTTACAAAAGCATTCAGATTATAAGTAGACCAAAGTCACAAAGTCTAAAGTTATATATATATATATATATATATATATATATATATATATATATATATATATATATACATTCATAATTTCATTCGTGCGGACTGTGTACTTTCCGATGAACCATTTATTCACACACGCATTCAACGAGTTTACTATACAATAATTACAATGTTTATATATCTAGAAAAATATTTATAATGATATATCGTACATGATCCACAATAAAAATTTACAAATATTTACACATAATTTTCATATTTTGAATAAGTGATCTAGAATTCACATGTGGTGTTATCGAGACGACATTGAACAAACACACAAATATAATCACACACACTTTTACACACGCGCGCGCATATACACACACGCACATATATATATAATTTTATACCAACATTGCACCACTGCGCGAAGCTATCAGTTATTTTTGAAATCCTGAATGTAATACTTGGAATGCGAAAATTTCAAAATTATTTGCTATGGATTTGTTTTTTAGATTAAAATTTGTTTCATTGAACTTCCTTCCCTTGTTATACAGCGGACAATCAAATAGTATGTACCACGCTGTTTCTACTTGGCCACAGGGGCATTTATCATCGTTCTCTAGACCAAATCTATGATGGTATTCGGCGAGTTTGCCGTGTCCTGTTAATAACTGCGATATGTAAAAATTTGGCTTGAGGATTATCTTATGCCTTTTCCTTACGTCTCTTATCAAAACGTAAGTTCGGCGTCCCGCCAAATCTTGTTCCCGTCTGTTTTGCCACGTTTCTAGAATATATTTTCTTATATTATTTTTGACTTGACGCGCACAAATTTTGGTGTGACTAAGTGGGGTTATACGGCTTGTTGGTATTAAGAGATTAGTTTGATCAAGCAGCGCTCTGTTTATGTACGGGAATGTGTGATGGTTTTTTATGGCGAACATAATTCCACTGCTTAAAATGAGTATGTCTAATGGAGGAACACCTGCTATTGTAACTATGGCACTATGTGAAGCTGTTCTATAGGCTCCGCACGCATTAATTAGGAATTTTCTTTGTACCGAGATAATTTTTTTCCTAACACATTTAACTTTCAGCCGTTCAGTAAATACTGAGCTACAATATGACATTGTGTTCTCAACCAATGATTTATATAAGACTATCCTATAATTGAAATCAAATCCACATTTATTCCGACATACTTTTAACATCTGATAATACTTAGTGTCCATTTTCGAAATGATCGAATCTATATGAAATTTAAACGATAATTTATTGTCGAGTATTACTCCCAGATATTTGAAATGTTCTACATTTAACTGTGCGCCTTTGAATTTTACCTTAATATTGTTCCTTTTCATTTTTAACGACTTGGTGAAAAATGACACAAAGCATTTCTCTACAGAGAGTTCTAATTTGACGTCATTCAGTCAGCTTCCAAGCATACACAGTGTGTTATTGGCAGTTTGTTCTACTTCGTTTTTGATGTTTCCTTTTATTGTGAATATTAAGTCATCCGCGTAAGCACATAAATCGACTCGTTCATTATTATATGGTAGATTTAGGGCGCCGTTAAATAGTGTAAGCCATAATAACGGACCTAATACACTTCCTTGCGGACAGCCATACACGTGTTTTTTTGAACTGAGATATTTCCAACACTGAGTTTTACTTGTCTCCCGTTTAAATAATGGTATAGGATGTTAAGCAAGATTTCATCTTCAATAAGAAGGTCTTTCAGATTTTTGAAAAGGGCAGGGTGCCAACAGTTATCAAAAGCCCCTTTTATGTCTATACCAACGGCTAAAACATATTTTTTATTATTTAATCCTTCTCTGATTTTATAAGCGACGTAATTTACCGCGTGTTCGGTAGATAAACCTTCCCGAAATCCAAACTGTCTTTGGTCAAGGAAATTTCATTTATTTATGTAATATAAGATCTTACATTTTATCAATTTTTCATATATTTTTCCGAATGCATTTAGTAAGCAGATTGACCTATTTGTTCGGGTCTTTATTTGGTTTTTGTAACAGAATTACATTCGATAGTTTCCATAAATTTGGAAAGTAAGCTAGAGAGTACATTTTCTGGTACATTGTTAATAATAAATCGGGGAAATGTTTGTGTATTAATTTTATTAGTTTGTTTGATATTTTATCGGGACCTGAAGCTTTATTATTTTTTAGACTGATTACTATTTTTTTTTTAACTTATCCGTATCTATCTGATGCGATATTAATTCATTCGGTTTTGGAATTTTTGGAGAGTAATTTTGAAAGAGGTTACGTGTATCTTTCTGTTCAGCGCTATCTGCGTCTGAACAATCACTTGGGAATAGAGCAGTCAGACAATAATTTAGATTTTTATATGTGTCTATTATCTGGGTTCCATCCTCTTTCTTTAGCAATGGTATGGCATTCCGTTTTTTTAATTTATCGAAGGCGATTTTGTAGCTAAGGCCCCACGGTTTTACATTTTCTGTGCAGAAATTTTCCCATGCGATCTTTTTAGCGTGTTTAATCTTATTTTTCAAAATATGTTTACATTGTTTGTATATTTCTTTTCGATGTTTCTCGTCCTTTGGCATAAACAGCGATATTTTTAAGTTGTGCGGCTAATGTGTTCAATTTCTCTGTTCCACCAGTTATTTGCTTTTTAAATGATTCTCGAAGGATGTGCAACTCAGTTATGGCCTCTAAGTGTCTTGATAAATATCCCACTGAATAATTACAGGAATCGTGATCTACAATTTGATTCACGCATTCCATGGTTTTAGTAATGTTCTCGTTGAGAGATCGCAGGACATTATTAAAGTTTGTATGTTTTATGGTTTTTTCTTCAGTTATTTGAAGGTTATATTTAAAGGTGATATATTCATGATCAGAGAAGGATTCCCCCGTAAGCACATTCAAATCTTTCACATGCTGTAACGTAGCACCAGATGAAATTACTAAATCTATTACACTATTTCCATTGGCATTTCTGAAGGTAGATTTATTTTTTTCATTTAAAACAATTAGATGATTAGATGAGAGAAATTCGTGAAATATCTTGGTCTTCTTCGCTAAATTTTTCACATCCCACAACTTAGACCTTATGTTCAAATCACCAGTCAAAATAACTTTTTTGTATGAGAATTGGGTTAGCAGTTGATCTAATATTTTTATATATGGTTCCGCTGGCTTGTTAGCAGAGAAGTATGCATTCACATTAAGTAAGTTTGTCATTTCTATGGCGATAATATTATCGTTATTATGGACTTGAATTTTTTGATATGTTATCTGATTTGAGACGCAGATAGCGCTGAATTTATTAGAGATAACATTATATCCTGCGAAACCCGGTAACTTATTAGTGGAAAGGTATGGCTCAATGATCAATATTATATAACATGGCTTGTGCAGCGATGCAATGGTTAGTGTTATTTAAAATAAGATTAATGCTATTCATTGTTATAATTAATAAATTATTTGGCATTTTTTTCATTTTTTATAAAAAGGGACATTTGTAGCTTCCCGGGTGGTGATTTACATTATTAGAATTATTAATATCATTAAAACGATTACTACTATTACTTTTTTTATCATTAACATTATTAGTGCCACTAACCTTATTATTAACGCAGTTTGTACACAGTCCGCTTTTTACGGTCTTCTCTACGATTTTTTTGTCGTCCTCTTTAAGTTTACAATCCGCTGTTTTATGACCGATTTTCCAGCAAGTAAAACACTGCAGTAGGGATACCGACTCATATATTCGACAGCGTGACCATCCAATGTTTAATTTCTTTCGTTCTATTAATTTGCCGAAAGCAGCTGGTCGCAGGTTGCTCTTCGTTGACCCCCCTTTGCTATTTTAGTGTAAAGGGACTCCTCATTTATTTCCTGGAGAATCGCTCCTTTTATGTCTTCAATACTGGTTTCTTCAGATATACCAACGATGTTGACCTGAGGATTTCTCCGCTGTTTGTTGGTCGCTTGCAACTTTTCATGCTTTTTTATTTCATCCGCTACTTTTTTAATTTCATCTATGCTGGTGCATCCAACCATTCCATCTCCTGATTTTATTTTTTTGAAAGATTTGACATTGACCCCTTAATTTGGTGGGGTTGATAAGCTTTTTTAAGTTTTCTTCGACATTGCCATCTGGGTTGTCTTTATTCTTAACAATGATATAGTTTAATGGTGGTTTGTTTTTAACCACCCGTTGATTTTTCACAATGTTTGCGAAATGTCTGTATCTTTATTTATTTTTATAAAAGTACTCTTTTTCAATTCTTCGTTTTCTTCTTGTTTGATTTCTTCATTTTTCTTTGAAAACGTTTTCATTTCTTCCTTTATTGATAATACCTCTTCCAGCAACAAGTTGACTGTGCTCTCCAGGTCACCCTTATGGTAATCTTCGTATAAGAAAACATTCTTTTACATCCATTATAGTTGTCTCGTTCTTCGTTTTTCGACAGACACCTACTGTGTACTCTGGTATCACATTTCTCAGTGCATTTCACTGATTTTTGCCGGCCGAGGAAGGGTAAGTTGAAGATAGACAATATAATAAGCAATAGTGAGTATAACTTTCGTACAGTCAGTATATACAAAATCAGTAATGAAACGAAGTGGAACGACGCGTACAAAATTCAACCTACATAGATGGGACATGACCCAAGATGATCAATGTGAATGTGACGAAATTCAGAATAATGAACACCTGTTTAATGGTAGCATAATTGGGAAGTTTGTGACAAACTATATGAACATATTGATGAAGAAACATTTATTTTTCTGAAATATTGGACGAAGAACTTGAAATATCTAAACTTGATTGGTCAGAGTTATTCGTAATGACAGATTCTTTTCTAACGTTTGTCTACTTCTACAGAGAAATTTACTCGGTATTTAAAAAATTTGTTCCCACAAAATGGATATTTAAGTCCAAATATTCTCCTAGATTTTCACGGAAGATTGTAAAAAACGTAAATATAAAAGAAAGTTAATATATAAACAAACCGGTAATCGTAGCGATTATTTAAAATTTAGTCAGCTTTGAGATATACCTGAAAGTTTGATTAGAAATGCTCATTATGATTACATAACTCGTATTGAATGTAACATTCAAACAAATGATAATCAATTTTTCGTCTTATATTAAGAATAAAAGAGATGCTAATATCACACTAATTGGTAATGACATTTCGAGGTAACATGTTAAAATCTGGCAAGATATCTGACAGCTTTGCTAAATAGTTCGCTTCAGTACACGAAAATTTCGATAATACAGTGACGGATAATTATTATTATTATAATAATGACGATCGATATTTGATACTTAATTCTGTCACAGTTAATGAGTATATGTGCGTCGATTATCAAAATCTTATATATAGACCCGATGGTTTACCACCATTTTTCTTCAAATCGTGCTTAAACAATCTTGAACGACATTTAATTTGTTTTATTTAATTTAATTATTAAAACAACGAATAGCACCTATATTTAAATCTGGATAATAAGATGGCAGTTTAAAATAATCGTCCTATTGCAATCCTGTCTTGACTTTCCAAACTTTTTGAACCTATTTTATACAATAGATTCAGCAGATATCTAAACAACAGATTCATTCCTCAACAGAATGGGTTCGGATTACATAAATCAACAACTAATTTAATTACTTAAGTTAATCAGTTAGAATGGATGGATTGTGCATTTCAGGTAGATAGTGTTTATACAGATTTTGCGAAAGCATTTGATAAGGTCAATTACATTTTCTTATAAAATAAACTTAAGTATTCAGGTTTGTCTAGTGAGTATATTAAACTTTTTCGTTCGTATTTAACATCGAGAATATGTTACCGTCAAAATGGTTATTGTTCATATAGTAATTCCACAGTGAAATCAGAATACAATCAAATTGGATCTGGATCTGCTAAATCATGGCAGAAATGGAAACCTCGTTTCTGTTGAATGTGAAAAGAAGATATCTTCGTATGCCTCTAACTCATCGATCGTTTTTACTGATGCATCGGTCCTTAATACATTCGTTGGGTATTCAGTGATAAAAAGAGATTCAGTTATAGCACGATATACACTACCTAAGACATTCTCAATTCTGTCCCCTGAGCTCCGGACAATGTACTTATTAGTCTAGTATATTACAGATCAGGAAAATATTAACCAAACACTGATCTAGCTTAGATTCGGTAGCGGCACTAAAAACCATCTCCGATTGTCACAATGAGAAGCAAATTGCAAAGGAAATAGTCAAGCTACAAGAATATTGCTAAATAACGTTCACCTGTATTCCTGGTCACTCTGGAATTCCTGGAAATTAACTGGCCGACAACGCAGCCAAAGAAGCCGCTGTGATCCGTCCTGTTCCTGACATTCCAACACCGGCTACAGATTTCACCCGCTACTTCAAGAAAGCTCTCGCAACTTTGTGGAATCAACGGTGGATAGCTGTTCCAACCACAAATAATCAAATTAAATGTAATGTTCGACCTTGGAATACGCTCTTCAGTCGACGTCGAAATGTAATAATCATTAGTAGGCTGACTCGGCCATACTCAACTAACGCAACCTTTGGCAGAAGAAACCGGCTCCAATATGTAATACATATAAAATTAATATATCCGTTAATCATATACTTACAGTCAAATTAATTCTATTAGATCAGCACTAAACTTTCCATCCTCTTTAACGGAAGTATTTACTGATGATTCTATATCCGAATTAATCGTATTTCTTCATTATTCCAATTTATAAAATTTCATATAAAAAACTTAGTAACCTAATTTATATTTATCCGTGTCTTTAGGCACTAGTAGCTGTTCATGGCACGTAAATTTAATTACTAAATTAATATAATTAATTAATGAATTAAGTACTTTTTTATATTTTATTTTTTGTTTTTCCTTTGAGAATTTTTATAAATTATTTGTATATTTTATTTTTATTCTCGTCCACGCGATAATGGCTTAATAGCCGAAAAGCTTTGTAGTATTTTTATGTATATATGTAAATTTTTTGTCGTTTAATTTTTCAAAAGCACTCTACATTCCACGCCGTTTAAAAAATGAATAAATTATCATATATTATTTTTTAAATATCAACAAAATGAAATAAAATAACGCAGGAGCAGTTGGCCGTTAACTATGGGCGATTGGCACACGTTAAAGATATCGCGTACGGGACGATTAGCGGTGCTTCAAGTGGACAAACAACCGATTGTACAGACGATAGCTCCAGGAGCTTTTACCCAATTATCTCTACCGCTTAATTTATACTTGGGCGGAATTCCGAATTTAGATAGCGTATCGCCGAAAATAAAGCTTAAAAATTCTTTCGTCGGCTGTATTCAAAAGGTACGTATACTTTAATTTATGATAAATTCCAACCGGTAATATAATCGAACCAACCCTCATTTAAAGTACGGACTAGATGAATAAAATTCATCGTCTAGTCAGAACGCCTCAATCATAATACGGCGCCAGGCGTACATAGAGACATACACACCCGGGAGAACTCTACGACACAAGACAGCCCCGCGTGTTTAGGTAGTGTTACTAGTCCGTATATGGTTCCGTGCGTTGTGGTTTGTCTTTGCCTTCCACACGATATCATATTAAGATCATTTATATTTTTATTTTCTGATAATTTTTGCGTCGTCGATCGCATTCGAACTCGGTACCTTCCGTACAGAAGCCTATGCTCTATAGGCTATCCGGACGACTTAAAAAAAAATAAAAATAATATCGCTAGTTGGCCCTATAAATTTCAATTTCAATTTATTTCAGTATTACACTTCTAGATTAGAAAGTGTACATAATAAACGAAATAGTGTAATACCTACACGAGATTCGATATAATAAAGAAACAAACAAAACTTTACAAGCCACTTCGTCAATATAAATACAACCTTAACCTAAAGACAAACATAGGCTAACCAGGACAACTTGTGTTTAATCCATGTACATACATAAATATATATACACATATATTATGCATTATTTTGTTAATAAAATATATAATCATAATCGAAAGAAATAACACACAATATAAAATATACTAAATAAACGAATTACGCGATAATAACAATAATAATAATAAAGGTGTTTACAGGTATTATCACGCTTCTAAAATTACAAGTCGCCCGAAATAAGGGGAAAAATGTCGTGCAATTATATAAATCCAAAAGCCATTTTATATATATATATATATATATATATATATATATATATATATAATATATAATAAACTAAACAAAATATAACACCATATAATCACTAAAAATTTTTTATTGCGAAGCTTTTCTATTACATCTAAAAAACTTTTAGTGATTATATGGTGTTATATTTTGTTTGGTTTATAATTAATAAAATCACTACTCTTCAATATATTCAATATTTAATAGAACCTGAACCCGGTTTTGGAGATATATATATATTTTGATGAAGAATTATTTTTCAAAATCTGTTTTATAAATAAAATTTATTGTAAATAAATCTAAAATTGGAATTACGTCTGGCTAGTGAAATATGTATATCAAATTTTAAGTGTAATATTTATTTGTGCGTGCTTGAAAATGACGTAATTGTCGAGAAAAGCTTCGCAATAAAAAACTTTTAGTGATTATATGGTGTTATATTTTGTTTGGTTTATAATTAATAAAATCACTACTCTTCAATATATTCAATATTTAATAGAACCTGAACCCGGTTTTGGAGATATATATCAATTTTGATGAAGAATTATTTTTCAAAATCTGTTTTATAAATAAAATTTATTGTAAATAAATCTAAAATTGGAATTACGTCTGGCTAGTGAAATATGTATATCAAATTTTAAGTGTAATATTTATTTGTGCGTGCTTGAAAATGACGTAATTGTCGACAAAAGCTTCGCAATAAAAAACTTTTAGTGATTATATGGTGTTATATTTTGTTTGGTTGATAATTAATAAAATCACTACTCTCCGATATATTCAACATTATCGGTAATATATATATATATATATATATATATATATATATATATATATATATATATTACCGATAATGTCGTTAAAAACTACCCTCTTTTGTTCCTATTGACAATATCCTCATTCGTAAACGAAAATTCGTATCAATCTTTCTAAACGTTTTGCCGTTTCAAATGTCTACCATCATATTATTTAATTATTGAAAATATTTTATTAACTGGTAATTTGAAACTACAATCATCCTCATAAAAGCTGGACTAAATGATAACGAATTCAATCATATAAAAAGTTTTAGATATCAGGTATATATCTAACATTCTACAGATGAAACGGATAGTATTCCCGATTCATTAATTCTCACGTACGAAAACGAAACCTTCAGAATCTATCTTTCAACTTACAATTACAGCGTGCACAAATCCTAACTACCCCCCAGAAAACGCGAAATCGGTAGTCGAATCAGCGGAGGATCATAAGAAAGTACTATCGATATTATTTTATTATTTATTTTCACAGCGCCGTGTATAACTACCGATGGTATTGAATCGTGTAATTGAGGGAATAATTGAAGGATTGTTACAGAGGAAACCAGATATAGATGATATGAAGAATAAAACCGATAATGTTGTACGCTTGTCCTGTATGGTCTTACGTAAATCGAACATATCTAAGCTGCAACGTATACAAAATAGTTGTATAACTGAAGGAATTTTAGGGTAGTTTTCCAAACTGTTTACACTTGGTATAAATGTTAATGGAGGTTTCAATACATTTACCACTTTTAATTTTTGACTGTCCATAGAGGAATCTATCCCAAAATCAGTGTTCAGTTTGCAGCAAAGAACTTAGTTATTTAAATTTCTAATCAGGTTCCGGCGAAAAAAGGTTTATCTCCCTTTGTACCTTTTTTTTTTTTTTTTTACTATTTATATGGTAATTGACAACTTGCCATTTTGGTATACATTTACTGATTTTTTTTCTGTAATAATTTTAATTCGGGGTACTTCGGTCCCATCTTCATTATTAGTTTTAAATATCGACGTTACATTTTGAGGAACACCACTATTTAGTTGATTTAAGAAATTATTATTATTATCATCATTACTGTTATTACTATTGGCATGTATCGCATACAATATTATTATGTAATGATACATTATGACTATAAAATAAATCATCAAAGAAGAGATAATGCAGTATACATATGCGATAGACACTAAGCGTAATATAAACGTAGAATGAACGAACAAAAAGCTATGTTGGCATATAATTCCGCACATATAAGCATGTAAGCACACCAATCAACATGAGATCAATACTCGCACATATGAAAAGCACATTACACCACTGAATACACCCGAGTATGTAAGTAGCTGTTGAATTTATACTATTTCTAGAATTTCGTGAAAAAATTCCGAAAACTACGATGTTCATTTTGTGATTAATAATTAGAATTGTTTTTATAAGTACATGTTTTCTTTAAAAAGTAAGGGTTCTTTCAAGAAATAATGTTTTTAACCTCTATATCTCAAACATGTAAATATATAAATACACATACAGACACACATACATACATATAGATATATATACATATAAATAAATTATTCTGTTTCAATTTTTAAACGGTCAATTGTTTCAGGTGGTTATCAATGAAAATCCACTTCCAATTTTATCGAAAGCTGTCGCCGGCGCTAACATCGATAACTGCCCGCATCCGTGCTTAGCTAAACCGTGCGGACTGGATCAAACTTTATGCGTACCGTTAATGGAATCTTATAAATGTTTATGCGATCGTAATTGTCAAAAATTTCCGGACAGCGAGACAACCCCTACCAATACGGTAGCCACCTTCAACGGAGACAGTGGCTTCCTGCATTACTCCGATCCCGAAATCAATAGGAGGTAAATTATTATTCAGAATTATCGAAGGTTCTCCACTTATAGATTTTTATAGGTAACATAGCGACTTGTAACTAAAATATTCCTGGATTGGGAAGCGCTTATCTGCACACAGCTTTGGTATTTAATTGTTACGTCCATAAATCGAGTTCTTGGTCTTCAATTTTTAACTATTTGAAGCATCTGAATCATTCTCTTTTAAATAGCGTTCATTAACTCCGGTTGTTCTACTGTTATTTTAAGAACTTACTTGTTTATGACTTTATCTACCTATGATATTTTCAAATACTTTATTATTTCTTTTTTTCGGTACAAATACGACCCTCTAGACAAATGTCTTAAATTCCGGATATGTAAAGAAATATTTTTCGATATTAGCAGATATTTTTTTTAACTTAATTTACGTAACCTATACTGCTGCTAAGGCCACAGGTATGGAAAGATAATTAGTTCAAATAATAAAGCTATATAATGAAAGAAAAGTTATAATTTTATATTCGCGGATGAAGTGTAGTGCAAGATTTCAGTTAGTGAAGGAGCAAGACCAACAACAAGACGATAAGTTCAGTAAAAAGGACATGATAAAATAATATGAAAAATAGTAAGAGGATTGTTGCATGAAGCAAAAAGAGGTGCGTTTTGGTTTAGAAATAAATATTTATGCGTAAGAAGCGTATGTCCCCAACGTATGCGGAACAGGGTGATATTAAATTTTCTGTTTGGATATGTCATCCAACTAGTCTTCTTCCGGTCTTTAATGAACTGTAGCAGACTTAGAAATCTTGCAGCTGCTCGATAAAGTATGGTTTAAGAATTGGTAGCTTTTCGACTGAATGACAGGTTGCGGTGTTTAGGCCTACTACTACTTTAATGCTTGGTATCCACATAATTATTTCTTCTTTATAGGATGCGACAAAAGTACGAATTTTTCCACCTAAAGGATACTGTGGTTTGTGCGAATAGAGCTGGGTGAATGGGTACAAATGAGAATATTGCTTTTGATTTCCGACGGAAATATCAATGGCATAGAGAATCGCATATAGTTTCGTACTAAACAGGCTAAACATCTCTGGGACAAAGCAATGAATATCATTATTACGGTAGAATCCGCTGAAATGTTTACATTTGGCTCCATAGTTGTAAATAATTTTACGTTTACTCGAACTGGGTATTTCGTTCACATAGGCGGTAATGCAATATTGAATAATGTTTTACTCAAAACGCTATTACTCAGAAAATATGATTTGCTGGTTATTTCTCCTAGTTTGACAAAAATTGTCCATCCTCAGAAAAGTTATTTATAAAAACCAACATACGGCCTTGAATGTTACAATAAGTAATGACTGATGATGTTAATCATACATTATTTGTGTGTCCCACTTTCGATGCCCTGCGTTGTAAATTTAGTATTAATAACACAGCGTGGTCAACTGTTTATCATCTACTTTATATTATTATAATTAATTATTGCAATGTTATAATTCTATAATTAAGATCTTGATTATTAGATAGTCTGTAAGTATTATTGATATATCTAAATTTTAAATATTATTAAATATTATCACATGTGGATGGCTTCAGTTGATACATTTTGTTGGCATATGAGAGATTTATTTTAGTTGGTTGTGGATACGTTTATAGTTAATAACATGTTTAAAATTTGAACAATATGTGTAATAATAAAGACTTAAACATTCAAGTAGTTGAGTTTTATTATAGTGTAATAAACGTAAATAATGATAGTCTAAAAAAAAAAATACAACAATTATTATTCATTTTTGCAAGTTTTATTTATTTTATAATTGAATTTGTATTTCAATTTTAGTATAAGTTTTTACCACTTTTTTTTCTAATTATTAACATTTTATAATTAAGTTTCTGATTATTAGTAATTAGTTTTTAAGATAATGTAAGAATTTGATTTATGTTTTTGTAATTCATTTTTATAAGTTTGATTCATTTACTTTCTAATATAGTTTGTATTTAATTTCTGGTATCAGTTTTTACCATTTTCTTATTTTTTATTTTTTTATGTTGGTTTCTTTTTTTAATCCATATTTATATTTATTTACTTCAGTTTAAGTTATAAGCATAAACTCTACAAATTTATATTAGATGGAACAAGGAACTATGTTATCTCATATCTTCTTCAATCGCAATAAGTTAATTTAAGTGTGGAGTTCATATTAATAATCCCACTTGGTTTGTAGAGAGAGGAGGTTTTTAGTAGGTAAAAATCCCAAACACTAATTTTGATTCCCTAATAAAACAAACTAAAATATTTTTTATCATCAGTGTCTTTTGAATATTTTCTCCCTTCCGCTTTAAAAAAAAAAACTCCTGTAGTACATATTTTACTTATACAACAAAACTAAACATTTTGCTATTTTATAGGCGTTGAAGAATTTGGTTTTATCTTTGACGAAAAACTAAATTGACGACACCGTGTAAATTACCTGAAGACGACCTGCATGAAAAGACTTAACATCATTAAGAAACTCTCACATACGGTGTACGGAGCTGATAAAACGTCTTTGTGGAGAATTTATCATGCTATTATTAAGTCGAAATGTGATTACGATTTTCACGCATACTCGTCTGGAAGGAAAACAGTTCTACGTTCGCTCAACACGATTCACCATTCGACGTTGCGATTGGCACTAGGTGTCATTCGGTCTACTCCTATATCTAATCTCTTTTATGATCCATTACAACTTCCATTGATCTCCACCAGCATTTTCTCTTACTCAACTTCCTTGCGCATCTGCGTGCAATACCTAATCTACCAATGTCGTCCTCATCCTCATTAATCAATCATAATATTCCGTATTCCTCACTCCTATATTACGAACACACTAATTCTATACTTAAGAGCTTAAATCTGTTTCCCCTCCCTCTACTTGTTTCCATTAATCTTATCATTCCTACACACCTATTCAGTCCAATTATTTACGATACTTCTCTTCTCTCGCAATACAATAAGTCATCCAGTTCCTCCATACGTGAAGTTTTTCAAATGGCAGCTTGTAAATACAGTGAACACAAAATTATTTACACCGATGCAGCCAAACTTAAACAATCGTGCGGATGTGCAATCCTCTACTGTAATAATATCGTACAATGTCCTCTTCCAGAGATGTTTAGCATGTTGAGTGCAGAACTATATGCGACTTTTATGCCATCGAAATTTCCGCCTAACTCAAATGCAAGATCATCATTTGTACCGATTCTTTCAGCTCTATTCGAGGTCTTCAGAATAAGCACAAATCACAACATCCTTTAGTTGGAAAAATTTTGGCACAGGCTGCATCCTATAAAGAAGAAATAGTAATTATGTGGATACCGGGCCATAAAGAGGTAGGTTTAAACAATGTGGTCGACAAAGGAGTTAAAGAATCCGCTATCTTAACTCCAATACCAAGCCTACCAATTCCAATAACGGATTTTATGGACCAGGTACGCGACCAGCTGAATATCCGAGCAGCTGCAAAATTTTCAAAACTACCACAATTTACGACGGATCGAACGAAGACAAACTGAGTGGCACACATTTTTACTGTACTGTATCCCATCATTCCAGTGTTTCTGTGTTATTTGATTTTATGATTTTGAGTATTACTTAATTTCTTCCAGTGTACAGAAATTGTCTTCTTATAATTTTGAAAGTTCTCTCACTATTTACTTCCTTAAGATTTATATTTATTTAATGACATTCTTATTCAATCTACCTCTCTCTGGACTTTCTTACCTCCCCATTTATCATATTTCATACTTTGTTATATTTAAGTTTCAAATTTTCGCCTGCTTCCCACCATTTTTAGTATTTCCCCCCCGTTATCCGTGGTTTTTCTTAATCACTTTTTTCATATGCTCTCATTGTTCATTAACCTCCTATTTGAGTACTGATTGGTTCACTTGCTACCTTATCATATTTATCCGTTCTTATCTTATCCGTGTTCCATCCTTCATTTAATTGTTTATCTTCTTTGATTATAATTATTTGAATGTGATCAGATTGCAAATCTTTTTCTGGATGGCTTTTGCATATTTTGATTCGGTTTTATACTTCCTTTATTATTTCTTATTCCAAGATCATATTTTTGTGTAACTTTTGTTATTTGTTCACCAATCACTACTATTATTTCTCGGTCTTCAATATTTTCAAGATCTCCTTCCAGTTCTTCATATATGTAATCTTTTCTTCTTTTTCATGACTTAAAATTTGCATCTAATTAGCGTAAAGTGTTTTATTGCTAATAAAATTGTAATAAGAATGACTCTATCATTGTATGACCAACCGATTTGGATATTACTCCTTGTAACTTTGTCTAATTGAAAGGCAACTGCTTCATTTCTTTTTGGAGATTCGCTTTGAATAAACCGACGCTTTCAGTTCTATGTGTCTTTCTTTCTTGTCATATTACGTCGCTTATTTCTCAAATATCAAAATCCCTTCTATCCGTTTCTTGTTTCAGGTTTCCTAATTTCGCACATCGTTTTAACGATTCAACGTTTTAGTTCCAAATTTTAAACCTTCTATAATTTTTTGCAATGTTTAAATCACATATATCCTCTCCTGCAAAAGCAATGCACTACCGAGGATACATAGTACCACGAATCAGTCACCATCGCTGCAGATGGCTGCCCATTGCATCAGGCACTGATTCGTAGTACTGCACTTATACATTTTAATTTACATACCACGTTAATACTAGAAAGACGGAATACTACATATATATATTTTTCCTCCTATTATAGAATTATCAGTGACGACGTTAGCATCAATATCAGATTTAGAACCACGTCTATAATGGGTTTGATATTATGGTACGGAAATACGAATCCTGCTGGAGGTGATTTCCTTTCCTTAGGCGTAATAAACGGATACCTTCAATTAATATATAATGCCGGAAATGGCGAAGTTTCGATATTGTACAATTTAACCAGGGTAGACGATGGACACTGGCATCGTGTTAATATATTCAGGTTCGTCCACTAGAATTGTTAATTTCACTTTAGTTAACTAAACATTTCAATTTTTTTATATATATAATGAAATGATGATTTTAAGTTTTATTCCTAATTTTATTATCTATGCGCTATAAATTCTATCGGATGAAATTCTGTTATTTTTGCCAATTCATTGCGAATTAATTATTAAAGTAATAATCATCTTGTCATCAGTTTCCAATTTATATAGAAATAGCTTCAAGTTTGAGAAATAGTAATCTTATCATGGGCGCCAGTTTAATATAAGTTATAGCTTAGGAGAATCAACATACATATATCACGTCGTGATAGGCAAAGAAAAATATTTTTATTATAATAAATTATCGAATCCCATCGTGGATCGACCAATTTTAAAACGAAACAAGACTTTAAAATTCAAATTTTGAAGCCCATAGTACGAACAATAATTGATGACATAATCCTAAAAATTTGAACATTATAATTCGATATGTATGAGTATTTTATACTTCCCTGATTCGTTCGATTAAGAAACAAAAAATATGAATAAAAATAAAAAAGGAAGCCTGTATTTGAAAATTGAAAGTAATATTAACAATAAATAAATTTAAAAAAAAATGAAAATTCTGTTATTCGTTTCGTCCACCTGTCATCGTTTCTTCTTGCTACATGGCCTGCCCAATTCCATTTTAATTGTGCTACATGTTCGACTACATCAGACAATTTAGTCTGCTGTCTTATCCACGTATTCTGGTCTGATATCTTGGTGCCCAAATATTACTCTTTCGTTAGCTCTCTGTGTCACTAACGACATACCTCGTTATGTTCCATGTTTCCGCTCCATATATAAGCACCGGAATAATGCACTGTTCATATACTTACTTTTTCAAGCTATTAGGCATATCTTTATTTTTGAGGATAGTACTCAACTTTCCAAAAGCTATACACGAGAGATGCGTTCGTCTTTTAATTTCCTTAATTGCTTCCTTCTCTGTAGTAATAATTTGGCCTAGGTATATTCACTAGCCTGTTCCAGTATCTGGTCACCTAGTTTTATTTTAACGTTTGATGTGTATTTGTCATGATCTTCGTTTTATTAATATTTATAGTTAATCCTGCTTTTTTCGAACAGTTATGAAGGTCAGTTATCATTTCATGTAAGGTATCAACATTATTACTAATCAACAGAATGTCGTCGGTAAAATTCAAGTGACTGATATTTTTTTCATTAATTTTAGTCTCCCAAGATAAGTTTTTGAACATACGTTCCAAGGCTGCTACAAATAACTTCGAAGATGTTGAGTCTCCTTTTCTGACGCCTCTTTTTAACAGTATTTTGCTTGTTTTTTCATTCAGCTGTATTTGCATTATTGGCGAATTGTAAATCTTTTTATGTTGATGTATTCTTTATCTATATCATTTTCTTCATTCCCATGTTTCTACAGTATCAAACGCTTTATGATAATCGATGAACGCCATGTGCAGTTCTATGTTGTATTCCTTGCACTTAGAGATTAAAATCCTCATAGTGTTAATGTGATGATGCGTGCTGTAACCGAATCTAAAGCCCGCCTCCTCGCACGGTTGGCAGTAATCTATTTGTTTCGTCATTCGATTCTCAATAAAACTTATATAGAGTTTGTAAATATGTGATAATAAGCTAATTGGTCTGTAATTTTCTTAGTTGTATCACCATTTTTGTGTATTAGGATAACATCTGCTTCATTCCATAATCGCGGGATAGAGTTCTCTTTTAAACATTTGTTAAACAGGTTTTTCAGAAAATCTAAAATCTCCGCATTTCCTTCCTTAATCATTTCTGGGATTATACCATCCGGTTCGCTAGTTTTGTTATTTTTCATTTTCTTCAAAGCGTATTGATGTATCCGGTAGGTTTCCCTTATCCTCATTTATTGTTGATTTATCTTTTACTGTAGGCTTAACTTTTGTGTCATAGAATTCTGCATTGAATCTTTCTACCTCTTTGGATAGTTCAGTTTTGTCCGTAAACATATATCCGTCACAATTTTTATTTGTTTTGTCAGTTAGTTAGTCGATTTGCAATAATACCTATATAGAACCTTGTAAATGTGTGATAATAAGCTAATTAATCCATTTATATATTATATATATATATATATATATATATATATATATATATATATATATATATATATATATATATATATATATATATATATATATATATAGATCTCAATGAAAACAATGGAATCCAAGTTGATTCAGAAGAGGTATCGAACATTCGTTATGCTGATGATACTATTTTGATCTCTGACAACATAAGTCAACTTCAGAATATGTTAGACAGAGTAATAGAAGTTAGTAGCTTCTACGGCCTTCAGATAAACACCGATAAAACAAAATGGATGATAGACCACAGGAAATCAAAAGGAGGACTTTTAATCAGAAGAAATTACTGGCAAATGACTGTCTCCCAGAACGGGTCTCTAAGTTCAAGTATCTTGGTACCTGTTTCAATGAGTATACTGATCAGTCAACTGAAACGCGGACACAAATAGAAAGAGCGAGGAATGTTTTCCCAGATATGAAAATCATAATGACGAGGAAGGACCTTGATCTCCACTTGCGATTGCGCCTTGTACGTTGTTATGTATGGTAGGTGTTGTTATATGGTATGGAAAGGTGGGTGCTTACGAAAGTATGTGTACCGTCGCATGTTGAAGAACATATCACAAACGCTGAAGTCCTGCGTCGAATGTCAAAGAAAACTGAGCTGTTGCACATGATCCACTCTAGAAAACTACAATACTTCGGCCCCATATCCAGACACCCGAAAAAATACCACCTACTTCAACTTGTTCTAAATAGTCAAATAGAAGACAGAAGAAGACCAGGAAAAAGAACATCGTGGCTAGCTGACATGCGGAAATGGTATGGATGCGCAAAAGAAGAGTTACAGGAGGCTGCAACATTCAAGCCAACAATAGCTGAGATGATCGCCAAACTTCGAATGGAGAAAGCGTAAAGAAGAAGAATATATATATATATATATATATAAAAATTGCATTTATACACACATTCATCAATATATACATCCAATATTACTATAGATTGCCGGCATAAAAAATTTGTATTACTTATTCACTACCCAAAACGGCAACAAGAAACCTTTATCTCCTGAACGCAATATAAGACGCCATATAATAGCCAACAAGGAAAGGACACGGCCCAGTGTCGAGACGAGACATTCAATGTATGGTCCAACCGAGGTGGCATATGGACTTAAGTCAAGAAATAGCTTCATGAAAAGCACTAATAGACTGAGGTCACGACCAGAAAAAGAACGGATAAACCTATGGATTAAAGAAACCCTGCCAAAATGAGACCACCAGAAGAAACCCTGGCGCCAGGATATAAAGAGAAATGGTCGATATGGCGAACAATCAACCGAATACGAGTTGGGGTCTGACAGAAGATCCGAAATGTCAGTGCGGAAAACTAGACAATGCAGCACATACTGGACTGTAAGATGAACCCGACAATGTGTACAATGCATGATGTCACCGAAGCAAACAACAAGGCTAGAATTCTGGCTGAATACTGGTAAGAAAAATATAATTAAACATAACGAACCGGACACGAAAAGAAGTAGAACAATTCGTCACCTACCTGCTTGATATTTGATTTACTCAGCACGAATGATATTAATAGTTTCATTGGTGGACGCTTATAATTTAGTAAATCAACTTTTAATTCTTTAGACTATTGTAAAACAAACCTGTAACCCTCATACAGGTTTTATTAAAATGTGGAACTTTTATTTTATACAGTTGATGTATTCTTAGTAGTTTGTTTTCGCATATTTGAGGACGGATTTGTGCGGTAATTCAATAGGTTTGATTTTTTGCTTCGTCAGACCCCCACCATCAGCGTATTATTCACACGAAACAATCGGCGTGTACGATGCTAAATAGAAACGCATCAAATGTTCTTGCGAAAATAGTTAGGTTTCTTTAATTTTTTTTTATTAACATGCAAAAAGTTCCCGTCCCAATTTAATTTATTATCTAAAATAATAAAAAACGTACCTGAGGATGTATACAGCGATGATGATGACGATGACTATATAATATCTGAAAATTCCAACGTAAGATCACACGTTGGTGTAGATTCAATTCGCCGGTACTCTTTATCTCTTCCGCTAATACTATCATCATTATGTTTTATTCTTGCTCTTGTCTTGTAGCTAGCCAACCGTGTTCTTCCATTAATTCCTTGTATCCTACACGTCCTTAATCTTCTTATACGTCATCTGCGTTCTTCTTTTTATTTGATTCGTCCCTGTTGTCCTAAGTTTTGTCCCTTTTCTTCTTCCTTGCAATTTTCACTCGATTATGTTTAAATAACAATATTGCACCTTAAATAAAAAGAAAAATAATGAATAATACTTTATAGTTACAGCTTAGTAGATAATATAGGGGATAGCAAAAGATATCAGTTTACTAAAAAATATTTTTTTTCTCTATTATAATTAAATTGGGGACAATAAAGAAGGTGATTTATATCTTCCAGAAAAATTATGGAAATATGTCTAATACATTGTCTCTGATCCATTTGAAAAATTGAACTCTATACTGGAATGCATATACAAATTATGGTAACAAATTTGCGAAGTTGATGAGAGGGGGGTAGATATTGGGATACGAGCGTACCATGGAAATATCGGAAGATGCGACTGCACATTTCTAAAATATTTACCTTTATTTGAGGATCTCCAATATTAATACCAAGAATTGTGATATTTTGACTGAATTTTAGGGCGTAGATCTGATGATGAAATAAATGGGAGTGGAACTCTGACAAGGAAGTCTATTTAGCAACGACATTCGCCGCTTCATTAAGTTTAAATCTGGAGTGACTCGCAATCCAACAAAATTCTAAAACACCGCCTAGTCGGATAATTTTTAGACATTTGTCTGATATGTCAAATATCAAGAGGTGAAAAAGTGTATTATATTTTTTCGAGTAGCGACGCAATTATTACCACAGGTAATTGAAAAAATTGTTCACGTTTTTAACCCGTCCAATTAACAATCGTTGTTATTGTTTTCAGGGAAGAGGATGAAAGTAGCCTAATGGTGGATAACGGTGACGCGATCGTAAAAAGATGTAGCGGACCGTTAACGCAGATTAACGCTAATTCCGGTCTTTACATAGGTATACTTTTCATCGGGTTTTATAAAAAATAGTTTAATATCTAACAATAATAATAATAATAATAATAATAATAATATGTCTAAGTTCTGAGCATTTTAAGAGAGATCTCGAGAAAATTAACCATATTTGTTCCTTCGTCTACTGCAATCAATTCTGCTTCGATTATTGATTCTGAAACTGATCCCGGTCTTTAAATCATTCGGGAAATAATTTCTTGTGCATAGATGTACGATATTATTGAGCAGAAATGTGTTTAAAAATTAAAAGGAATCCTGATTACGAAATTAAAGTTAGAATAGAAATGGCGCGAAGCACGTTTCAGAAAATGAAACGATTACTGTGCAATAGAAACATTACACTGGAAACAAGGTGGCGTGCTACAAAGTGTTACGTGCTGGCGGTTTTGTTGTATGGAGCAAAGAGTTAGACGCTCAAGGCTGCATCAATCAAGAAAATAGAGGCCTTCGAAATGTGGCTATACCGGCGGATTCTGAAAGTGTCTTGGATAGATCAGATCTCCAATGAAGCCATTTTAAAACAAATGAAGATAAAATGCGAAGTCATAGCGTCAATAAAAACACGCAAAGCAGCCTACTTTGGGCACATAATTCGGAATAGGAAATACGTCACATTGCAGACCATAATACAGAGTAAAATAGAAGGTAGCAGATGTCGAGGACGCAGACGAAGGTCATGGACGAAAAATCTTAATGATTAGTTCAATATGACTGACAATAACCTCCGGTAGGAGATGGATTTATAAGAAGAAGAAGTCACTTTCTGTTATCCGACACCCTAGCAGCAGCTTGTCGGTACAAAAGAAGTTTCACTGAAAGTTTTCTGTCATCTGACGATACAACAACGATTAAAGATTTTCGGGAAAAATTACATCAAGGACACAATTTTTAACGTTGCCAGCGCATGGGTCGACCTTACAATGTTAAACCTGCAGAATGGGTGAAATAAACTATGGCCTGAACCTGCACTACCCACTAGTGAAACAACGAGAACGATTAGTGTTGACGAAATCATGAAGCTTTGTAATGACGATCTGCTTAACAATGACACACTAACAACTGAAGAAGTAACAGATTGATTAGAATGTGATAAACAATATGAAGGTTTTTGAAATGTTGACTGATGAAGATATTGTATATAGTGTTCAGCAGTTCGATAACGATGAAATATGATGAAGAATCAAAATGCAACCAAAACTCAACAATCAACCATTCGGAAGCTGATGTTAACAAAGTGTATATTTGAAAGACAAGAGGAAGAAAAACTTTACACAGATCCTACTTCTAGAAAAACTACTACGGAACATTACAGTAAAGAAAGCTCGAGCTGCAAAGAAACAGAAGAAAATTACCGACTATTTTAAGATTTAAACAATTCGACGTACATAGTTTTTCTATCTAATTATACTATATTGCACTACGTTATATTAAATTTCTAAATAAAAATACAGTACTCTAAACATTATCTAATTAAACATATATATATTTTTTTTATTTCTTTCCTAAATAATTTACAATATAGGTACCCAAAAGAGTTCCATAACAATGAAACTTGGTAATTATGTAAACATATCATCGGAAAAAAGTTGGAACCAGTTGAAAGAACACATTAAAAACGCATATAAAGACTTACAACCGCCGGATAAAACAAAGAAATGGAAACACTAGTTTTCAAGTGCAAAAGTTGCCAATTATATAAAAACAAAGAAACCTAAGTCATGGCTGCGAAAATTATATAGAAAAGAAGAAGTTACAAAAGACTGTGCCGCAAAGATAAAAATGATTATATCTCCTCTGTATGCGATGCAATCTAAAATAGTGCGGATAAAATAGACATAAGATCACTATATTAAAAAATCCGAGTTTTGACAAGAGAATTTAAAATGAAAACTCAAGTAATTCAAGATGAGAATGGTTCATTAAAAACGGATACAGTTGAAGTAGTCGAAACGTGGCGTAAATAATGAGCCACTTTGTACAGCGCAGAAAATCTTCGAGAAACTGATGATAGCATCCAAATGTATGAGATGGAACCTTCTATTCTGTTCTCAGGGGTTCAAATCGCTATAGCCTATTTAAAAGAGAACAAAGCTCCAGTGTCTGATCACATTCCTGCTGAAATTTTTAAACTGACAGGTGAAAAGACAGTCATGCTATATATACAATTTGCAATAACATTTGTAGATCCAGTATTTGGCCAAAAGACTGGTGTCGATTTACATATATTCCTTACATAAGAAAGGATCCTACAAAAAATGCAAAAACTACACGACAATATCTTTAATTCCACACGCTAGCAAGTTGATGTTTCTGTTACCACTGTTGTACAACCTCTATGAAGAATTCATTATGCGCAAGTTTTTGGAGACTCATGACAGTGGGTTCTCCATTGGAGGAGTTAAGATATCAAACCTAGACGACGCAAAGCTCATAATAGCTTAAGTAGTATGACGCATAATTCGTCTGGAAAAATACAGTACTGAATATGGTTTAATAATTAACAAAGATAAGAATAAAATCATGATCGTCAACAGGCAGAATGATAATTACACGGATTTAGGTAATCTTAACGGTGTGGAAATTGTGAAACAACATGGATAATAGGTTCGACAGTTGAAAATCGAAGAGGCTCTGAAGTAGAAATTAGACATAGAGTAAACATAACAAAAAGAAGCGTTGTGGCGCGTTTAAAACGTATGTGGGTTGATGCGCAGTATAGAAGAAATTGAAAATAAAACTAATCAATAGTGTCGTCTTCTCGGTGTTTCTGTACGGCACAGAAACGTGGACACTACAGAAATGTGATCGAAAAAAAGTAAATGCGCCGGAAATGTATTGTTGGAAGTGGATGTTAAGAATCCCGTGGACGGGCAAGAAAACGAATTACTCGATATTACAAGAAGTTGGCGCAACAAACGGAAGATTATCCTCGGTAGTAATCAGAAGAATACTGACCTACTTCGGCCATATAATAAGAGCAGGCGGACTTCAAGCGAGAATTCTTGAAGGAATAGTAGAAGGAAAAAGAGGGCGCGTTCCTACAAGGTGGTCAGACATGGTAAGGATAGCAGTAGGAGCAAATTTCGCAGAATGCATCCGGATGGCTCACAACAGAGATTCATGCAGATGTATTTTTCATAATGACGATATCTACTAGAGATTTATAGTCTAGTATAGTTCTATGTATGTAATTTGCAATGGAATTTCTGTTATCCGTCACAGGTCCGGTACCGAGGCTGACGGATAAAAGAAGTTTTACTGTACTTTATAAAATAATAGTTTACATTCACATTCGCTATCGGATTGTTTTATACAATTTTTTCACTTTACGATTTGTTTTAATACATCTAAATTAATTATTTTCTTAAATTTTATTTTTCTTATAAATTGTATATATTTTCGTACTTTATTTTTGATATCCACTCGATAATGACTCAGTGGTCGAAAAGCTTTTGGTGATATTTTTTATTATATAAAAAAATTTAGTAATTTTAACTACTTTTTCGTTGTTTATTTATTTTTTAAAAAATCACTACAACGCTGTTCAAATTATTTCCGAATAATATGGAAAAAACAGGTTTTAATTACCAATTGCAACCTTATTCCAGTAAGTATCGGATTACTGGAAATAATAAATATCGTACCTACCTTTAATTATTAATCGATAATGATAATTATTAAATCGTTCATTTCTTTTATATTTTGATTATTTAAATTTTTAATTTTCAATTTTTTTTTTGTTTCGTCCACTGTAAAGGTGGAATGGAAAATATGATTCAGTTGACCCATTATAGATACCATAAAGGAATCGTCGGCTGCGTATCAGATTTTATCATTAACTCCGATTACGATGTAAGATTATCGTGGACTACCGAAACTTCGATTTTATGCGAATAATTCCGATCATAATGTCGCGCGATAACATCGATTTGATTTCGGGAACAAAAAAGATAAATTAATCGGAACGAAAGCCAAAAAAAAAAAAATTTCGACGAAGTCTTCATCTGACTTTCTCCTTCCTCCCCCTTCTCTTTCTACCAGAAAACACAACACCACGAAAAATCTTCTCTTTCGTCACTAGGTTGTTCCTTTTTTTCCTTTGTTTTTTAGTTAGTTATACTACCGCATTTTGTATATTACTAAAAAATTTTACGAACGTTACTACGAAAACTTATCGTTGTTTTACCTTTACGAGAATTTCCTACGTCCTACAAAATAGACTAGACGTCAGTTACACCTTCGATACGTTCCGTAATTTTTATTATCCGTTATTATTTTTTCTATCGTTTATGACGTAATTTTCTCCTATTAATACAATCATAATTATTTATAATGTACACGTATATCGTAAGTTCGTCTATCTCTGGTTACGAATGCGTACGTAAACGCACATGTTGTGATACATAACCTTCATGGTTAATTTTCTACCGTCACTTTGCAATCTCCTTCTTTATGTATCCGTGTCTTGTCATTCATTATCTGTCATCCAGTTATCTCTCTATTTATATATATATATATATATATATATATATATATATATATATATATATATATATATAAATGCACATACCTATGTAACAATGCGAAATTATTGTGAGCGAAAATGTGTTCCCAAAAATTTAAATATCGCGTTGATTATTAAAATTCCGAGGCCACCCTATTTCGACATCATTTCTATTAGCCGAATCAGTTCACACAAGATATCGTTTCCACCGAAAGGATGTTAGAAGCCCGACGATGTCCCATATAACAATCGACTGTGTCCGATGAAACTGCCACGCTATTGCGGCAATTACTTCGTGTATCGGTCGTTGCCTTGCCATCGACATCGCCTATTGATGCTTATTCGAGCAAAAAGCAAGAATGATGTATTTTGTCTAGTTCGCGCGCAGCTTCAACTAAACATCATCGTACTCATAAAAAAATATGCAGCTAATCCGAACGCAGATTTGTGTGTGTATTGTGTGTTCTATAGGAGTTCGAGTGAATAAATAATTAAATAGATTAATTTTATATATATACATATGTATGTGTGTATGTGTATCTATATTATATATATATATATATATATATATATATATATATATATATACATCCTCATCACTCAACATAGTGCGAATTCGAGTGGGTAAATAATAAAAAGGTTACTGTTTATATATATATATATACATATATGTAGTCATCACTCAACATAGTGTACACGATACGTAATGATTACCAGAAGTAGTAACTCTTCCTCTCTCTCTCTCTCTCTCTCTCTCTATATATATATATATATATATATATATATATATATATATATATATATATATACACATTTTTGTGTGTATGTATGTATGTTGTGCATTCACATTTCCAATCCAATGTTTTTACTTACATATCTGTGGGTCATCTCTTCAGAATGATCCTTTTTAATTACTTCACTCTGTTGTAGACCGAAATGACAACTTTATCATTTTCCTAAAATTTTTATTGTGCGTATAATCATGCAAGTATACCATACGTACGTATATACATATATATATATATATATATATATACATATATATATATATATATATATATATATACATATGTATTATGCATGCATGTATATACATATGTAGATTAAATATACAGATACATATGTATGTATGAATATATATATATATTCAATGTATATCATATATGTATATACATATGCGGTTAATTTAATTTTTTTTACGAATAGACGATATTACGATATCGGCTAAACTATCAAATCGTCGCTACGTAGAATTTCAAATTTTATAAATTTGCTTAAAAATTTCGAATTTTTAATTTTTCTTACATCTAAACTATCTGTCAAAGATATCTAAGAAAATTGTAATTTGAGGAAAAAAAACTGTTTCTTCAGAAGTAGACCAATTCTAAAGATGAAATGCTAAACGTTATTTATCGATTGCGTAGTGAAAAATATCGTTAATTAAAATTTCTACTAACGCGAAACAACCACCTCTCTTAATTACTATTACGGTTCTAAATTACGTAATTAAATTAATATTTGTGTGTGTGTGTTTAATGTTTAATAAACAATTACCCCCACATAATATAATCAAAATTACAGTACTGTGCTCGCAATTCAAAATTATAATATTCCCTATTTCTATCTAATTATGTATATATAAAATCTATAAAGATCGATAGATAAATAGATATATAAAAATTGTAACGTTCTCTGTATCGATAAAACTTTCAAAAGTACAATTTCGTTATTTTGTTACAGTTTGTTATTTCGATATTTATCTGGACTCAATTTCGACTATTTACGAATTAAATATTTACTCGTAACGAAAATTTTGTTAGCCACTATCGAACCCTAAAATTTTAACACAAAGTTATAAATTCTATTACGATCACGATATGCCTTTTTCTTCGTAACACGTGACCAACCCATTTCCATCTTAATTCCGGTCATCCGCTTCACCACATCCTCCAACGGTGTTTCTTCTTTTTTCGATCTTATATTAAGTACTACTGGGTTCTTCAACCGTCACAATCAATTCTAACTTGTCTATCTGTTCCGAATTTATTGCTATTATTCGCCTTCTTTATTCTGTATTAGTCCTTACTTTTAATTTGCGTATGCTTATCCTTAGTCAGTTTTAAGTCTGTTATCATCGACTGCAATTTTTACTCACTTCTGCTGAACAGAACGATATATCGTCCGTAAATCTTAGACGGCTCAAATATTCATCATCTACTTTGACGGCTATTCATTACTTCGCTAAACGTTTAAGTCGTCTTAAATTCTCGGAGTTGTCCAGCAGCTGTATGACTTCAGCATTAGTGCGCTTTTCTAATATTTTCGTGTGTTTGCAAAAAAACATGGTAACTTCCTATATGACCATTGGTATTTTTAAGTCTCGGTGTACCTCATTATTGCGTTCAAATTGAAAAGCGGGGATGATCGCACGAAATGAAATGTTTTGACGCATTTATGTGGAATCCATATCGGAAATACTAGTACAACCCCACAATTGTATTCTGTAAATCTAAATAGATTTAACAATGGCCATCTATAAAAGTCGTCTAAATATATATATTAAAAAAAATATATATAATAATAAATTAGCCGAAACATTTTACGTGTTACATAATTTACTTACGAGGTTAACTTTCAAGAGTTAGAACGAAAATTGAAATCTTTATTATTATCATTATCATCGATAATTTTATATTCCCATTTTCTCGTAAATATAATATTAGCTTAACGTAGATAAGTTTTTAAGTTTCTGAAATTTTAGAAAAGTATATATAAAAATCGCAAGACGGTACATGGATTAGGGAAACGAAATTGATAGACGCAGTGGAGCGGATCGCCAGGCTAAAATGGAAATGAGCCGGGCATTTGGTAAGACAAGAGGATGAAAGATGGACTAAACGGATATTACAGATTAATTGGCAAGTACCGTCCTTGAGGGAGGTCTATGGCTAGGTGGAGAGATAATATTGTTAAATGGACAAGACCAATTTTATCCGAGCAGCACAAGATGGGAGTCATTGGAAAAGATTGATGACTGTCTACACCTGACATTTTATAAGCTTTTTTACTTATTTCTTCTCAGCAAGTTTACAATGATTTTCATAAGACATTTTTATGATAGAAGCACCCTATGCAGGCGCCCGTTGCTCGATGCTGTAAAAAACATACATCTACCACAATATAATTTGATACGCGTTAACTACTCGAAACAAAACCATCTTTATCGTTTAATTCCGTCTGAACACAAGTTACTAAAATGTGGAAAAATTTTTCTACGCTATCCTACTCGATTTTATTTATCCCTAACCGAAATTCGCGTGAAAATAACCGTATAATCTAAATTTTTCGAAAATGCTAGAATATTCTGCTTTGATATACATGATCAAAAATTACCTTTCTCTTTTACAAGTGGAACGCGGAAAAAAGGATTTAATCCTGATTTAATCTTCGTTAGAAATGCAATAGCAAATCAGTGTGATAAAGAAGTTTTGAAACCCCTGCCTAAAACTCAAAATTCCCCAATATAAGTTAATAATTTTCACAATTGAAAAGAAGATTCGACTTCCAAAAAACTTACTGGATAATATACAAAGCAACTGGATGAACAAATAACAACTGTTGCATATCTATTTTCCAGCTTAGTACGCGATCTACGTGCACTGCAAGATATCTGATGCAGTTGCTTCTTGTTATAATATTTTTAACCAGTGATAGATAATTATGATGATTAGTTCTATTGGTGAATGAGATATGGGTGCATTTATCAGGATTTACTTCTAGTTTCCAGGATTGAGCCCACTGTGGAACAGCGTCCGAGCTTTCCTGTAGTACTGCAACCGCCACTTCAGGCTTCTTTCTTGAGCAATGAGCAATGTGTCATCGACAAAAGTAGCCACATTGACATTAATTTAAATATTTATAAATTTTCAATTATAAAAAAAGTACTATTAATTTATCGACACGAAATTCGGAAAATGTCCGAATACGAAATTCTTGAAAAAAATTGATAATGTGATATTGAAAGGGTTAATTTACAAATTTAACTAATATTTTAACTACGGTAGTAAAAAATATTTATATTTATATTTTTATTCCCTCCTATTGTATTCGTTTTCCCGCTGTTTAATTAAAAAAATAAATAAAAGAAAAAAATTCTATTATCACACACACACAATCGATAAATTTGTCAGAAACTTCTAAAAGCACGATGTGCGTAACTTATAATCATCATATAATTATCGTAATTTAATATTATAGTAATGAAATAAAATTAGTGAATTTTTTTTACAATTTCGTTAATATTCAGAATCTACATTCACCTTATATCGAATTAATGAAAGTTTTTCAAACACCCATTCAAATTTGAATATTCGGTGCAAACTGGAAAATTATCTATAATTCTATAATAATATTTATGCACTATCTATATCAATCCTCTATTAATTTATCAAAAAAAAAAAAAAATTATTCGAAACGTTAAAAAAATTAAAGTATTTGTCCTTTTACAAATTCAAAAATAAATAAATGAATTATTATATATCCCGATTTTTCGTTGATTGAATTAGAGTAAACTCTATGCGCGATGTCCTCGTTTTTTTTTTTTTTTTGTTTTACGTTATCAATCATCGTCGGAATAGTTTAGTGGCTAGAGCACGAACTTCTATTAGGAAGGTACCGCCGTTCGAATACGATCTGCGACGCAAAAATTATCATCAGAAAATAAAAATTTAAACAAGCCTAATATTATGGCGTGGAAAGCAGTGACAAAACACCACCCAACATCGTGTGCGTGCTAGTAATAATATAGTACACTACAAAAGCATGCGGGGCTCCCTCGTATCCTGACAACAAAACGGTTACAATCAGTTCTCCCGGGTGTGTGTGTGTGTGTGTGTGTGTGTGTCCATCTACGCTACCGCTATATTTTGATTGTCTTCTACGCTGCTTACACTGTATAACAAAACATGTATAGGTAAGTAGTTGCTACCTCCGATATGGAGACGGCACTTAAGATGATTGTCACTCTTACAGAAAATAATCGTAAGAACATTAGATAGATGTAACTCTAAATTAACTGTAAAATGATATGCGCAGTAGATATATTACTTATGATTATATCATATGTCAATTATTATCGTTTCAATATTCGTTACACGATATATATATATATATATATATATATATATATATATATATATATATATATATATATATATATATATATATATATATGTGTGTGTATGTATACATATTCTTACATGTAAGCATTACTTTCGGAATAATTGTAAAATTTCTATTCGCTCGGAAAACACCTAAAAAATAAAAATATTAATTAAAAACGGTATTTATATTATATATTTGCGTGTAAATATTATTACGATAAATATTAAGCAATTTAAACATTTATTCAAAATGTTTTATGTGATCGTAGAAAAATGTGTACGAACAAAAGAATGGAAAATGATATAAATTTTCATTGCATAACTGAAAATATAAAATGTTTTATCATACAATTTGAATTATACAAATTAGGTCATCTTTAACAATCTATACTAATATATATAAATCTGTAGTGTCTGTGATTTGCGAATATTTTCATTATAATCACTGCATTGGGCTATTTTTATCACACATAAACAGTATTTTTTTTTTTTTTAATTTCGTCTGTATGACTGTTCCGATTTAACTCAAAAACTATTAAACCAATAATGGTAAAATTTGCACAGCTTATATTCTATATTATCGGATTCGTTCTACGCTTTTGCTTCATATTGATATCACAAATAGGACAGAAATTACAATTTAAAATTTTAAAAAGTAGGAGACAATGGTATCTCTGTCAAATCGTTTAAAATTTAACGGCCACCTAAAATCGGGAAACAGTCATCATCGACCCTTTTTGAAATAGTTGCGCTCGTGTAATAAAAGAAAGAGACAGCGACATTGTATTAAAAATATAATTACACAGTTGAAGCCGTGGGTAACTTCTAGTTAATAAAATAAAATATATCGCCGGTAACGTTGGACATTACCAAAGCGCTTGATAGTTTAAATTTAAACAAATTAACGCTGTTATTAGAAGAATCGGGACTAGATAAAAGTTCGTTAAACATAGTAAATGATTACTTTCGGAATAGATATAAATTTGTAAATATCGGTACGCGCAATAAAAAACAAATTGGCGATAGACAAAGGTGACGCGGGAATCGATGTTGATGGGATCATACTTACGGAATAATATTGTGGAGAATGTATAAAATTCAACTATCAATTATGATAATAGCGGATAAGATTGAAATAAACATGGAAAAGAACATTTGCAGTGCATATGAGAAAGTCCAAAAAATTTAAAACGGTCATAATTTCGATATTTTTAATAATATATCAAAATTTAAATATATATATATTATTTAATAAGAAAAAAAATTGAAAACAAAAAATTAAACTTAATAAATCGTGATAAGTATAAAATATCCGTGGTAAAGTTTGTGAAAAAATAGTAGCAGCGCGGTTAGTCTGGCAATTAGAACAAAGAAATTACCTTTCTAAAATGCAACATGGTTTCCGACCTGGCCGGTTTACAATTGACTAGGCATTTTACCACCAGAATGAAATTTCTTCAGTCATAACTCGACATATGCATCTTTGAACAGTCTTTCTAGATATAAATAAAGTATTCGGCTGCGCATGGAAATATAAAATTATCCAGCAATGTAACTTCCATGGACGCCTCCTAAACACCATGCTAAGTTTTCTACAAAAATCTACCATGCCAAATTGGTAACATTGAAATTGGGTTTTTAATTATCGGTACTCAAGTCTATGCTGTTCATTTTTGTCGCAGAGGTTAAATTCAACAACCGTGTAATTCCTACGGCAGAAACGGTTAAATATTTGGAGCTCATGTTTGACAACAGACTACTATGGAAAGATCATATTCATGCTATAAAGAAAAAGGTCGCACAAAAACCGTAATTACTGCGTAAATTAGCTCATTCAAGATATGATGCAGACAAACGATCCTTACTATCCATTTACAACGCCACCATTTTTTCTAGAATAAAATACGGAGCTATAGTTTACGCTAGTGCCAATCCATCTCACAATCGTTAGAGACTACACATACTATTGCATTAAGAATATGTTGTGATGTATTTTGTACTACTCCGACATCCAGGCTCATTAACGATCTTGGCCTCATGAGTCGAAAATTTCGTCATCTTTTCCTCTCCTCTTCATTCTATATTCACGTCAAGGTCGTTTCTAATCTGCCGATCAGCAACTCCCAGACAAACACTCCTTTAACTACCAATTGCAACTTTTTTCACCGTATCAATGCACTTCTGCATGACTTTATCGTTCATTTACATACAATTTATTGCAATTATATCGCCACGATACCGCCATGAACTTCACAACAATTGGATGTTAACTTTTCATTGTTTCCACCTGTTCATTCTTTATCTGTATAGAAACACGCTAATATACTATACTGACGGATCTAAATCGCTTAACAGGGTTTTGCTGTGCTGTTTCTACCGCTAGCAAAATCCTCATACGCTACTCATTGCTACCACATTTTTCAATTCTTTTAGCTGAATTATATGCTATTAATCTAGCAATTACTTACATCAATGAAAATCTTACTATGTACTCTTAGGCGTCTGCAATATTTTTCGACTCAAGTGCAGCCTTAACTTCAATCATTAAATATTTGAACAATAATCAACATCTAATTGCTAAATAAATTATTAAATTATTGGAATCAACGAAATTCTCTCTCATCGATCGATGTTTGTCTAGATTCGGGGTCATTCACAATTTCCGGGAAATTAATTAGCCTGACTCGTGAAGATGCATACAATATCGCTGTAACTAAACTAAAATGCAAATAGAAATCTACGTGTATGTCTACGCCTAACTCGAACAAGTTAAGAAGCATAAAATACTCGCTGAAAAACATCTCCTAATTTATCAAGAAAAGCAACAATAACTTTGAAATGGCTCCGATTCGGCTACACATTAATAATACGTGGGCATTTGTACACTGGGAAATTCCTATCATCCCGTGTTCTCCTAGAGTACAATACTTTTATCTTTCAACGTAACAACTAGCATTACCAATAACAATTAGAGGCATGCTAAATTTGAATGACAACATGTACCTCCAAGTTTTTCACTTCTTGCATAATATTATCCTCTTCAACATGATCTGATCTCTTCTCATCTGTGCCTCCAGCTTAGCAGCAGTACATCGCGCATTAATAGGAAAATCAAACAGTCATTAAATTAAAAATGTACGGTCATTTTGTAACGTAAAGAATAAAATAATTAATACGATCGTTTCAGAGAATAATAGCGATTAACGTATAAAACTACTTAGAGCTATTGTAGTAAAAGCAAGAATTTTTCACTATAGAATCAGAAAAAGTACGTAAACTCAGCGATATATTTTTTTTTTATCAAAAACAATATTAATCCGAGAATTTAATCGAGGGGAATATATATATATATATGTGTGTGTGTGTGTGTATAATTCGCATACGAAAAAAACAAGTCAGCGCAAAACAGTTCAAAGTTACAAAATTAAACATTATTTAGAGTACTATCAAATCGTGTATAATACATATAACGGGGGTTAACATATTAATGTTTCTATAATTTTAATTATGGACTCAATAATAATCGTTTCGTAACTAATTTTTGTAATAGAGAATTTATTACTATGACAATTTTATCGACATTCTGATACAGAAAAATATGTAATTCCATTGATACGGTTTACTATATCCCACATGGACGTAATTGTAAAGTAATAGTTTTACAATTACAATGTAACAAAATTAGTACATAGTGAATAACAATGCAATAAGTTAGATAAAAATTATAATTTATACTTAGTAACAACCAAGTCAGTAAGTTTGAAACGTTTAAGCCTTCTTAAGTCATGATCTGCGGGCAAAAGTGCCAAGGCCTCCGCATTTGGATGATGATGAAGTCTTCTGTGGACATGTGGAAGTTAAAAAAATTATTCGCTTAACGTTTTTTCATGTAATCGGGTGAACAAATCGACAAAATTACATTTACGTGTACTTTTTATTGCGCTACAAAATTTCCTTCAATTTTTTTCGTCTAACATAAATATCCATATTTAAGGTAAACACAAGGGATTGGTAGCACTAACTTATTTATTTAATGCTATAATTAAGCTGACCTACTTCCCTGTGCAGCTTAAATTTTCGCAAATTATAATCATACAGAAGCCAGGGAAAACACCTGTTGACAAGACTTCTTACAGACCCATATCATTATTACCAATTATTTCGAAACTTTTCGAAAAACTGCTGCTAAAAAGAATACTTCCTGTAGTTGAACAAAAGGAAATTATTCCGCATTTTCAGTATGGATTCAGAGCACAGCACTCAACAACTTAGCAGGTTCACCGAGTTGTCAATAGAAGCTAACTTTGAAGAAAAAAAAGTTTATGACTCTGTATTTCTGGATGTGACCCAGGCTTTTGACAGAATCTTGCACACGGGATTGCCCTTCATAAAATTAAAAGTAGTTTCCCTTATCATTACTACAAACTTTTCGCGTCTTATTTAGATGAAAGACATTTCCACGTGAAATATGGAGATGCAAATTCAGGAATAAATACTATCAGTGCTGGCGTTCCTCAGGGAAGTGTATTAGGGCCGCTTTTGTACCTTATTTATACAGCTGACTTATCAATAACAGAACCGCTTTGTGACAACTTTTGCAGACGATACAGCCATATTGTGCTCAAACTATTGTTCTCATATTGCAAGTCACACCTTGCAAACGGCAGTAGACCAGATTTAAAGCTGGTGCCAAAAATGGAGGATTAAAATTAATGAAACAAAGTGTACTCATGTTACTTTCACAAATAAATTCATAACACCTGTAAGTATATATGTAAATAACAAAAAAGTCCCTACCAAGGAGGAGGTAAGTGGATAGATTAACATGGCGCAAACATATTCAAAGCAAACGAGCGTAGCCAAACCTAAAATTAAAGAAAGTTTACTGGTTAATAGGCAAGCGGTCAAAGCTATCGCTTGAAAATAAATTATTAATATATAAACAAATTCTCGCGTCCGTTTGGATCTACGGATGCCAACTATGAGGCTGCAGTGCTAAAAGCAATATCCGCATAATACAGAGATTTCAAAACACAATTCTGAGAACAATGACACACGCACCTTAGTTTGTGATACCCTTCACCAAGATACAAAAACTCAATATGTAGAAGACGTCATTAAAGAAACAACAAAAAAACATATTAATACGCTGTACAGTCATACTAACAACACTGCGTTAAATTTCCTGGATAATTGGAGATTAGGAGACTAAAGAAGACAAAACTATTTGATCTGACTAATTAGTCCAGCATCAGACTAAAGAAGACAAACATTTGATTCACCATGAAACCATAATTCTGACTGTCATTGGATAACTGAATGTATTAAAGCAACTATCTCCAACTGAAATCATCTATTAATAGCCAAGCAAGCTAGGAATAAGATATGCAAAAATATTTATAAAAAAATATATATTTAAGGTAAAATAAATTTAGAAAACTAGACCAGTCGACTTTAAATGTTGCTATCTTTGAAACAATGAACTCATGGTGTAAGTAAGCTGAACTTTATAAAGCCACATTATAATCATCAAAATTACTAAAAGTCATAATCAATATTAAAATATAAAATTTATTACTTAACCGATTAGACTATCACTAAAATTATTATCGTATATATTCAAATTTCCTTAATTTGTAAAACTTGCATTTTTAAAATTATTTGAAATAATGAAATAAAACCGGTTCTATCAATAATCAATGGCGACATATACCGAACACAATATATAAGTATAAACAGTTATTTAATTGTATACGTGCACAAACATTTAAACGGTTCTTCGATTTTGTTTTGCATAATTCTATTATGTATACATTTTTATATTGATTATTAAAGGGGTATATTATTATTATATATTGATTATTAAAGGGGTATATTATTATTATTATTTTCGATTTTGGCCAACTATGGACCGCGTAAAAACAATGATCATGAGATTTTCTTTTTCCTTCTCCAATATTCTTTCATCTTCAAGCTGTGCTGCGCTTTTCTTTCTTCCGTTCACATGTAACTACTGGTGTTCTTCTTCACGTTTTCAGCAAAACCTTTAAATGTGTTAATTTTTTCTCTGAATTTATTTCTATTATTTATGTCCTCACTTTTTATGTTCATTTCTGATATATCTTTTTTGGTTTCTATAAACCATATAAGTTTATTCTTTGGATTGCTTTCAAAGTATTCAAATATGGCTTTAGTTTGTCTATTCCTCTTTTTAGGTGACCGTAAAATCTTATTCTTCTTTTTCTCATTGTGTCCGATATCTTTTCAATTTTTTCATATATTTCCTTGTTGCTTTTTAATACCCGTTGTCCATCTTTAATGTTCGGTCCCAGAATTTTTCTCATAATTTTCCATTCCTTCTTCTCTATGAGCTCGATTTCTCTTCTTGTGTTCATATTCAGACATTCTGCTGCATATAGACATTGCGGTTTAATTACAGTATCATAATGTCGTATCTTCGTATTTATAGATAATGACTTCTTTTTATATATTTCTCTGGTTACATTGAATGCTTGTTCATCTTGTGTACTCTGGTTAGATTCGCTTCTTTATCTAAACCACTTGGTTGAATTATTTCACCCAGATATTTAAATTTGGTGACTTTTTTAACCTTTCCATATTTTGTTGATAAATAACATGGTGCCGAAGGTTCATTGGTTATATAAACTGTTTTTTCATATGAAATTTGCAGACCAGCTTTTTCAGCTACTTCTTTCAATGAATTTAACTGAATAACTGCATCTTCCAAATTATCAGCTAAAATTGTAATATCATCCGCAAATGCAAGACATGAAATCTCGATCCCAGATTTTTTCCTTCCTAATCTGATTGGTTCAATTCCGCAATTTTCCAGCAGTATCTTCCACTCCCTTATAACTTTCTCCAGAACACAGTTAAAAAGCACAAGGGATAGACAATCTCCCTGTCTTACTCCTGTTTTAATTTTAAAAACCTCGGATATTTCTCCTCGAAACTTGACTCGGGATGTTATGTTTGTTAAGGTTTGTTTTATTAATGTAATAGTCTTTTATCCACATGGAATTCTTCCAAAGTGTTGAATAGTGTCTTCCTATCAACAGAATCGTATGCTTTTTTAAAGTCTACGAACGTGATGATTATGTTCTTTCCTCTTATTCTTTTATGTCTAATTATCGATTTAAGATTCATAATTTGTTCAACGCAAGATCGACCTTTCCGGAATCCAGCTTGATATTCACCTATTTGTTTTTCTGTTTGCCTTTCTAACCGGTTTAAAAGTGCTTTAGACAAGATTTTGTATGTCACAGGCAATAGTGAAATGCCTCTATAGTTATTGATATCATCTTTTTTTCCTTTTTTATTCAGTGGATGGATTAATGCTATTTTCCACTCATCTGGCACCTTTTCTTCTTTCCAAATTTTTTCTATTACACTTTGCAGTTTTCCGATCATTTCTGGGCCTGCGATCTTCCACATTTCAGCAATTATTCCATCTTCACCAGAAGCCTTATTGTTACTTAACTGTTTCACAATCTCTTCAATTTCTTGATAATTAGGGGCTACAGATTCTTCATGTTTAGACGTTGTTAATTGTCTTGGAAATTTTTCTTTTGACTCTTCACAATTAAGGAGCTTATTAAAATATGTTGCTAAAATACTAGTTTTCTTTATCATTAAGAGCTAATTTACCTTCCTCATTTTTAAAACATAAATTAGGAGGCTGATATTTTCGGAGATTTTTCAGAATATTTTGTAAAAGATTCGAAAATTATTTTTCTTAAAATTCTCTTCTATTTCAACGAGTTGTTCTTTTTCAAATTTCCTTTTTGTTGACCTAATTATTTTAGCTGTTTTGGATCTTTGATCTTTAAATTGAGTATAATCGTCTTCATTCTTCGTCGAATACCATTTTTTCCATGTTTTGTTCCTTGCCTCCACAGCTTCATCACATTGTTGATTCCATCATCTGTGTTTTATTGATTTTTTCAGTGGGGCTATTTCATGCGATATTTCAATTAATTTCGTTTTAATTTCTTCCAAGCTATCCGACTTTATTTTTGTATTCAGTTTGTTTTGAAATTCATTTTTCTTATACATTAACATATTTGTGTCAACCTTGGAAAGTTTAATATTCATTCTCAGATGAATTTTTTTCTCAGGCATGAAATTCATCTTGATAGTGGTTAAATAATGATCCATTTCACACATTTGCCCCTTTTTTTTAACTTTGACATTCATAATTTCCCTCCGATTATTATATGTTATAGCTACATGATCAATTTGAAACTCTCCTAACCATGGGTTAGGTGATCTCCATGTCATTTGTCTCTTAGGCAATCTTTTAAAAGCCGTTGACATTAGTTTTAAATTAAACGCATTACATATTTCCAGGAATCTTTCACCATTTTTATTAGTTCTTTTATGGGCTGGGAACTTTCCAACCTTTTTTTGGAACTTTTTCGCCTTACCCACTTGAGTGTTAAAATCATCTAATAATATTTTCACATTTTTAACCAGAATTTTAGCCATCTCTTGATCTACAATTTCCCAAAAATTTTCTACTTTTGATGGATTTTTTCTATTGTCTTCATTTATAGGTGCATGGCAATTTATTAATGTATATGTTTTATTTGCACAGCAGAAAGTTAAAATTGATAGTCTCTCATTAACCGAGTAAAAATGTTTTATTGAATCAAGAATTGCTCTGTGAACAATGAAAGCTGTTCCGAGCTTTATTCATTGGATTTTTCCCATTCTTACCTTTAAAGATTCTATAACCTTCTGAATCTATTATGTCCTCATCTGTAAATCTTGTTTCTTGTACAGCCAGTATTTGAATTTTATTTTCTTCCAAAACGTTAATTAATTATTTTAATCTTCCTACTCTTAATAACGAATTCACATTCAAGGTACCAAAGAAATATTTCTTCTTAGTTTTTAATTTTTTGCTATTCCTAAAACTGCATGTTGGTCCAGGCTCTCCAGAATATGATTGCCCGGTAACACTGTAATTCACAGTGGAGGATTTTCCTTTTGGAGTACCTCCTGGAGTATGTATATGAGGATTTGCCATGAATCAGTACTTGATTATTAATCAAATACCAATTCAACGTTAAAACTGAGATTGTAAGTCCCAGAGTTTAAATTCAACCGCTCCTAACCTGGAGAACAGACATTGACCAGATAGCCACTCCACAGGAGCAGACGCTTCTGGATTTAAGTTTTGTTTTCTGTCAGGGTTTACTCCCTTAGCCTTTGGATAAATATCCTAACCGCAAGGCAGCGGTTTGTTACTGAGGAGGTAACAGTTTAGGGTTTTTACGGCGACCCAAACTCGCCGAGGGGGAGACAGTCATAGGATTTATGCAGACTTTTAGTGGACAGGTCCTCAAGCTGCCCATCTGCATCCTTGTGCCTCCTTACCCTGTCACTACTGGAATCGTCTGCTAGAGACTTTCCACCAGTAGCCACTCTTGGTTCGCGACTGCTTATTGGTTATTTGCAGCTGACCAGTATATCTACTGGTCATTCCACTATCCACCACCTGTGGACGCGCCCCATTCTGGTTAGAGCTCCAGATCCCAGGAGGTACATAGTACCTCTGGGGGAAAGGGGTATATTATTATATAATTAATTATAATGTAATTTCAACTTGATTATTGTGGGTATCGATAGTTAGCATTTCACTTCTGAATGAAGCTTTTTGCAATAGTCAGTTGGTTAACTGGATATGGCATGAGCTTGACATGGAGATTTAGTTATGTATAACAAACTCTGCTTATAATATTATAATTTTATGTATTAACAGTGGTAGCACTGTTTATTACTACCTTGGTACATTGTTAGTTGTTAGAATACATTGATGGTTCCATAAAGCATGTTCATGTAGATCATAATGGGCGTATCAATCGAGAATGTTATTCTAATAATGCAGTCAATGATCGAAATAATTTCAACTGGCCGAGGTTGTAGGTCTAATTGTAAAAAACTGTAAAAACGTGTATATTTGTCATTATATTTTAAAAAGTTATAATAATATTTAATAAATGTACTGGAACAAATGCCCTCTCCATTTATGAAATTAAAAATTCTAATAATATAAACTGGTAAATAATAAATATACAAGATATAAATAGTATTGATGGAAAAATCAGACAAAAAAAACCATCACAAATGAAAAGCGGTAATTTAAAACATAATAAGTTTAATTATATAACGAATATGTAATATCATTTATGAGTAATGAAAATGAAAGCAAACAAATTATAATGTTATGAGAATAATACATTATGTTTAATGCGTCGATGCTTATACTTCATATATCTAATACTTAGTTCCCTGGAATCGTAATTTCCTATTGCTGGAAGTAAATTATTACGGTGCGCACTACAACGGAGAAAAATCTTTTGGGATAGTTTAAAGATATAGTCTTTTACATATGGTACCTGTAGAGCACTATGCATATATGAAATTTTAGTGTATACGGGGACATTGAGGATACATCTAAGACATCGATTTTGGACTAACTGCAGTCTATTAAAACCAGCATTTGAGACTGAAGACTAACTGCAGTCTATTAAAACCAGCATTTGAGACTGAAGACCAAACTGGACAAAAGGATATAGTCTTTTACATATGGTACCTGCAGAGCACTATGCATATATGAAATTTTAGTGTATATGGGGACATTGAGGATACATCTAAGACATTGATTTTGGACTAACTGCAGTCTATTAAAACCAGCATTTGAGACTGAAGACCAAACTGGACAAGAATATGTTAAAATAGGCCTAATGATTGACTTGTAGATTACTAGTTTATTATTAATATTTAAGTGAAATTTATGATTGAAAATGGGGTAGATTGAACAGATTGCTCTGTTTGTCTTCAATGATGCATGGTCAATATGCTTGGAAAAGGTTAGCATCTTGTCTAAAATGACACCAAGATAGCATATCTTGTCAGACCATTCTATATCAATGCTACTGACATGAAGACTGGTCAGTAAAAACGGTCTTCAATGAATGAAGAAAATTGCTTTCGTTTTGGAAGGATTAAGAGCAATTTGCCATTTAGAAAAATACTTAATTACACGATCAGCATCGGATTGTAACCTATTGCTAATAGTACATGGCCTGTAGGAACTGCAGAACAACGCTGTGTCATCAGCGTATAAGGCAACCTCAATGTTATTTATATACAGGAAATCATGCATGAAAAAATGGCCCCAGCACGCTACCTTAAGGTATGCCAGCAGAACAGGCTTTGCTACTTGATGTCACATTATTTATAATGGTATAAAATGATCTATTAGTTAAATAACTATTAATCAGTTTAATTAGATAATTGGGAAACCTGGTAGCAATCATTTTGTAGATAATATCGTGGTGCCAGGTTGTGTCGAAAGCTTTTGCCACATAAAATAACATCATCCCAGTATGTTTATTGAAGTTAAAATTATCTGTGATAGAGTCAGCAACTCTTGCTATCTGTTATGTTGTGGAATACTTTGGTTGAAATCCAAATTGAATATTGGTGTACTATTAGAATTAGTAAAGTAGCTTAATCTTTTCAGAATAATTTTTTTATCGATTTTGATGATTGCTGAGAAAGCTGATTGGACGGATATTGTCTATCTAGAGCAATCTTTACCGTGTTTTGGTACTGGAATTATTTTAGCCACTTTCCAACTAGAAGGGAAGTACCCAAATTTAAACATTGCATTAATCAAATTAGTTAACTGGACGATGGCTTTTTGAGTAGATTGGATACCATTGTGACCTACCAAGTTTTTCTTCTTTGTTGATTTTACATGTGTAAAAACTTCTTTGGGAGAAGTTAATATAATATTAGTTGTTATCTGAGGTGATGCAATAAATCTACTGACAACTTTATGTACTTTGTTCTTCTGATATCTTGAAGCTAAATGGATATTTCTACTGTGAACCTCAAGGTAGTATGCAGCAAGCAATTCTGCTTTATGGGTATTATTATATGCATATGTGTTAGTATGCGGATCATGAATTGGGGGAAAGTGCTTCATGATGTTGTGTATATTGTTTACATATCTTCCAAAAGCTATTATTTTGAAAGGTTGGAAATTATTTTACTAAACTTTTCATTATTATGTTTATTTAGTAAATATCAAACTAAACTCGAAAGTTGATTCAATAATTTCTTAATATTTTGTGAATCAGTATGTGAATGACTTTTAGTATAGGATCTTCTGACAATATTTTTGATTTTAATTATGGAAGTTATATATGAAGGGATCAAAGATATAGGAGAAACATTCTGCTTAATAGGAACAGAAAGGGCAATAGCTTCATGAATCAAGTTTGTCAGAGTGGTGAGACAGTGGTCAATGTTGTCAGGAATAGGTAGGTTTAAGTTTATATTATCAGAAATATGACGCTTAAATAAATTCCAGTTCGCATTTTTAAAATTAAATGTTTTATGTACTGGTTGTTGCAGTATGTTGCCAGTTTTGACGATTATAAATATTGGGTTATGATCGGAGGATAAATAGTTAACTGAAATGGACAGCGTTTTATTGATATTTTTGACTAGAACTAAATCAATAATACTAAGTCGAGAGACAGGCGGTGGGAAGTATGTAGGTTCGTGTGGTGCTAATATTTGTATATTATTTTGTAGAGAAGTACTAAGTAAGACGTTGCCAGCCTGATTATTATTAAAATTATTCCAAGACTTATGCTTAGAGTTTAAATCGCCGATTAAAATAATTTTTTTACTTGTCTTCATCAAGGATAAAATATCTTCCATATACTTAGTCAATCGATTAGGCAGTTTATAAACAGCAAAAATAGTGGCAACCTACATTGCGATTTACATTATGAGTATTACCAGCAGTGGTTAAATAAATGTTTATGCCAACGGCCTGAATACTATGTAATGGGGGTGTTGGCACAAGGTCATACTTTAGCCGTTGATTAATCAACAATGCTACTCCTCCACTGTAAATCTTTTCTACAAATATTAAAGCCAGGAAATTTAACTGTGAGGTTACTGTTCAGTTTAGTCTCGGATAAAGCAATGATATCAATACTATCGTGAATAGCAAATTCATGAAGCTCAGCTAATTTGTGTGCTATAGAATTACAACTCCAGGCAACTAACCTAATCATATTACATTTAAAAAAAATTACATATAATTTACTACAATTATTTCTAAAATAGCCGCTATTTTTGTGAAACTATCTGCATTCGCGAGTTCATTTAGTTTTATAATTATAGTTTTAATAACAATCATTAATTTATTAAAATCAGCGCATTTAAATAATAATAAGGTCTAATCATAGAAATAATAGTGGTAATAATAGTAGTAACACAACTTAGATATTCATGAAGATGATAAAAAATAATCTTTTTTTTTTGTATATGCAGGCAATACTGAGTTAGGTGATGAAAATTATAAAAATTGTATAAAGCTTATCCTTGATAGTGGTTGTAAACAACATATGGTAAAAGCTTGTGTTTTACTTCATATTCGAATTTTAAACAATAATGCATCATCTGTTAGTCAGTTTTGCTACTGACATTGCTATGTGATGAAAAGCATTTTCGTTCATTATTTTAAAAGCTATATGTATAGTATTACTTAATGTTTATATAACGCGTACATACCGAAACCAGATATATAATCTTATTATATATATATATAAAACAAAACTAAATTATAACAGTAAACTCAAGTTAAATTGAACTTTAAGTAAATAACCAAAACTCAAGTAGGTTAAACCACAAGCCCTAAGCAATCCAACTCACTAGAGTTATTTTTATACTTATTAGACGTCGAATATGTAATTCTATTAGAAGCAATAGACGGCAGAAATATTTAATGTCACTGGAACACACTAATAGTATGTTATTGAGGACAGAGGGAGATGGTTAAAGTACAATAAATTCCGCGAAAAAATAAACGATAAATAATGATCTTATACTTTTTTTTTCCCCTTTTAAACAACCAGCATTAATTGCTGCAAACAACAGTGATCACGTAAGTAGAAAATTAATATTAGTCTAGTGACTCCAGTAAGACACTAGACTATGAGGAAGAGAAAAGAGTAACTTGATGGGAATTAAATATTTGTAGGAATAGTATAGGAATGGTCAAATACAATAATTAAAATGAAGAAAAAAACGTGTTGTCTTTTGAATAAGACCCGATTTATTAAGTGATTGGAATTGCATCTCGGCACCACTTCCTGCGCAGACGCCTTGGAGGATTGTCTGGAAGACTGTCTGAATGCATTCTGTGAACATTAGGATTGCTACTGACTTCAAATTTGTCGAATAACCTCTTATACTGCATGACATGAATATTGTTGACATATGGAATCTTGAGATCTTTACGCAGTGTCAAATTAGAAACATAGTATGGAGCAGACGCAATAGTATGGAGTATCTTGGACTGTTGTTGCTGTATTCTTCTAAGATTACTCTTGCAAGTACTGCCGTACAACTCTATTCCATACCGCCAAATAGGAGCGATTGCTGCAAGATAGATAGTACATTTGGTCATTAGAACCGATTTCTGTCCCAATAACGGACGTAATGATTTCACACGAGTAATAATGGTTCTTCTAGTGTGTGCCACATGTGGTCGCCATGTGAGCCTTTTGTCCATGTACAAGCCAAGATAACGTACTGAATTACTTTTAGGAATTTGTATGTTGTTAATTCTTACAGCCGGGCACTTGATTTTTTTATTTGTAAATATAACGTGCTGGCATTTACTGGGATTAAACAACATACACCAACTTTGTGCCCACTGAACCAACCTATTCAGATGGTTTTGTACCGCGATGTTTGCATACATTGCTTCTGAATTGGATGCAAGAATAGCAATATCATCGGCGAATGTTGCTAAAATGGTTTGATTGCTAGTCGGCATGTCTGCTGTGTAGAGCGAATACAAAAGAGGCCCGAGTAGACTACCCTGCGGTACAGATGATAAAATATTATGTTCTTCCGAAAAATCTCCATTAATTCTGACAACGAATGTTCTACCAGATAAATATGAATAAAGTAATGCATATAAATCGAAGGTGAGAAACTGTCCCAGCTTATAAAGTAATCCAGGATGCCAAACCCTATCAAACGCCTGTGCAACATCCAGGAATACTGCAGACATACTTCCTTTTTTTCCAGTGTTGAGGAAATTGCATCAACCAATCGATGGCACTGCTGCACCATAGAATGTTCAGTGTGAAATCCGAATTGATGGTTTGGTATTATTCCACGATTGTTTATAATCGGCTGGATACGACTTAAAATTAATTTCTCTAATACCTTTGATAATGAGCAGAGTAAACTAATAGGCCTATAGGATGATACATCTGTACACGGCTTGCCCGGTTTATGTATCATCACTATAACTGATTTTTTCCATGCTTTAGGAAAATATCCAATTCTTAATATTCCATTGAATATGTAACATAATAGAGTAGCTGACTTTGTTGGAAGCCATGAAATGATTTCACCAGTGATGTTATCTACTCCAGGGCTTTTTTTGTAATGGTACTTTACGTAGGCACTCGAATACCTCTTTTGGAGTAAATATTTTTGTTTTTCCTGGTGAACAGGGTTCATTTAAGCTATTTTCTATATATTCGGAGTATTCACGACACATATCAGGATGCGGAATAAAAACTGAACTGAGGTATTCTGCAAAAGCGTTTGATTTTTCTTTGTCGGTTCTGGCCCAACCATTATTTAATTTGATGTGAAACTGTTCTTTTTCGCGTTTTAATAGTTTCTTAGTATTATACCACAAGGCTGAAGCATCAGTGTTCATTGTTTTCAAATACCTTTGTGTAGTTTCATTTTTATATTGATTTATTTTGATTTTCAGTGTATTTTGTAATATTGTGTAGTGCTTTTTTAAAGATGGATAACGATTATGCTGCCATTTTTTCTTAGCGGCTCGTATTTTCTTTATCAGCTGTCTTATTTCGATTGGAATAAATTTGTGTGATAATTTTCCTGAATTATAACTTGTAGAATTATGACAAGCGTATACTATTAGATCAGTAAAGTTTTTAATAGCTAGGTCTATATCATTTTTACTTTTTATTTTAATTTTTAGGTTAGTTTCACTTTGAACTATATTTGAAAAAAGATCCCAGTTTGTAGACTTGTTAACCAGTCCATGTTGGATAGATATACACCTTGGACATATGTCTAAGGTAGCAATTACAGGAACATGATCCGAAGATAGATCAATAGCTGTTCTACATTCTCTGCTATACTTTTGTAAGCCACGGATTACAAAGAAATCAAATATGTCTGGAAGTCTATTATCGTGTGTAGGCCAGTATGTAGGTGTCATTGGTGTAAGGATGGCAAGTGAATTATTCTGTATGCACTTTTCCAGCCTTCTTCCAAACTGATTAGTTAATCGTGAACCCCACTTAGTGTTTTTTGCATTATAATCACCACCGCATATGAAGTTATTTCCTAAGTTTTTAAAGATGGTTTTAAACTGAAGGAATAATACATAGTAATACTTAACTAAATTTAAAATTTAAAATCTCTCTTCGCGTTTTTTTACAAAGTTCTTCTAGTACCTCCTATATTACAAAACTATTTATTTACTTCAAAAACAACGAAATTTAAATAAAATAAATGAAAATAAAACAAAAAAAAATAGGTTTGACAAATGCAAAACTGCATTTAACAACGAGTATATATTTTCTTATTATCAGATTGATTCCAGGGGGGGGGTCAGACCCCCAAAACCACCCCCTGGCTACGCCACTGCAGGTAACACAAATAAAGAAAAACTAAATATCCCAAGAAATGAGCAGTTTATTCTAGCTTATAATAATAATAAATATAAAAATAACGATTATAACAATATGTATAATGATAATATACAATCTTCCTTAACTACTGAATTTTTAAAATCAAATATGAATTACTCTTCATGATGATAATACAAATTCAATAATATTCCAGGAGGTTTTTTTTACAATAAAGAATATGAATTCAAAGACTTTAAAGTAATGATGGTTAAAATCGGATAATTAGTCAACTAAATGCGGCAAAAATGTTAAAAACATTAAGATGTTGCAAAAAATAATTGAAATCAAACGTACGGAAAGAAATAACGTAACGATCTATTGTAAAAATGCTGCAACAGCAAATGAAACGACGGTTGATGAACGAATTAAACAAGTAGGACTTCACGTTTATATATTCCTTTCTTTTTTGATACTTGATCTGCCGCGATAAAAAAAAAATGTACACATTGACTGTGATGTAGATCTCACTTTTTTTTTTTTTTAATCTTCCGTGCTATGTACTGCTTTTACACTCTATCGACCCCACATTTATCCGCGTAACCTATCTGGTTTCCTCTCCGACAGACATTCAACTATTACCTCAATTATACGAATCGTTTCCTCTTCTAACCTCATCAACTACATCTAATTGTTAAATAACCAGTGCCGTAATAGCCTCGGTAGTTACATACGGCACTATAGTGTTGAAAAATTTGAGTCAGTTGGGTGAATTGATTCACCTAATTCATTCTTTCAGAGTGGATTGAGTCACTGAATCGATTCTTTGAGTCTTCGAGTCCTTTGAAAATTATAAATTCATTCTATGAATTAAATCAGTGTGCGAAAAATTTGTACATATGCAAATATTTAATGGATAAGAGATAATTTGTATTACGTAATATAATATATATAATTATTTATATTATATTATTCGGGCTATCAAGAAATTATGTGTTAAAATATAATATGTTCATATGTTAAAAAATATAAGTTGTTTTCTATTCTACAAGAGCTGTTACAGCTATTATTATTTTAACAGCACAATTCTCATGACTGAGAATTCATAATGCCAGCATCTACAATTCAGGGAAAATGTTTCAGTTACGTCCTTGTTTTTCAATTAGTTTAATGTGCATTATTTGTGAAAATTAATAATATTTACTGTGATTGCCGTTATTTATAAAAGGTAAAATCTTGATTATAGCCCATGTTTAAAAGATGAATGTTATACAGACACAATAAAGATTCTAAAAGTATTTATATCTGATACCCATAATTTTCGCTAGATAAGAATGTAACATCCTATTGCATATATATTTACAAAAAGATACTGTCAAAATTTATCAAAATATTTATTTTAAACCATTAAAATCAAATTATTCATTTTTTAAAATACACAAATATATTTAATGAAAAATTCATATACATATAAAATTCAATGTTAACTATGCAAATAGGAACTTTAGAGCTTCAAGCTTTAAAGGTGCACTATAAATTCTCTGAGTGCATAATTTGAACTTTATTAATAAAAGAAGCTGTGTATGTTTATTTTACATTAATGCAAAATGTGATTTTATGGTTATAAACGATTTTTCTTAGTATATAATTTGAATTTCATTATAATAAAAGGAACTTTGTATATTTATTTCATATTTGATTTTAAAAGTATTATACAGTAAGTTTCAATAGTTCATTCGATAAAAATACAATTCACTAGACGATTCCTTGAGATGAAAAGACACGATGAATCAACGAGTCATTTTAAAAAATAATTAATTCGTTCTATGATCATAAGGAATCGATTCAGTGAATCCAGTCATTCATTCTCTAGCCCTCACTATGGCACTATAAAATTAGGAATAATAATAATAAAAATTATATCTACGTTCAAAATAAGAGAGTTCAGAAATACTGAACGAGGAATCGGGAGACGGAATCAGTTAAGTTGTATTACGATTAACCGAATGTGGAGAAGTCGAGACATTATTCTTCTCTGGTGCGAACTTTAGTTGTAGTCATTTTGTATATGGTTCATAATTCTGGGTATTAAATATCCAGGATCAGCGCCAAATACATACTATTAAAACATGGCACTGGAGTAGAATGTTACGAATTCTTTGCACGACAAAACGAATAAATTAATCAATTACACTCAAATATGTTCCTTCTATAAGTACCTCTGTACCATCAGAACGATTGTTTTATGAAGCTGGACTTATTTTAAATCAGCAACTAAACAGACTTAAAGCAGATCTAGCTTGAAAATTACTATTTCTTCGGGATATTAATGAGAAATTTTGGCGTTAGAATATATGTTATTGTTAATTGATGTTAGAAAACATTGATGTTTTTTGTTGATGTTCATCAGCTATTGATGTTTTAAGTTAAAATGAGTTTTGATGTTGAACATCGACCATCCCTAATTTTTATTTTGATTTTTCCCCTGTACAATTGTCTATTTAACAGTTGTAAGTTAAGTTTAAGATTCGTTCACTAAATCTAAGCCACGTAGTCTAAATGACTTAAGGCATACTTATCAAATTAAACTCAACCAATCTGTAATCCTAAACAAAAATAATACGGAAACCCTCTTAACATTTGTAGAAAAGACAATGCAAAGAAAATTCGCAATAGGTGATTAAGGGCAATAGATAGTCCAATAAAAACAAATTCAAACGTCATTCTAATAATTGTGAACCATGTCACAAAATTGTATCTTCCACGATTTACCTCTGCCCAATATACTTATAACAATTTTTATGTAATAATCATTAGTACTATAAGTTATTGTAAATGCGCATTTGTAACAAACTTTTATATTATTTTTCTCTAACTTGTGTATATAAATTTAAGGAACACTTAACACACACACACATGGTCGGAGGGACTGTTATTCATCCCCTTCCACTCTATTTTTAAGTACACGTGGCAAGGAACAATTACACACAACTGACATTTAACCATGTATCATAAGAGCATATGCTCATGTATACACTTTCTTTTTTAACTCAATGCACACTAGTTCGTTGCTCCCCCTTTTATAAACACATTTCATAAATATATTTCCCCTATCCACTTGTTGGAATTGGGGAACCAATTAAAAAAATAAAAAAAGTAAAAGCTTACCACTGCTTAGTATAAGCATTTTATTATATATATATATATATATATATATATATATGTATGTATGTATGTATGTATGTATGCATATATTATTCTGTTTTGTAAATAATTTAAATATACTTATTATTCATTCATTTATTCGAACCAAAATAATAAAATATTTAAAATTATATACATATATAATAGTTAAAAAATTAATACACAATCTTTAAAATTATATATATAATAGTACATTTTGACAAAAAATTAATACACGGACTTACCATTCCTAACACGCACATTTATGCTTTCCAATAATATGGGATAATGCTTCATGATCAGTATAGGATAACTTATATATATTTAAATAATATGCCATTACTATATACGACTCCAAAAATTAAACGAAAATTGTAAAAAATTATTTACACAGTATAAATGAGAAAGGAAATATATTAAATCATAATTACTTTACTTTATAATTAATAATAAAATTACGATCAAAAACTCGAAAAATAAATGAGAAAACTAAACGAAATATAATAAAATTATCAACACGCGCATAACATAAATAACCGTATATAAACTTACACTTACACACAGCCAACATTCAATGAAATTCAGCGCCAAGAAATAAAATCTAAAATGTATGGAACACAACTTTTTTGACTTTAAATTTATTATGAAAGTATGAAACAGATTTTTTTGTAGTTACCAGTTGACGTTAATAATTTTTATAAAATAAATTATAGCAAAATATTCTGTATTCCTTAATAAAGCTGTTAATAAAAATGCATTTCTTTTGAGAATAACGAAATACGTTTTTTTATGAAAAATATTTATAACTTAGTTTAAAGTTTACGTCTGCTTGTGAAAAACAAATAATTCGTTTCACATATTATTACACGATAAATAAAACAAAACCTGTAGGTAGTATTGATTTAATCGACCGAAGATTTCATATTATAAGCGTTTAACAATTATTTTCATCATTTGTCCCCCTTTACAAATAAAATCACAATAACAATATACTGTCAAACTTAAATAATTTCGTCCTTTAAAAAAGGATGGTCCCCACGCAACAGCTTCTGCAATTCACAGAATATTGAATATATTGGAGAGCAGTCATTTTATAAATTATAAACCAAACAAAATATAACACAGTTTAATCACCAAAAGTTTTTTATTGCAAAGCTTTTCGACAGCTACGTCATTTAAAAGCATACACAATAAATATTACATATGAATTATCAGAAATATTTATATAACGACAACTTAAAATTTAATATACATATTTCACTAGCCAGACGTAATTTCACTTTTAGATTTATTTACAATAAATTTTATTTTAGTGATTGAAATGTGTTATATTTTGTTTGGTTTATAATTTATAAAATCACCATTCTCCAATATATTCAACATTTAATATAACTTGAACCCGGTTTGGAGATATCAATTTTATTGAAGAATTATTTTTCAAAATCTGCTTAATAAAATTTATTATAAATAAATCTAAACGTGAAATTACTTCTGGCTAGTGAAATATGTATATTAAATTTTAAGTTGTCGTTATATAAATATTTGTGGTAATTCATATGTAATATTTATTGTGTATGGTTGAAAATGGCGTAACTGTCGAAAAGTTTCGCAGTAAAAAACTTTTAGTGATTAAACTGTGTTATATTTTGTTTGGTTTATAATACACAGAATGTTACTAGTATCGACGTATTTCACTGCATATTATCCCGATGATAAACAAATTAATTACGTAAAAAGCATTTAAATACATTAAAATCTGTGTTTCAAAATGTTATGAGCTTTAACGTTTTGAACAGCTGAAAGTGGAAAATGTGATTTAAATTAGTCATTCTATTTTTTCTCTTATTTAATTTTAAACTGACGTGGAAGTAATTTTGTTATACGCAATGTAACACGGATAAAAGGGAAATTATCAATGAATAGCAATTCAAACGAACTAAAAAACATAATTTGGAACAAAATGATCTTGATAGTGGAAACCGCCATAACTTGCTACCAGATTAACTAAAAGAAATATATAAAAATATGAAGAAATTGTGCCAATTCAAGTGAAAGCTTATCAGATAAACCAATCCACTACAATGTAATTAAACTGTCTAGTAACCAAGAAAATTCCAATCGTAAGGAAATCCAGTTATTATTAAGAAAAAGTATTCCGCCCAAAATAACGTTTTAAAAACTGAATATTGCTTTGTAATTTAAGAAGATACCAAATATTTTACTTCAAGTTGATTTTATCACAGTTTATATAATTCTATCTATACATATTCAGTTATCTGTGATGTATTTAATTACTACATATAATCATTCTTTGATTGTTTTGTTTTTTCTCATTAATCTGTTCCGCTTATACAAATCTGATCAGTTTTACAGAAAATTCTTTTACAAGGTACATTGTCGGTAAAGCATTTTTAATATTACGTTATATAAATTCGAATTCATCACTTCTCCTGATTCCCACCATATGTCAATATGTTTGTTCTTAAAAGATGGATTTCAGCTTAATATTTATTCAAACTATTTCAGCAGCAGAAGGATCATGAATTTCAATAAACATTTTGACGGTGTTATCTAATTCATTTCAATAGGCAATAACTATTAGATGAGTTAATTACCATTCTTTGTTGTTATTTGAAAACATGGTGTATTACATTTAATCATTTATATTAATATTTTATATGTTTCATTAAATGTTGACTCATTTCCGGAATCCCGTTTCATAAACTTTGGATAGGGAAAAATGAATTGAGAACTTAATTCATTTTCCTATCTTTCTCTAAATCTTTTTGTTAAACCCTGTTCGTCTCCTAAAATTTTAACCATTCCAGATAAACACTTATTGTCTAAATTTTTTATAATTTTTCACATAAAAGAAAAGGAATTCTTGATAATGAGCCGTTTTTTTGATTCTTTATTATCAAAGAATTGTTTTAACGTGTCATGTGTGGAGTTCGAGCTCATTGGAACATGTCGCAGTTTTAAATTAAGATTATATAAATTATTTTGCATTTCAGTTAACTTACAGCAAACGAACTTTGCTTGAAATACCGAATAATAATTAATATTGTTTACAAATTCCTTAATACTTTTATTTAATGCATTTTGTACGTCGAAAACCAATATGTTCAATTTTTAATATTCCAACAGCATTCACAATTTTTTATTGAAGGTTCAATTCGATTCGTGTACTTATTTTCAAATTTTGAGCATTGAAATAAATTTTATAACATTGCATTTTTAACGAAATAATGTGTTGTAAGTACATATAGAATAGTTATTAATATTTATCCACCGTCACATGTCAATGCAATGGCCATTATACCTGATAATATACTAGTTAATTTATCAATTACATTTTTGTACCTGCCGGTAATAAGGAATATGGGAGCATTTTTCGAGTAGGAAGTTTATATTTAGGACGCAGTATATTAACAGATTTTTTCAAATAGTCTTTTTGAAAAACAGATAAAATCCTTTGCATAATATTTTAAATAATTATTTCTCAATAGCTCTATTCTTATTTAGAGGTAAAGACTTTATGATGACGAATTTTGATGTCAGATCTAGTGTGTTAATTTAGATTACCAGCGGAAATATGTACAAATTCGGTTGTAATCGAAGAGCGGGTATTTGTGAAATAATATTGTCAGGAATAATTTTTGATGTCTCCAACCTCATCTCGTTATTTTCTTCAACCTGCGAAATCGATGATGAATGGGTGGTTCGTGAAAAACCTTCTCCTTGATCGGCACTGTGGGGGATTATTGTTTTAGGTTGCTTGTCGATGATCCGCTTGTCAAACGAAGCATTATCTTGCAATATAAGTATTTATTGAACAATATATTATTAAAAATACTACTAACTCTGAAATCAACGCATGAGTCGAAAAATTATAAAGAACAGAAGAAGCGAAGAATCGAGAAGTGAAATAGGCTAACAGCGTAATACGTATACTGAATACGAATAATATACGAGCCGGCCAATTCTTGAGAGCTGAGATGAGCCCTCGAACACACAAATCTCGGTTTGTTATTGTCATTTTAATCGATATTTAAAACCATTATACGCGTTTGTGATTAAAACTATCCAATTTTCTCGAGTTATTGAAAGATCATTTCTACACAATATCCTCTTTTTGTTTACACAGTATTAAACGATAATTCAATACTATTTTAGATAAAACGTTATTTCTAACAAATCGACAAATATTAAACGCCCATTTGTTTGTTCGACGTCGAATAAAATGTTTTCAGACAGAACTCGTTTTAGAAACATTTCGGGTATTACATATTTATGCTAGTCGATATTCGCAAAAATAAATATTTGAAAAAAAAAAAGTATAAAGTTGGTTGTTTTATATATTTCTAAAAGAATCATTTCCATTAAACTCCTACAATATTTTACTCCACAAGTAACGTAACAGATAATTGCAGTCTTTTTCAAATTAAGAATTTCCGATTAATATTTGTTAATTTTTAATGAACACAGTGTTTTAGTTAAAAGTATCACACTAGTCGAAAAACGCAAAAATTATCGCTGAATTCAAGATTATTACGCGAAAGGAAATACATTTTATAAAGAAAAATTTAAAACGATCGATATTTTAAAAACTGAAATTCTGCTTAGCATTGTTTTACCGTTTGCAAAACAAAGAATAACAATTCCATATTCGTACGACATTGTATAATAATAATTACGTATTGTAAAGTTGGTAAGTTTACACATAAATTAAATTCCCGTTTATTTCATACTATACATAGTTAAGTCTTCATACAGCTGCAATTTATCATGAAACAATATTGAAAACGTGATTGTAACCTACAAATGGGTATATGGACTCAATTAAACACGTAATTGCAAAATATGAAGGATTATGTTTCGAATTAGAGATACCACTATATAGGAAGTAAACCGTACTAAAAATTAGAGGAAATACCTTACCATTTTTTCTTCTTTGTTAATTATTGACAACTGAAATGTTATCAGATGACGAAGATGATTTTTAAATATGGACGAATCATGTTAATAATAATTTGATAAATATATCAGTAATTAATACAAAATCGATCGATTTAAGTATTGCGCACGTGACGATAGTTAATAAAACTTGACATTTTGATTAAATCAGTGGTATATTTAAAAATAATAATAATAAATCCAGTTTCCATGCAATTTTAATCGGAACGTATAAATATTCTATATTACCGGCACATATATTTTGAAAACCCGGTTACGGAAGTCTACAAAGCGTGAAATTAAAAACCAATTTATTTAACACGCTTAATAAGGATATATTAGTATAGTACCATAGTTATTTTCATATTATTATTATCATTGCTAATGAAACATAGGTGTGAAGGCAAAACGGATAATAACGTGTAACAAAATCGGCCATAACTACTGAATTACTTGTACAATTTTTACATTTACACGTTAAACTAATTAATATAATACTGAACGACCTGTATGGAATAATTATTAGTTTAACAACTAGAAGACTTGCAAATGGTCGCACTTCAGTATCAACAAAAATGACGTTTAAAAGATGAACACAGCACATTGACCAATCACCGTTTAACATTGAAATTTAAGAAAATTTGAAATTACACAAACCTACTTCTACATAAGGAATTCTGTTGAAACAGAATGCATATGTACCACGTCGAGCATGACATGAAATGACAAAGGTGATTTAAACAGACTACGCGCAAGACTGAGTAAAGATTTATGTTAATGGAAAAATTGGAATTTTATGTACTTAGCAGCTAACTCCAACTAAATAGATTTTCAAGCATAAACACCGCCTTTTTTAAATACACCCTAAAAGGTCTTAATGGAAACATTGACGGCTTGCGGACTCCATGGATAACTGATGGAATAATCTTTTTTTTTAGCAATATATAGAGCTTCTATATATGTTTTACTAGCATTGTTAGCCCGATAGTCGAGAGTTCGATCCTAGTTCGCGGCATAAAGTTTTAACGTCGAATAGCTCTCAATTATTACGAAGACAATTGCACCCCATTCCGTATATAGTGGTATACACGCGTACCTATGTTGCATATTTTCAATGCTAGAGCCCTTTTTGTACGCGATCGTATACAATAAGTTAACCACGGCGACGACACAATCATGATGATAAAGCGTTCTAGATTCTATAAAACAGTCTAAATAGTTTACGTTTCTGTTATTTTATTTAAAATTATATTAAAATGTCGCTAGTCAAATATTTTCATGATACGGTTTTTTTTTTCAAACTCGATTTTAACCTACTTTATGCTAATTATTTTTAACGACTAACGTTTAATTAAAATATATAACTTTATTCTTTTTACTACTTAAACGTTTTATCAATTTTATATTTACGTTTTAAATTATTTTAAAACTACACATTCGATAGTTTCTCGATTATTTATTATTAAAATTTTATTTTACTCTAAATAATGATTTGATTTTATCGATAGTAACTAATATACTGAAGTCTAGACATATCAAACGCTAATTACAAAAATAATTACGAATACAAATGTATACCCTATACGCTGATCTAGAATTAAAACTTTCGTATGTTGAATAATTTATATATCTTTGCAAAAAGATACAAACTTATACAAATATATGAATACACAGTTAAACACATATGCGTCATATATATATATATATATATATATATATATATATATATATATATATATATATATATATATATATATTCAAGCAGGTATTAAATTGTTTTACACGATTGTGAATAAAAAAAATGTACTTTTCATTTGAGATTACAAAATTATGCAACTTAAACTACTTTCATAAATAATAATAATTATAACAATCTATCATATACGAAGAAATATTTAATCTAACGTGATATGCTAGATGTGTTGTCTCTAAATATAATAAATATTGTCACGTAAAACTGGGTCACCACTCATCGCTATCTCCCTCATTATATATGTATAAACACAAACATTCAATTAGTAATACAAATCGGCATTTTGGAAAAAAAGCGAAAATCGTACGCATTCTATAGATCACATACCCGTTTACCAACGCAGGAAGACGTTTATAAATGTTTAATGCTAAATTACAGAAATCAATTATCGAACTTTATATTCGATATTTGCATAATTTGTACAAAATATTTAAGACGTATATATATATATATATATATATATATATATATATATATATATATATATATATATATATATAACAAAACGAAGACGATAAAACTTACATAATATAACCGTACGGAGGACTAAAATCATAACAGGGCGCCCTCAAACCATACTAAAATTTTTATAATCGTTTCCTTTTCGAAACACTTATCGTTATTTCATATAAACGCATAATTTTGAAATAGAACCACAATTGTCATACGTTTATTTATTAATAATTAACTTATTTACGATTATACGCTATATTATCATTATTATTAAATCTGCATGCGTACCTGCATAAATATATATAGAAATATAAACGTACATATATAATAATTTAACACGCTTGATCCCAAGGTAGTTGTTACCGCCTATGATAACATTATTTAGCGAAGTTATTAAAAAGAAAAGAAATAAATGAAAAATAAAATAAATCTAAAAATACCCATTATCCAATTATTAATTAGTACGCGAACATTTTAATTACGGCGATTTAATTTTATACGCGGCATCATCTACGACAGATAAAATTTCGAAATAATATTTTATAAACAAATGCCGAGGCCTGTTTTTTCGAGTGCAAATAACGTTATATGGTTGATCTGCAGAAATCTAGGAACAAATATTTCAACAAAGAAAAAATTTGAATACGAAATAATTAAAATCAACGACCGCTGTGGCTTGTTATTATTAAACTTAACGAAAGTAGAAGACAAATTGGCGCGATTATTTTTCTTAATTTAGTTTAAAAATGTTTTATTCCACTTCGGAAACAAATTTTCAGGAAGTAAAATTGCACGGGACGTGTCAGAATTGATTTTTAAAAAAGTAACAATAAGCGATAAATTTACCGTTAGAGAACTAACGCATATTATTAAATTGAGAGCAAAATTAATAAAAATTATTAAAGATATTCGTAGTAAAGAGTTATTTTTTAAAACTAACGAGATACACACATTCAAGACAAAAGTGAAAATGACCATAATGGATTATAAATAGACAAAAATGTCATCGAATAGTAATTTAAAATGTATAATATTTAAATCCCGATTTTTAGCCTAAATAATTAATACGCAAAATTAAGCATTATATATAGCAAAAAGATAAACACAAATCTCAATAATTAAGTTTTCGTTCGTTTCCTATTTTAATAATTTAAAAAATATTTTATATATATATATAAATTTAAAGTAAACATTTAAAAAAATCACACACGCGTTATTTACACTTTAAAATACAGTTAAAAAATGAATTTATTCAATAAAGGCATCAGCTATTTATATTTGAAAAACTGCACATTATGAACCCTTTAATTATTTATTGAACATTTAAAATTGGCAGTTACGTTTAATTCTAGAGGCACTAAAATGGACGGAAATTTACACAATAATCATAAGGATAATTCACGGGAAACGCGTCGAACGAAACAGTTTAATTTAAAACGTAATTTACAAATAAGATACTTGTCGGGTACTAAATTACGTAATTTTCATTATAGATTGACGATCGATTGATAAAGTGTATTACGTACCAGAAATCGAGCAGAATGCATCTGAAAATTTTGTTTATATACTTTTCCCCTCTCAATATCAATCGTATCTGTTCGGCTTTATTAAAAATCGATCGTTAAGAACACAGAAGTGTTATATATATATATATATATATATATATATATATATATATATATATATATATATATATATATAAATAATAATTAGCGCGGAAGCGATTAATTATTTAAACATCGATTTAAGTTAAATATTTTGAGTAAAAACGTTTTTCGAAAATAATTTATACGATATTTTAACACGACTAGTTTTCGTTCCTTTTGTAAATTATGCACAAATACGTTTGGAATTTTCGTTACTGTATATACTAGTGTAGTGAGTGTTGTATATGTGTATAGACAACTGGACTTGTATGTGCATATACGTGTATACGCAGTTGAATAATTGTTTTGTAATTTAATATATTTTCTTTTCATTTTTTTTTTGCGGTTTAATTCAGTTGTATACTTGTATAATTATTTACTTCTCATTTTAATTAGCATTAGCTGTTATGGGAATCGTATTTAAATAAATAAAGTTTCAATATAATTTAACAAGATTGTTTACCGATATGGAAGTTTTAAATTATATCTAGGCGACGCGACAGGGTTCAACGCAGATCTTCCTAATTAACTCTTTAAATGTTCGTTATACGGTACATAAACTGACCATTTTTATAATAAAGAACATTCTAGTTTGTATAGTTCAATTCCAAAAATATCCAACGCATTAAAAATTAGCTTAAAAAAGCTGTGCAAAATATTACTTTATAGTTCCACATTCTCGGGTAATTTTCTTAAAAAAAAAAAAAAAGGAAATGATAACGTCTGAAACGGGTTAAAGAAAACTATAACAACGTTCAAAATGCAAGTATAAACAGATACAAATAAGTAATAAGAACATTCTGCTAATAGAAAAAACCATCGTTCAAAGAAATAATAGTGCGAACTTATTAGGAGAAAAACTAAATTGTATATGGAAAAACCATAACATCTCTAAAACAACAAAACCGTTACTCCTTAAAACGTTGATTTTTTCCATAGCGACATACGGCTCAGAAACCTGAACGATTAATAAATCGACGAGGAAGAAGCTTGAAGCTTTCGAAATGAAGGGATACCGAAAAATCTTGAGGATCCCTTGGACAGCCCGCAGAACAAATGATTCTGTTTTAAAAGAACTGAAAATCGAACCCACTGAACAATTAGTACCATCCATTGAAAGACGCATTCTTTGGTCAAATGGGCCGAAGAAAACAATTCTGCAAGGAAAGGTTAATGGAAAAAGGAGTCAAGGTAGACCGATGAACCGTTCGATCAAATCACAAGGTTATGTAAAGTAGACAGACAGAAAATCATGAATCTATCGTAGAATCCATATAAATGGCGACGTCTCGTAACTTGCATCAAATAAGGTCACGACATCCGGATCGGATAATGAAACGAGAAGAAGAGATTAAGAAATAATACAAGTCTAAAAATAGTGACGGAGTTAGATCGAAAACAACTGAATATAACATGACAAGAAGTAACGAAAGTAACGTATAACAGAGTATAACAGTTTTGAGCGCTGACGTCCGTTGATAAATTAATAAATTTAAACGCTTATTACTCAATTATTCCTTAAAATATTATTTTATTTTTTTACTATTACGAATCGATTATTTTCGGTATATTTATCAAAAATATATAAATTGTCGAATTTATAAACGGTTTTTTTACAACAATTTTTACGCGACTGTTAATTATTTTATTTTTGTAAATTGTAATAATCGAACACAAGTATATTACACCTTTACATAAACGATTCAGACACGTCGAAAGTGAAAGCGAAACGATGAAATAAGCGAAATCACTAAATACGAGTTTGAAATCGCACGACGTCCTATTAATTATTCCGTTAAAATAGTCAACTTACCACCAATTAAAGGTGTTCACTCAGTATTGGGTACTTTAAAATGCATTTTACCCGTAGGCGGAAAATAAAAGGTAACATTTATAAAGAATCGTATAGTCAGAAAGAAACGGCTAAAATTTGACACTTTGAAAATTAACGAAATAATTTTATTTTTAAATATAGAGAAAATAATTTTCAGACTCATTTCGAAATTTTTGGTAGTTGTCAAAAAAAAAAAACCTTTAAAAAAAATCGATACCTTAACCTCGACACGCGCAAAGAAACGCGTGAATCCAAAAAAAAAAAAAGTTAGTTAAAAGTATCTTAAGACGACCGACCAGTTTCGTTAGGATAATACACTTCAAACCCGCGCGCGGTAGTATAAAAAAGTTGTTCGGCGACGCACTGACCAGCTAAATTCGTTTATTCCCCAAACAAAACGAGCGGAACTTTTTATTTCTGGTCCGGTGGTCTAGAACAACCTGGGAATGCTATGGGACCGCTAACTTCGTATTTATAAACTTCGTCCATAGGCGTCGTTTGAGTTTGAGTTTGAGCTTGATGATGTTGAGACTGCGGCGGTTGCTGTTGTTGTTGCTGGGGCGGTTGAGGCGGCACTTGCGAAGCTGTAGCCGTTTGTTGCGCGGATTGATTAGGAACTTGTTGCTGTTGTTGAGCTTGTTGTTGAGCCTGTTGTTGTTGCTGTTGTCGGGCGTATTTTTCGTGTATATTACGGTGTCTTTTAAGAGCGAACCGATCGGAAAATCCGACTTCGCATATATCGCATCGATGCGGTTTCTCGCCTGTATGTACTTTTCCGTGATTTTTCAAATGAGTCGCCTGATTAAACGCCGAACCGCAAATATCGCAACGATACGGTTTCTCCCCGGTATGAATACGTTTATGATTCCACAGCGTCGAATGACGAGCGAAACTTTTTTCGCACACTTCGCACTGATACGGTCGTTCGCCGCTGTGTATACGTTCGTGATTTTTCAGATGCGGCGATTGCGAAAATTGCATACCGCATACGTCACATTTAAACGGTTTCTCACCCGTATGAACGCGATGATGATTCTTCAAATAAGCCGCTTTAGCGAACGTTAAACCGCACGCTTGACATTTAAACGGTTTATCGCCCGTATGAAGTCGTTTATGACTCCATAGCGACGAATAACGCGAAAATCGTCCTTCGCAAATATTACACTGAAAAGGTTTGTCCAGATTTCTGGGCACTCCTATGAATATGACGCCGGAACCGTTACATTTGTGACACTTGGCTATGGTGGCCAAGTTTCTTCGTTTTACCGGATGATGACCTTCTTTAATCGTCGGCGTCGCGTTCGTCGTATTATTTTGTTGTTGCTGTTGTTGCTGCTGCTGAGTCGATAGGTTATTTTGCGACGGAGGCAGATTATTCTCGGCTGAATTTTGCGCATCGGTCGTAACCGGAGACGATTGCGTCCCGGCGAAATTCGTCGTGACCGAACTGTTCGCTAAACAGTTTTCGCATCGCACGTATTTCGCTTTTTTATTTTTGATTTGCTCGCAATTAATTTCGGTACTGCAGGTCGCGCAAAATCTTACCTTGTGTATAGACGTTTTATGAGCTTTCAAATCGGCGTTATCGTTGAAACAAGATCCGCACGTATCGCATGAAAATGCTCGGTCGGCCGTCTGAACGATATTATTCGCGTGTACCCGTTTATGATTATTCAGCATAGAAATATGAGAAAAATGAGCTCCGCAAACTTCGCATTTAAATGTGGCCGTCGAAGCGGCCGCCGCTAACGACATCTGATTGACTAAAGCGTAATTATAAGTGAACGGCTGAGGCATATCGAACCTGTAACAGGTCTTATCGTCCATACCTACTCCTGCACCACCCGTTACTACGTTAGTCGGTGTAGCGGAGGCGTTTGTTTGTTGATCTTGCGGCCCAGGCGGTGGCGGCTGTTGTTGAGTTTGCTGTTGTTGCACTTTCTGCAATACGTTCATATTATAGCAGAAAGGAAATTCGTTTACTACGTTATTCTTATTATCGCAATCTTTCTTTTCCACGTGAGAATATACGGACGAGTTGGGCGGTTGCGCTGTCGGCTGAAGATTCGAATTTGGATCGAACATGGTGGGTTCATTTTTTATACGATTGTCACTGTTCAAACATGTCGGATTATAATTATTAGATTGATCTGCGTCTGGCAATCTAAAATGTTAAGAAAAAGTTTTTATGAAAGTCACGCCACGTGGAGTAAGTTCGTAGCATATTCGTATTATATGCGTATATATTTACATATAAATATATAGATAGGAGTGGTATATAAAAGTATGTTGTTTTCTTTTTAAATCAGTGAAGAAACCTTATATAAAGATAAAGTTTAAAATTAAAAATCCAGACGATTCATAATATTTTTTTTTTTTAATAAATAAATGACACTACTACATAACCTATAGGTTAAATAATTAGTAACTTTGATCATTTAACAACATTTTAATTAAATATTAATTATGAATATGGGGTTAAATAGAAATATAATTATTATTTAACTATAAACTAGATCCAATGGATGTGTTCGCTTAAGGCGTCTCACATCATTTGCAGTGTCCAGTAACCGTGTAACTTCTTTATTAGTGTGACCATGCAGTCTCTGTTCGTGTTTGACTGCAAACTTGTGAATGATGTCATCAACTTGTTGAACATTCAGATCATAATGTACATTACTGTTCCGCTGGAACCATCGTGCGTTAGTCAGCGTCCGAAGAATTTTGTTCTGCTGTCGCCGGATGATAGCTCTGTTGGAAGCAGAAGCGCACCCCCACACTTGAACTCCATATGTCCAGATGGGACGTAGGATTGATATAGTAAACTATTGCTGTATAAGTTTAGAGGCGACTTTATGCCAATTAACCAGTACATCTGATTCATTTTGCGCTGTTAACTGATGTTTCTTTTGCCTGACGTGCGTTTTCCATGTTAATCGTGTATCAAGATGAATGCCTAAATATCTTGCTGAATTCGCATGAGGTACTTGAACATTATTTATGTATATATTGTGATTCACATCAACAAGTCGAAGCGTGAATGTAAAATGGATAGATTTTTGTTCATTTTTGTCTAATCTTGCATCCATGTAACTATTTTATCAAGGTGTTTCTGAAGATTCATAATAAAATGAGATTTATAATGTTAAAATCTTATGTGAAAAATTGAATGAATTTTAAAAAACAATTTAATAAAAAATGTTCCAAACCACCATAAAACACCTAAATGAACCTTCCAATAAACTGGGTATTGCCTAATTGTTTGAATATTATTTATTTTGAAAATTATCGGTCATTAAAATTTTACAGACGTAATATAACCAACAATTAATATGACCAAAACGTTTGAGAAAGTAATAAATTGTTACGACGGATACAGATTTTTAAAAAAACATTTAAACACGAAAATCGATCTTTTAAACGCAAATAATAATTATTTATACATTTAAATTTTTACGAATTCATAATTAACCGCACTATTTATATACAAATTAATTTCTATGTACACGCAATCATCGACAAGAAAGCACGCGTAATTGTTTTAATAATCCTATTGCATCTATCGTTACACGAAAATACATACCTGTTCACTGGATCAGTCTGAGTCAATATAGACACTTTTTTAGGATTCCTTTGTTGAGAATTTAAAAATCCTGCGTGCTCATTTAAAATAGGTTTCTGTTCTTCGCCACCGAGCCATCTGTTGGGACCCAATGCCATATGAGCATGCATAAGTATATGTGATTATTAACTCCGTCACACGTAAACCTATTATTAAAACAATAATTTTAAATTCGAATAACACAACCGTTAATTTTTTAAACTTCTTATAATCGGCCTATATTTAAAATATGTTAACAGGAAATTTTTAATAATGCTTGTAACACATCAAACATTGAAATATGATTAACATATAAGAAATATGATTAACATATAAGAATATTTTCCATGATCATTAAAAAAAAATCAAATTAAATTGAATTAAATAAAATGCCAAAGTTATAACGATAAATTATTTTAGTTTTTAATTAAAATACATTATATTAATCAAAGTCACATATTATCATGTTAACACAAATCAGCAGTACTTTTTCACATATAATTTCACGAAACAAATAGTTATATTACATAGACAAGTAATCATGTAACCATATTAATCCAACTTCAATATAATTATCATGCGCTTTACGAATTCCAACATTTAAGAAATACTACTACACAATATATTAAAACAAAATTTAAACAACAGTAAATTTTAAAGAAAAATTGTCATCACAATTTTTAAATGTTACATATACATGCATAGATATATATATTGTATTCCAGATTTGAAAATGAAAAAAATTACAGAAATATAGAATGTGTAACGAAAATTATCGTTCATTATTAAGAAAAAATTTAATTCGTTAAAATCAAAAAATATTTTCTATATTTATCAGTACACATTCAAACAAACATAATACAAACATGTGGACTTACCCATAAGTAAATGCAATAATCTGATTTCAATCAGACGAAATAAATAGCACACCGTTGACGCCAGTGTAAGTACTTATTTATTATGAAATATCATTTCCAAATAATACGCGAAACACGCATTCAAAATATTTAACCTGTAAAATATTCTTGAATTGTACAAAAATATTCGATTAAAAGATCAAATCTTAACACTTATATAAAAATAAGTTTCCTCTCTATGAAAAACAGCAACACATATTGATCGTAAATGTTTAACACAAACCAAAACCAAACAGTGAAATAATGTTTCCTAAGTATAACGATTATTACGCGTGGTATTTTCAGTAAAAATGCAAGAAACCACCAACAAAAATACCATTCGGACTCTATTTAAAACTTTAATACGTTAGTCATAAGTCATTAGCAACTCAAATTATAAAATACACGAAATCCCAATATATATTGAAATACAAAAAGTGAATTTTACCCATATCTTAAAATTTGTGATTAGTATTTAACAACAATATTATTCTAATTCACAATTAAAAAACATATATATATATATAATAAAAACTTTCATTTATAATATAAAAATTTGGAATATTGAATTTTGAAACAAATTTCTCTACAGATGCAAATCGGTATTATCTTTTTAATTTGCAGTAATTTGAATAAACATTAATAAAAACTACCATTGGTTTTTTACATGTAAATGAATCACATCTATAATCAATTTAGTAAACAGCGGAATACACATGAAACTATGTTTCAAAATAAATGGATTGCTGCAAGCATTTAAAACACTGATAATTTATAATCCCACATGCACAATTAAATAAATAATTTAAACAACTATATTTCATATTTTGGATCAAAAACCGCGCGTAATTACGGACGCCAAATACGTTTAAGATCTCAAATTACGGCATTTATTCTAACCACTCTAGTTTGCACAGAAACTTACCAAACAAATAAGTGCTTAATCTAAAGAAGCAATTATAAGACATTAAGATTACAAATAAAACAGCAAATAAAAAATGATTAAAAAATTATAAAAATAAAAATTTACTTCTTATAACCTAATAATCATTTTGTTTAACTAAACCTCTAGCGTACACATTCACATATATTTGTACTTACACATGTTAGATATATTTAATGAAAATACGACACGCACGAATGCGAGTGACTCACACTGGAACACACATTTATAAATTCAGTGCAACCATTACAGAAATGCTTATGGTAATTTGGGCGGGAAGTTTTTACTTTGCTCGAAGGCGCAACAAAACAAAGATAAACAACGAACAACGTGCAATTCTGAAAATATTTAACGAGTAGAACTTCTTTTTTATTTAAAAAAAAGTATAAACGAGAACAAAATACACATTTCAATAAAGTAGTGAAAAAAAAATGTGCAAAATTAAACCTAAACGTCCTAGTGATGTCATTCATCGTTCCAATTATATATTCATTATTTTGTATTCTGTAATATGTTTCTGTATCATATTATTAAATGTACTACATTTTGCAATTCCATTAATAGTAAATGCGGCATGTCACAGAATACTAAACGGAAGTACAATGTTAAACTAACTAAACCTCAAATTAATAAAACAAATTAATTTAAGATACATTTAAAGTCCCTGAGTAATATAAGGAAGTCAAAATGAATAGACTGTAAAAACATATAATATAAAAAATAGTTATTAATGTATAAGAAACTAAGCAATGATTTGGAGGACCATGGTGCTTATAACACATTAAGTGTGAATTAAATGAAATTTTACACTCCAGAGTTGAAACTCCTGTGTCAGTATAACATCACACCTTTACTCTGTAATTACATTTAAAAAACTGAGGAAATCAGAGTATATGTTTGTAAAATTAAGTAATAGATAATTATTTTTATAAATAAACAAGTATATATATAATTATGAAGCAACGTATAGAGGAATGTTGCCCTTAGATCATGTCTTCATCGTGAAATTGTAAACGTACGAGTTTTTTTTTTATTAACACTTTATGCAAATTAATAATGTACAACTTGTTGCATTTACAGAGGAGCAATACATTGAACCACCCGTTTAGGCTTAATTGGTGTACTACTCCCCTTTACAATACTCTATAGTTAACAATAATACTGGAAACGTACGAGTATATAACAGATTAAATACAATAACTTACAAACAGTCATTAATTCATAAAAATACAAAAAACTGTAGATGATAGAAAGAATTCGAAAAAGTGAACAACAATTTCTTAAGGAAAGAAAGAAAGAAAGAAAGAAAAATGTATTTTATCAAATTACAACGTGTACACACAAATATTTACATAGTAGAGTTCCGGCATGAGCCTCAGCTCGACCGCAGTATTAAAATTAAAATAACAACACTATAGTTTAAACGTAAGTATGATAAGCGGGGGAAAATTTATAAAACCCGCAAACAAATAAAAAAAAAATTACATATATATACATAAATATACATACAAATATATACGTACATGCATACACATATATACATATAACTTAAAACGATAAAAAGGTAAAAATTGTAACAGCACACATAAAAGTTAAAACAAAACAAAAATAAAAAATAAATTAAAAATAAAAAAATAAATAAATAAAAATTATATATATATATATATATACACATATATATACAGCGGAGGAGATAAAAAAAATACAAAACAAAATAAACTCTTTTCGAAGCGCATGTAAGATAAAGCGTACAGAGATATAAATAAGTGTTAAAATAACTTAACTATATAATTACGAATAATAACGATTGAACATATTACAAATATACTAATTTACAACAAATTATGTTTAATACGACGATGTTTGTACCTGGTATACATGAACATAAGTTGCCTGGAATCATAGTTGCCAATATTCGTTATTAGTTCATTGCTATGTACACTGCAGTTTTGAAAAAATTTGTTCGCTAATTTAAATATATATTCTTTAATATATGGAATATTTAACATGTGGTGCATATCTGATATTCTCGTATAACGAGATGCATTTAAAACGCATCTTAAACATTGATTTTGTACAAGTTGCAATTTCTTAAAATTAGAATTAGATACAAAGCACCAAACTGGACAAGAATAAGTCATTGTTGGACGGATAATAGTTTTATATAAAATTAACTTATTATCAATATTCAGGTGAGATTTACCTTTAAAAAGCGGATAAATTGAACATATAGTTTTATTCGCTTTTATAATAGCAGCATTAATGTGTTTAGTAAATGTCAATTTTTTATCGAAAATTACGCCTAAGTAACGAACATGATCAGACCGCTCGATAAGATCGCCATTAATATTAATTTTCTCGGGTAACAAAGGTCATCTGCGAGTAAAAAGTATCGATTCCGTTTTTAAAGGATTGATGACAATTTTCCATTTAGTGAAATATTTCAAAACTCGTGAAGATCCTTGTTGTAATCTATTACTAATTGCGCGTGGTATAAAGGAACTACAGTATCATCAGCATAAAGAGCAACTTCGATGTTGTTTAATTTGGGAAAATCGTAAAAATAAAGCGAAAATAGAAACGGTCCTAAGACGCTACCCTGAGGTACACCAGCTAGACAAGTCTTGCTGGAAGAACGCGCTTCATTAATTTCAACATAAAATATCCTGTTACTTAGGTAGCTTTGTACAAGTTTAACCAAATACAATGGAAAATTACAGACAATCATTTTGTATATAAGGTCATTGTGCCAAGTAGTATCGAATGCTTTAGCGATGTCAAACATAACCAATCCAGTGTGCTTATTACGGTTGAAATTATTTGTAATGTGTTCTGCGATTTTCGCCTGAATCCAAATTGTACTTTAGGAATAATATCGTGGCAAATAGCGTACTCATTTAGCCTCTTTAAAGTTATTTTTTCGCACAATTTATTTATATTACTGAGTAAAGTAATAGGTCGTATATTATTGATCTTAGAAGAATCTTTCCCAGGTTTTGGAAGCGCTATAATTTTACCAATTTTCCAAGTACGTGGATAGTATCCATATTTAATCATAGCATTTATAATATTAGTAATCTTAACAATAGCTTTCACAGGAAATCTTCTAATTAATATAGAGGAAATATTGTCGTTACCTACTGAAGTTTTATTTTTTAACAGTTTTATACTAGCATGAACCTCCCTAAGTTTTATATAATTAATACCAGATGAAATTTGATTATACTTCATAAACTTACTGATTGTACTTTTAACTTTCTTAGAATGATAACTAGTCCCCATGAGTGCGTTCTGGGCATGCACTTTAAAATAATGGTTAGCAAGTAATTCTACCTTATCAAAGTCTTTGTAAGCATAATTATTTGTAACAGTGTCATAAAGTGGAGGAAAAGCTTCGTGTGGTTTATGATAGTATTTGCACACTTTCCACAGACTGTTGTTTTTAGTATTTAGTGTAGTTAGAAACTTATTAAACTTATTATTATTGTGGTATTTTAACATCGCCCGTACTAATCTATTTAAAAAGTTAAGAAATTTCTTAATATTGCCACAGCGATGAGTGTTGCGATTATTTATATAAATTCTTCTCACATAATTTTTAAATTTAATAATGGTAACAATGTAATGCGGTGCCGAAGTTAGCGACAAATTAGTATGCATATTTTTAGGTACAAATAGATCAGTGGCTTCAGAAATTAAATTTGTAAACTCAGAAATGTGATCATCAATATCTTTTTTATTTCTAATAGACTGATTCAAATTTACATGTTCAGAAACATATCTTTTGAAGTCATTCCAATTAGCATTACGATAATTATAAGAGAACTTATCCTGAACGAATTGATAACTATTATTGATATAAATAACAGTATATATTGGATTATAGTCAGAAGATAAGCAATTAAGTGACACAACAGGCATAATATTCACATTCTTAACCACAGCTAAATCTAAAACGCCAGGTTTGAAATTTTGGGGACAAGGAATGTAAGTAGGTTCCCGCGGGGCAACGATCTGAAGATTATTACGCATACAAACTTGATAAAGAAGATTACCTGCTGAGTTATTGCTAAAACAATTCCATATTTTATTTCTAGCATTCAGATCCCCTACAAGAATAGTTTTGTTGTTAGAATTAGTCAAAAACCGAATATCATTACTAAATTTGCACATCATTCTTGGGGGTTTGTATACTGCATATATAATTATATTATTATTATCGTGTACATCATTATTAGTATGGAAATATATACCAATTGCTTGCATACAGTTTAAAGAAGGTATAGGAAGCAAATTATGCGGTGTATACCACGTCTTACTAATAAGGCAACTTCTCCACTCTTACGACATTTATCGTTTCGATAAATGTGGTACCCAGGAAAGTTAAGTCTACAAGATCCATCTAGCTTGGTTTCCGACAAGGCTATGATATCAATTTGGTTGTTGATTATAAAATTATGTAGTTCCTGATGTTTATTGATTAGAGAACAACAGTTCCAAGCAACTGGTTTAATACCAGGTACATTACACATTCATTAATAATTTAATTAAAAGTAATGTTGAGCGAATATTTCTATCGCTAACATTAATTTGCCAAAAACATCGTTAGTATTACATGTTCTCAGTTGATTTACTATAATTTTAGCAACATTCAATAATTTTCTTAAATTAATGACCTTAAATGAGCTAAATATTAACGATATGTCAGAGGAATTCTCATTAAATTCTTCAGTATTATCTTGCTGCGTGTTATTTGTACCACGTACGACATCAGCAAAAGTACCTCTACTTGGTCCAGAAAATTTGGTGCGGTTAGGTAACTGATTATTACTTACGTTACGTATTACACTCGCCCGATGTGATGTACATTGGACAAAACTTTGTATTTTAGGACAGTCATTTGAACTTGCAATGTGTTCTTGACCACAGTTAGCGTAATAGACTTAACATTTTTTTTACATTCTTTAGTACTGTGATTCTTAGCGCAAATTAAACATCTAGGAGTTAAGGTGCAGTTTAATGGCACGTGATTAAACCTTTGACAGTTAAAACATTGCAGAATATTTCGTTTAGGTCTATATTTTTCCCATGTAATCATACAGTGAAGAATTTTTTTTATCTCAAAGATTTTTCGAATGTTTATATTATTAGGGAAATAAACAAGAAATATTAGTAGTGAAATTTGTTCAACATTTGATACGTTATGATTATTTTTTTTAAATTGCACAATATTATCAACCTTTACGTCGGGAAAATTTACGAGTTCTCGTTTGACATCGTTTGCGTTTATACCGAACGGGAGACCTTTTAATATCAACTTAACAGGCTTCCTATGTTTTGGGCAGGTGCGTGTAATGTTGTATACTTTTTTCTCTCAAATATTTTAACAATTTGTCGTAATCACCATCTTCATTCGTAAAAATTAAAGTACGATTACCTCGAATTTTAATGCTGAATTCCTTGTTCGAATTGAATTGTTCTACAATCGTACGATAATCGACCAACGGAAGATTAAGTATTGTAATCGGTGGAAATTTTATCGATTGCTGTTGTTGATGCATAGCATGATGTACAACAGCTTCGTCAACTTGGAGTGCAGCGTACCTGTTATCGTTATCATAGTTTATCGTAGAACTGCCTTTCTTCTATTTTAATTATATACTTAAAATATATAGAAGTTAGTACAAAGTTTATTTGTTATGATGAAGTATAAATACTTGATTCTGTTATTTAAAAGCCAAGAAAAAAAAACAAGTAGATAGACAAAATATACAGTGAACTTATTAAACCATGTATAACAAAAAATTTCAGAGTGAGAATAAGTTATTTCTATCTTCTAAATTAGTGGTTCAAACGTAGACCAAAATCATGTAAACGACAAAGAAAAAGTACGTTTTCTAACTTCAAAGTCTACCAAAATATTTAGTTATGTTTATAAAAATCTTAACATGTTTTATGAAGTCCCCAATTCACTAAGTTTCCATTATAGAAATAACACTTCTTGCTGGATGCCTGTATACCTAATTTCAAAATAGTTCAAAACTTTTATGTAATAACTATTTCCAACACTGATTCCTGGTTCATTTAAAAATATATTATTTTGTTTAATAATTAAGTATTGCTATTTTAATTACTGATTAATCAATTTTGCAGACTGAATAAAGTGCCTAAAATTAAGTATAGCCGAAAATTGCGTTCAACTATACGATGAAGAAATTTTAAAAGATCTCGCAAAGTTTTAAACTCATGTAAAATAAAGAACTCCACAGATCTCCAAAAAACCAACCTACTGGTCATCAGTAAAGTCAAGAACTTAATTGATTTTTACATCATGAAAAGAATTTCAACAAATTATATTACGGTTAAAAATTATAATAATTTACCTTCTCATCGCATACCGGTGTTATTGGCACTCAGTAATACACAGAGCAATAAAAACAAATCTCACTAACAAATTGACTCGTGTTAAAAGAACTAGACAAGCCACGCGAGACGATTGGATCATAGAGATTTATTTCTCTACTTTCAGTTTTTCCAATTTGTTTGCGAAACTACCCTTTAAGGGAATTAAGTATCTTAATACGATACCACATCATCAGTTTGGATTTGATCAGATACATCATATATCGATAATAATATAGATCTCTGCAGCGTTTGTTGATGCTACCTAAGCGTTTAATCGAGTATAGCATCCCAGCTTATTCTCAAAACTTAGTCCACAATTACCAGAGAATCATTGCAGACTACTGCAATCATATCCGATAACAGGCAGTTTTGAGTTTCGCATAAACAAAATCAAATTTGTACTCAATACAAATTGGCGTGCCACAATGTATCAACCGCAGACCTGTCTTGTACCTCTTACATATAGCAGATATATCAACATGGAAAACTTCCATTTCAACGTTTGTTGATTACAATGCAATACTATCTACAAGTAATACTCTAACGGAAAAACTGAAAACTTACACCATGCTGTAAACTTAACCCTTTAACGCATGGAATTTTATTTTTTTACTCAAAAATTCATACTTGTAGATTTTGAGGTGTAGATTACAAATATATTATTCCAAAAGTCGCAAATCCAAAATTACACCCAGGGCGGCCCCAAATTTCATTACTGCCAAATGGCATGGTTATGCATTCGACAGTATATTAACATTCTTCCAAATGGCACTGTAATGCAATGAAATTATATTATTACACGTTTATTGAAAACAAATACTTACTATGGTTTGAAAGAAAATGATGAACACACTGATTTATTTATTTAATTAATTATTACATATAAGTTAACAATTTTTAAAAATACTTACAAAATAAATTTGCTACTTATATGAAGATAGGCATGCAGCAATTTTCATAATAAAATAAAGCGTAAATTAATTAAATACTAAATGAAACATAACTAACTACCGCGATTATGGTATTCATAAAAACAATTTTTATTATTATTTAAACATAATGGTGTTTTACATTTTGAACATTCTATTCGACTTTGTCCAGAACACGACAATAATCCACAGCTTCGTTTCGTTCCTTTTTGTGGCCAGTGGCTAGTCTGATCATATCTTACATCAGTAGTTACCTTTGCCCTCTTAAATATTTTGTTACTAGAAAATAATGGCGACTTAGATGGTCGGCCTCTAGTAGTTGATGGTGTGGTTTTACCAATTAAACATAATGTTGTTGCCAGCTGAATTCTAAAATCTAATATTGATAATTGTGCTTCTGTTGATACAGCTCTATGCATACGCCATGCATTAATTATAACCAAATCTAATATATGATAAAACAGTCGTAGATACCACTTTTGTTTTACTTTCATTTGAATTCGATGATGGCCGATCATTGCATCTAAATTATCTACCCCTCCCATATGTTTGTTATACTCACTTACAATCTTAGGACATGTTACATCTTCCTTTTGTTTTTTCTTTCGATCAAAACGTTGTACTTGCTTATTTTCCAGAGAGTTCAGGAAAGTACTCATTAGTGTAACATTTTTATTATCTTTCCATAAGGCGATATTGAATGACGTATCATATATAGTAGCAACATATTCTTCGCAATAGCCACGATTCTTTTTGGAAATTTCCTTGTCAGTGGATAACGGACAATTTATAACTCTATTACGGCGTACAGTTCCACACGAATAAATGTTCTTTGTTTTTAAATAAATTAGAAGAGGAATCGAAGTATAATAATTATCGAAGTACAATTTATGCGAACAATTTTGTGGGATAGTGCTGGCCAATCTAACTACTACATTACTGCTAGCGCCTAAATTGTTTTCATCACTAATAAGCCTAGCTTCCTTACCAGAATATACTTCAAAATCATAACAATATCCTTCTGAGCTGCATAAAACAAACAGTTTGAAACCCCATTTGTGGGGTTTATCTGGCATATACATTTTTAAATGGTGTCGAAACTTAGTAGCACACATCTGTTCATCTAAACTAAGATGTTCTGAAAATGGTATTGTCAAAAAGCTATGACGGATGGTTTCAATTAACGGTCTAATTTTGAATAATTTATCATATTCTTCATGATGAGGAGGAAGTAAAAGACTATTGTCATTAAAATGGACAACACTACGAATTGCTTCAAATCGATTTAGTGTCATAGTATGTATAATTGTTTCATTCCCTATTCGCGAATTCCAGTAGTACTGAAAATTTTTACATACTGTTGTTGATGACATTATCAGAATACCAAAATATTTTCTTAGCAGTGACATTGATTGGGTTTGAAATATTTGACTGTATACTGTACAAGTTGGTTTGCTCGGTAATATGATCAATAAACGAATCCGGAAAAAAATAACAAAAAAACTCATATGGAGTTTTTAAATGTTGAATTTCTTCAGGGATTTCATGACCAGTAAATTTTAAATCATCATTGTTGATTTGTAGGTGTTGTTTTTCCCATTTTAAATCGTTTAGTTTATAAATACCTGTTTTTGTTTTAGATTTTGATTTCTTTTTTGGTAAAATTACAGTTGATAATTTCCTTTGACGAGAACATACTTTTTTAACAGTATTATTTGCATTTGTTGCATCACATTTCTTACTTTTAATCACTACGGTATTTTCATTAATTACATTTTGTACTGTTTCATCAGATACTGAGTCTGCAAATCAATAAAAGTAATGTTCAGAATAAATAAATTTATAATAAAGTAGTTTTATAAAAAAAGTTGAATCAATCTGTATTTTTATATACACAATAAATTACCTGAAATTTGAAGCATAGATTGGCCAGAATATATCTCTCTATCAAACGTATCTAACAAGCATTTCAAGAGTTCATCTTCATTATCAATCAAAATGTTTGAATTCTGATCATCACTTGGTATAATTGACACCGGTATTCGTTCATTTGTAGTCTGATCTTCATCATAATCATCACTATCATCTTCAACATCACTTGTATTAAAAATATCATCAACCGTCAAAGGTCTCAGACGTCCAGTTTTATCAGTAAACATTATATCTAAAAATTAAAATATATTCGTTTATAAAATGAAGGTTTTGTGAACTTGCATAACCATGCCATTTGGCACCTGTTCAATTTTCTATTATATATTTATAATAAAACAATTAATAACTATATACTTACTTTCATTTTGTTTTTGGCTCATTGTAGATAAAAAAAATATCTTTTATAAATCCAAAATTGTAATATTACACTTTTAAACTTTCACATAAAACAACATTTTACATCAACGTTCTAATAACTACACTTCAGGTTAGAATGTTTATTTACATCAGTTGATCAGTGCATACTAAAAACAAATGTGAAAATATTGTACTGTTATGTCTGTAGAATGTACTAAATGCATAACCGGCCCATTTGGAATTTTCTGTTCCGTTTAAACAAGATTTATTTCACGAGTGCCAAATGTCATACTTATGCGCTAAAGGGTTAATTACAACGCAGACAACACGCTGGAAAATTAATCTTACCGAATTAAAGTCCTCTCATGTTACATTTGTACTACGAAGTATTAATCTACTTTATTGCATTTTAGGATTTCATTTAACGTTCTTCTTGCATGGAAATATCATGTAAATATAAAACAGCTCAAATGCGACATAAAGTGCATTAAATGTACAAGTAAATAAATCATTAATCGAAACTCTACTTGTACAGTAAACGACTGACTTATGTGTGAATTGTATGATTAATCTGGACATACGGTGTTCAGCTATGAGATTACGTCAAAAAACTAATCCACCAATTCTACAAAAAAGCCAGAATAACGTTATTTCCACAATAACGGGCGTGAAATTAAACCAGTGCAACTAAGACCTGCATGCGAATTTTGACATACCATGAGTAGATGAGGTCATTTGCGGTTTCACAATGAGGTTCTTTGGCTTCAAACTTCATAATATAAAAATAATAGTACTATCCACTGGATTAGTTCTATTGACAAGTTAAGTTACTACTAATCAGTTAATACTATTTATTTAAAGTTAAGATTGTAGTAATAATAATAATTTTAAAAAATAAATGTAGAATGAGGAATTCAGTTAACTGTCATTAGCAATAATGTTATACAAAATCTGAAATAATACTATTATGAAAAAACATGGGCAATGAAAGAATAACGTGCTACACCCAAATAAGAATTTTCAATTCATACATTAGGTAAAAGTAATTAGTAATTAATGCTATTTCAAAACGTAGATAATGAAATAGTACATTAAGATTATTTAAAACGAAATGTAGAATAGAAATTTTAAAAATAACTAATTATTAAGAACCATAATTTAGATAAAATATTTGACTACAAAACAACAGAAGTTTGACCGCTTTTGCTGGGAAGAAAATAGTTAAAACGCCGCGTGTATACAGATTAAAGTCAATAATGAAATCGTGTTTATATTTTGTAAGATTATTTAATATGAAAATTCAGTAATACTTCTTTTAATTTATATTTACACATTATTAAAGTTTAATATGTTTTTACTGTTAATTTCTGTAACTTATGGATTATATAGAAACGAATATAAATATTCTGTTAAGTTAAACATTTCAATAATAACACCAATAAACATTCTTAAAACCTGATTTTGTGTTGTTGAATTTTTAGTGAAATAAATATGTAGCCGATTTTAGTCAAATATTTTTTTGTAGTTCAAACTAAGTAGTTCTCCTGAGCGTATGTGTATGTTAAATAATTAATTATTGTTTTTGAAAATTTATCATGTATATAAATTTAAATAATTTATATTATGATGTGATGTTGCAGGCTATATACACTGCTGTAAGACAAAAAATTATGCAAAATACAGATGGAAAACATATAATGTTTATGAATAAACCCGATTCTGTTGAAAATGCGTCGGCACAGTTAGTTGACAGACATTTTCTTTCCTGGTTATCATTTCCAGATAATCAGATATCCTCTTTATCAGTTCATTCACCTGTAACAAGGTAAAAAGTATTCTTTATATTAATACTTATTACCTTATGCCGCTAAACTTGAAAAGAACGTCATTCATTACAATCGATGAATTTAGTTAAAGAATCAAATTTTGCCGTTACCCATTTCAAAATTTTCAACTGCAATTAAAAATATAAGATGAAGATAAAATGTTATCAGACTGTAACTATTTTAAAATTATAGTATTTTATGGTTGGAACCATTCAGTTATCGCTCAGTTTACGTAATTTATAATTTACTTTGAATTTTGTGGTTTTACATTAATCTATATAAGGAGCACATTATAATCCAGAAGTATAATTGGAAGTCATTTTGAATAATATAAACATTGTCCAAATAACGAAACATAGTTTCAATTTTTAAAAACAAAATTTTTATGCGTTATTACAATTTAATGATTTTGTAGTATGCAAGTTACAAGTATTTGTTTTTCTAATGTTGTTAATTCGGAATATAAAGTCATTAAGCGATATTTTCGTGTATACCAAGATACACGTGTAAACAACTTAGTCAATTAAGATTTTATTTTCTCAATCAGAAGATGGAAAACGGAGTGATATCAATTTTCTAAATCTCTAAACAACTGAAAATAAAGATATAATATTTGTAAGAATAGTTTAAATGAATCTATCATATAAGTTTTCAAATAGTTAATCTTTGATATACAATCAAACTGGAAACATTTTCTGAAACAGGCGCCAAAAATGATATTAATTGCGTAATTTTGATGAAATTATTCGATAAAATTTCTTGATGTTTATATTAAAATGTATTTATGTCTACAATTTAAGTGAAATTTATACTTTTTGAATCTTAAGACTTTATGTGAATCAAAAATGTATCTGGTTAATTATCAATTATTTAAATTGATGAAATAAGTGGGCATCCTTTAAGTGTTAACTGGAACAAAATACCTTTCTATGTCAAGAGCAACCAAAAAGTAATACTTTTGGAAAATTAAAACAGTTTTATGTAGTTAAGGTTAATATATATATATAAGTAAATTAATAATATGTTTTTAAAATACGATAATTTTTTAATAGGATAGAAACTTATGTGCACAATAATTTGGTTTCTGTTACTAGCTTTTATTATTTCATATATATATATATATATATATATATATATATATATATATATATATATATATATATATATATATATATATATAAGAATTACAATTAATCATTGCAGGCTATCTAAGAATTGTACTTTAAAAAATATTAACGATAATAAAAGTGATAGTAGCCTCACAAGAATGTGCATACTAGATTAAATAATATCGTATAATTTATTGTGTTTCATCGTATAATTATCCAAAAATGTATTTTTTTCACGCGTCTTAAGTTCTACTCAGTATTTTAGTTATTATTTTTTAAATAATAAAATAAATAACCGCATGCTTAGATATTTAGCTTCATGCAAAAAATTTATATTTATTATTTAAAAAATAATAACTAAAATACTGATTATTTTCCTATTTTTGAAATTGATATAAGATTATTTTCATTTATAAATATTTTCCATTTTTTAGTTCAAATATGTATCAAATCGTCGGAATTCTGTAGATTTATATAAGCAACCTTTTTAAGTGTATTTGGATATCATCTGCGAAACCAGCAGTTAATAGATTGTTAGTAAATGAACTGTAAATAGTAAATAATGTAACGGTCCAAAACACTACTTCGAGGAACGCGAGCCTCTACTGGATACAGCTTTGATTTTTTCTAATACACTTTACTATTAAGGAATGGTTCATTAGATAACATAAAAGTAGCTTGTACATATTGTATGGGTCAATTGTTTTAATTTTATAAAAATGCTTAGTCCTCTGAAACGTTTTTTTTTTTTTTTTTTTTTTTTTTTTAATTCTATGGGACGTAATTAAGGGTCGAACGTTTGTTTCTAAAACCGAATTGAAATTCTGGTATCTGTTTCGGATAAACAATAAATTGATTTTATTGGTAATTCTTAAATATGATTTGTTCGTAGTTAAAAATTTTCTTTCGTTAAAAATGTCATTTTGTAAAGTTTTATAATCTTGTTCGTTCGGTAGAAAATTTTGTTATTATGTGCGGCGATAAGTAAGATATTAGGCTTTACGATTTTTTGAAACGAGTACAACTGTAAAAAAATATTGTAGTTGTTAAATCGTATTTATTTTCAATTATGATAGCTAATTTTAGTTAATATCGTTTATTTTTAGCTGTAAAGTAGAGAAATCGTCCGAATCATTCGATTTTTGCAAGGAAAATTCCACCAATACCGCAAACGTTTGTAAAGAAGATAATAATGCGTATAACGAGCCGATTAATTTAAGAGCCACGACAGAAGTACTACCCTGTCCGTGTACTTATCGAACTAATAATGACGACAAACTGGACGCGAATAACGTAGCCGAAAATAATGAAGATAAATGTTATTATAATAACAAAGTCAGCAAAAAGTCTCATAAATGCGACGTTTGTCAAAAATGTTTTACCACTAGTTCTCATTTGGTAACGCATAAACGTATTCATACCGGCGAGCGACCGTTTCGTTGTCATCTTTGTGCGAAATCGTTCGCTGACCGTTCGGCTTACGTAAAACACGAACGTACGCACGGTCCGAACGGTACTATAGTGAAACGGTTTAAATGCGATATATGCGGCAACGAGTTTGTCGATTCGTGCGGATTAAAGAAACACATACGCATTCATACAGGCGAACGACCCTATATGTGTACCGTATGCGGAAAATGTTTCGCTACCAGCTCTACTTTTGTCTCGCATAAACGCATACACACCGGAGAGAGACCGTATAAATGCGAACAATGTCAAAAAATGTTTATTACGAAATCCCATCTTTTAACGCATAGACGAATTCACTCCGGTGAAAGACCTTTTATTTGCGCGGTTTGTTCGCGAGCATTCGCCGACGGTTCGAGTTTCCGTAGACATGAAAAATTACACGTGAATGAAACGCAACTTTCTTACAAAGTACGTCGTGATCATCAGTCGTTTAAAACTCATACGAATTTGATAGATCACGTTCGAAATGAAGTCAACACGAATAATACATCCATGCTTACGAAGAAAATATTCGCCTAAAATAATATTGTAAATTAACAAATTTTAAATTACGTTTCGTATTTTATAATCCGTTAAAATGTGTAATAAATATCATATATATTTCCTATATTTCAAAATAATTTATACAGAATAATTTTAAATAATAATTACGTAACGCCCATGATGGCTCACCGTGCAACAGAATTAATATAAATACTATACTTACAATGTAACGACATATATATATATATATATATATATATATGTATATATGTGTATATATATATATATCATCATCATCATCATCTGGTGCAAAAGTCCACTGACTGGTTCGCCCCTATGCTTGTCTTTTTCCATTCGTATCGGTTATTGGCAATTCTTTTCATTTCCGAGTAACTGGAGAATCCGGAATCCCTCTTCAGATTGTCTATCCAGCTTAATCGTGGTCTACCTCTTATTCGTTTTCCTGATATATATCCTTCAATTGCATCTCGCAGCAATCCTCCATGTCGTAACACATGCCCCATCCAACATAGTTTCCGTTTTTTAATCTGGTTCAGCATTCGCCGCCTTTCATTGACCCGTTTTAAAACTTCTTGGTTTTTTGTTTTCTCCCACCAGCTTATTTTCTCCTCCCGCCTCCAGCACCACATTTCAAATGCTTCTATCCTATCCTCTTCTCGTTTTGTGCACGTCCATGTTTCCGATCCATAAAATGCTACTGGCCACACGTATGTTTTTATAATGCGTTTTCGCAGCTCTATGGGCATTGTTCTGTTCGTTATTATTTTTATTTTTTTCAGCATAGCCTGTTTCGCTATGGTAAGTCGTTCCCGTATGTCTTGGGAGCTACGTCCATCATATATATAATAAAAAAATACACAGGGAAAAGGGAAAAGTTATAATAATAATAAAACAAAAGAATGACATGTTATAAAACAAGTAAATATAGAAGAAATAATCTTTTTATAAGTGTCGTATCCATTACTTGACGTAGAAATCACAATAATCTTGATTGGGCGGCATGAAACAACTGCTGTATTGAATGAACTCCAGTATGCTGTTTTATGTTGTCTATCCATTCAGTTTTCCTTCTGCCTGGTCTTTTACCATTAATCTTCCCTTGAAGTATGATTTTTAATAGCCCGTATTCTTGTCCTCTGGCCAAGTGACCGAAATATTTTATTTTCCTGTTCCATATCATGTCCCGTAGCATACGTTTAGAATTTGTTAATTCTAGTACTTTTATATTTGATACCTTTTCGGTTCAAAATAATAAATCGTAAAATAAGTACCATATAACGTTACAAAAGGCTATTATGTTTTTGAGCTTCCTATGTTTATATTTACTATATGTAAATTAAAGTTGCTAGAATCGTAATTGCTATGGTAGAATACGATCCTTAATATGCGGCACGTTTAATGTAGTATGGTTGTCGGCGATTTTGTTGTATTTAGGAACATTTAGTACACGTCTGAGACACCTGTTTTGTAATAATTGTAATTTGTTAAAATTGATATTTGAAACGAAACTGTTGAATGAGACGGTACGTGATTACGGATAAGCGTTTTATACGGAATTACTTTATTATTAACATTAAGAAATGTTTTTCTGTTAATTAATGGATATACGGCAGATATTCTTTTGTTAGGTTTCTGATTGTACAGAAAAATACAGTCTGTTATCCATGATTATCCCAAGATAACGAACATGTTTTGACGAGCCTACTACAATGGAATTTCAGCGGTTAATATGGGACTCTTACGAGTGATAAATATAGTTTCAGTTTAAATTAATTCGTCATTTCTTATAATAACGCAAGACTCGATTTATTCCTGTCTGTAACTTATTAGTAATTGCTTTAGGTATATAAAAAGTACAGAGAACAGCTGTGTCTTCCGCGTAAAGGACAATTGAGGCAAATTTTGGGAAATCAGATAAAAACCAATGAACCAGAAAAGTAACGTAAAATACTATTTTGAGGAACCCTCGCTTAGCATGTTTTCATAGTAGACGTGGACTGATTGATGATAACGTAAAAATAATCTGTGCTTAAATAGCTGTGAATAACATTAATTACATAACGAGGAAATTGACATCATATCATTTTGTAAATAATATCTTTATGCCAAGTTGTATCGAAAGCTGTTGCTACATCCAGCAGAACCATACTAGTATATTTATTACGCGTAAAATTATACGATTAAACTCTGTAATTCATCTTACTTGTTGGGAAGTAGCATATTTTTTTGTTACCTGCATGAAGTTTTAAACGGGATAGTATAATTTTTTCTCCGATTTTACTGACGTTCTCAATAAAGTAATAGGACGTTAATGACATACGAGGCATCCTTTCCTGGTTTGGGAAGAGCAATAATTTTGGCTACCTTCCAAGTGTTTGAATGATACCCGAATCTAAAAATCTAATTTATTATATTTGTAAGTTCATATACAGCTTTTAGTGACAATTTCTTAATAACGGTAGTAGAAATATTGTCATCTCCTAATGAACCTTTTACCTTAATAGCATAAATATCGCGAACATTAATGGACTGCATGTTGAATACGTTGTTAAATGTTTCGTTACTTTTATTTTATTTAATCGTGTATTAATCATACGAAATTACGAATGAATAACATTAAGCCATAATTTAACATCGTCTACTACGTAGCGAGACCTTTACTAAATCAATGAACATTACACGCATCGACCAGATGTATTTCTACGCATTCGCGAAGGTTCTGTGAAAGTTTCCATTTGTACATCTGCGATTTATAGCGTCCTTGATTAGTTCGAATGCGATATCCTGGTACCCCGATTGTTTTACCAAAATGTTGTTAAATGGTGCGTTATTGCATCCTACCTCTACTGTCGACCGAATACTATCCTTCCGATTTCTTAGCGGCTATTCAAACAGGCTTCCTGAAACTCAAACGTATTTCGTTACCTAAGTACCTTGTTTCAATCAAAATATATAATAAGGAGATTCTGTATCTCTCGAACTAATCAGCAATCTTCGATTTTAATACACTATATTATGCTAAGGATGGAGATTCTTTTTACGAATATCGTCAGATAACTACGTAGACAAATAATTGGGTGAAAATTGCTCTAAGTAAAAGTTTTTCTTAAAAATTATATTCGTCTTTCGAATAAGTATTTTAATATACAGAAAATTGTAAAGTATTTACTGAAAAAACAAAGGCCACTCGAGAACGAAAATAAGATAGACAATTCAGTAAATAAAATACTTGCAATTTATTTAATATTATTTACTAATATGTTTTAATGCATGGAGGTGTTGCATTATAAGATTTATTAATTACTAGGATTAGTATTGTTACATTTATTCTAGTCATTGCCTTAAAACATGTTTGCAGTTATTTGTGCAGAAATATATCAGAGATACAATGTAGGAATAATTTTAGCAAAAGTGGTAAAATAAATGAATATATTATATATATTTTAAGTGATAAATTAAATAAATATATTTTATATTATATATATATATGTGTGTGTGTGTGTTATGTGTGTTTGATATTTATTATAATAAAAAGTTTCAAATGTTTCATATTTTTACCATATATTGTATAAAAGAATGCACAATAAGTTTAAGAAACAAATAAATATACAATATTTATCATTATTCATAAATTACATATAATAGAGTTTTGATACGAATTTTTATGACCACTTAGAAATCTTCGCTTCAAAAATATGTGATAGCGAATGGACTTTGTTTCTTGTATTTGAAAAGAATATTCTCTATAAGGCGTAGTTTTTAAATATTACCATATAAGTTTTCAGAATTTAGGTTTAATTATTTATTGATTTCATTTTTACAAACTGTCAAAATCATAAGTTGGACAAAATACGCTTCCAAGTCGGAACTTAGGTTATTTTGTTTTTATTTAATGTAGAACGTTTATTTATTTTTTTAAATATGAGATGATTTTCTTTAACGATTTCCTATAAATTTGTTTCAATAATCGTTCTTCGATGTCTTAGTGAAATAAAACAAATATAATATTATTGTGTGTTGTTCAAAATGTAATATTAAAGAGAAAATGAGATCCTGCATAGATTAATTTTTACAAATATCGGATGACTCCGTAATAAATATCTGTTGTATTTCACACATTGCCAAAAAATTACTACAATTTATTGGTTCTGTAAGTGTATGCTGTGTATAAGGCGGGATATTTTATTCGTTTTATAACGTCGGCTTTTGACGAGGATTGAATTATTGAACCTACAGATCGTATATCGAGCTTTTTTAAAGTCTACGGAATTGTTGTATGAAAGTAAGTTATTTACAAATTAAAATCAAGAGTTTTTCTGATTATGATCTGCTATGCAGAATTCTTTTTCCGAGTGCCAACTCTTGAGCCATTTAATATAAAATAAAAAACAGTCGTTGGGCAAAAACTGATAAGCAGAAAGCTGACGTTTTTGACCAATATCTTAGCAACACGTTCAAACCGAATCCTGACGCAAAGACCATTCAAGATTTGTGAAAGACACCTTACACAAACCATTCGAATTTCAAAAGTATCATAAAACACGTCACGCCGAAAGAAGTATTACAATGCATAAAGACAGTTTCCAAAAAGAAGGCTCCAGGACTTGACGAGATAACTGGAGAAATCCTTTCTCACTTACCAAAGAAAGCAGTTATATTCACGTGCTATATCTTTAATAGTATACTAAGACTCGGATACTTTCCAAAGAATTGGAAAAAATCTGTCATCATCATGATACACAAGTCAGGAAGCCGCAGACTGACACATCTTCCCGATCGGTCTCCTTCCATCACTATCAAAAATTCTAGAAATTATATCGTGTGGGACCATTAATTCAAAAAATTAATTTAATACTAAATCATCAGTTCGGTTTCCGCACAGAGCACTTAACGGTGCAACAGTGTCATAAACTAGTAGATAGGATCTCATCAGCATTCGAAAAAAAAATATGTTGTGCAGCCTTATCAACAATTTTTCGATAAACTACAATTTAACTTAAATCCAAATATCAATCGAATGTATACGCTTAGTCTATCGGACAACCCTCCCAATGAAGAAATAATTAATTTTTGCCAAACAGCACTACTTATGTATCAACTTAATTTAACATAAATGCAATAGATCTATCGTACTTTTTTTTTTTTTTATTAAACTCATCCTCGAACTAATTTATCTCACTGTAGGTATTAGTCGTATGCATTCTTCCTTTTTCTTTCCATGCCTCTTCTTATCTTTCCTACTTCTTCTATTCATTACCACCGTTGGTTGTGGCATATAATTGACGGTACAATGTAGAAAAAAAAACAAAACAAAAAAAAACCTATATTTTACAACGATAATAAAATGTATAAGTGGCAAGATAATGAGAAGAATACCACGGCGAAAATTCTTCACCCACGTAATAGATACAAGTGTGAAAAAGAAGGCGAGGAGCAGGGCGTCAGGTGTTATGGTTTTCTGGTTGACCACCAATCGAAAGATTCAGGAATACAAGAAGATAACAATTTTTTAAATGTTTGTAGTTTTTTATTTTTCTTTAACGACGCTCGACTATGTACTATTTAGGTCACTTGCGTAGGTTGCTTATGTCTTAGTTATAAGTATTTGAAATAGCCATAAAAGGTTTTCGAGCACATTTTCTTCACAATTTCTCAACATATCCGCAATGGTTGTTGGAGAAAAACACTTTACAGTGTCCATTGCTTGCATTCTACTATGAGGTTTTGAACCGTCATCAGAAACCTGTCACTACCAGTTGGTTGCTCTGTTTCATTTAATATAAGATTGTCGGTGATCTTAATATAACAATAGCCAACATAGTCTTCCCCGCACAATTGAAGTAATGCGGTGTTTCCCATTCTCAATTCGCGGTTTCATCCTGTACAGTTTTGATGTATTATGATCAATTTCGCCATGTTGTTGCCATAGTTGATACATTAATTTTTTATATGTGCAATAGCAACATTAACGCATTTTGTTCTTGAGTTGTTTGAATGGAATGTTGGGTCGCAGCTGCGATAACGGTATGGTCTGGTACTTGCATTAAATGTTACATTTTTATTAATTTTTTGTACAGATTGTCTGTAGTCGTCTTGAAAAATGTGTAGTGATCTAATATTACATCGCAGTCTTTCCTTAATCTTGCAAGTCTGTTATCGACGTATATTGTGGAAGATAATTTTCACATCATATTTCGAACACTTTTGATATAGTTGGTTTGTTCTTGTATTGTAGTAAGTTTGAATCTTTGGGAAGTGTTACAAGTTCACATAAGTGTTTTAAACACAGGAGCAGTTTTCTCCCCAACAGTAGAACGACGTTTTTACTCCTATGTCAAGAATTGTTGTGTGACCTATATATACGACTAATTAATATTCAACTGTTTGAGAACGTTTAGTTTTGCGTTACCATATATAATAGAGTCGTAATCTAATTTTGGTAAGATTAAACTGAAATATATCTTTCAATATTTTCTTATCAGCCCCCAATCTACGTGAGCAACCATTTTTTATATTAGGGAATTCTTACAAGTTATTTTCAAAGTTGTCAGATGTTTTTCACGAAAGTTTTTTGTCGAACGTTATGTCCAACAGTTTGATCGTTGTTGATGTTTTTATATGCAAATTATGAAGTCTGATATCCCATGATGGAGTAACAGAACGTTTTTATTAATGCGGAATGAAGTATACGTTTATTTGTCAACAAATAATTTTAAGCCCTGAAAAGCAAATTATTTTTGAATTTTATCAGTGGTTCTTAGTAAATATTATAGTGTGCTATCTAGATTGTTGGACGTCATACAAATGATAATCATCAGTGAAGTTTTTTAAAAAATTCTCACATTCTCGAATCCCTGCGCCGAATATAAGGATTTGTAATATAATTTAGATATCGTTTTGTTTATATCATTTGTGCTTAAATTTGCACTTTCACGAAGTTTTATTTTCGTACATGTTAAAAATTTTTACCACTCAGTCTGTTTAACTGGCCAAAATTTAAATGTGTGATATTTTTGCTGGTCCTTTGTTAACGAGAATCAGTTGCGGAAATTCATTTCAAACAACTGCCATAATATAAGTTTCATAAAAACAATATTAGAAATTAATGGTTAATAAAAGATTCGCGGAAACAGCTTCCCGGCATGGTCTTACCAAGAAGGGTTTGGAAGTTGTTGAACAGAATAAGGGCGGGATATAACAGATGAGGTTATAGGATGTACAAATGAAGCCTCAAGGAATTGTCTAATCGCTGTTGCGGAAATCTTCATCAAACGATACAATATTTAATCTTTATGGAAATAATAAAACAAAATAAAAACAATATTAATCACTATAAAATTTATTTTATTTTCAAAAAATCTTTGTATAGCTTGAAAATGATGTAAAAATCGAAAAGCTTTACGAAAATAAAATAAATTTTATAGTAAATAACATTGTTTTTATTTTGTTTTGTTAATTCATAAAATCACTACTCTCCAATACATCAACATTTATGGAAATAGTACATTAAAAATGAAAACAAATAATAAAAAAATCAATAAATTTTATCAATTAGCAACAAAATGTTTATGTATTCTTCAGAATAAGAGCGACTTGTGAATTATATATAATTTAAAAACTAGGTATCTACAAATATATGTTTATGAATATTTTTACAACTACACGTTATAAAATAATGTATTAGATTCATATCCAACTTGGAAAATATTAATTATTTTTAAAAATACATATTAATTTTAAGGTATAATATGTAATTATATATATATATCAATTATTTATATTTCAGCGATATATCGATATTTTTATTGCAAAGTGCCGAGGAGAAAAACTATTTTCAGCCATGCTTTATTTTTGTTTTGATGGGAAGTTGTGTTTCTGTCTGCCGAATTTGAGTTTCTAAATTTAGTGTAATGTGCATTTATCATCAATACAATACTTCGGTACTTATTACCAGGTTAGTTATATCATAATTTATAACTAGTAAAAAATTTTATTTATGTTTGTTTATGTTTATTGTATAATCAAATTGAAAAATCGTTTGCATTTGGGTAAATGGAATTTAGTTTTTTTAAAACTTGAAAACATATATATTTAAATTAATGATAAACGTATATTTAATAAATCAAATCCGACAGCTAGAAATTTTAAAAACCGAAAAAAGTGGAAGACAATGACAGTAACGAGGGAATTAATATTTACATCGTTACATAAAGCTAAATTAAAAATTTAATAAAGTGATCGAATTACTTTTACTTATTCTAATTCTGTAAATATGCGTGCGAATTTATTAAAATAACGTTTAACCATTTATTGCGAATTTACGTTTCGAAACCTATTGAATTGTAATGCTTAAAAAATGGATACTCTTGCAGTTGGGTCACCTCAGAAAATATTTGAACCTTTTAAGATAGATTTACAATAAATTTATGGAACGCATACTGTTATTAATTTTTAACCCTTTCAGTCGTACGTTATAAAATCTTAGCATTAAATTATAAACTTTGTAGAGGTGTTTACTATACAATACTGCTTCTTGAGTGAACAGTAGATAATTTTCAATGTATTTATGTAAATATTTTTAAAATTGAGACTTTTCATGTTTAAAAATTTTTGTTAACATTAAAATTTCATTTCCCATATAGTGTACATTGTGTCTGTAAGGGTTGAGATAAAGTTAATAAAAAATGAAGAAACATATTTACAATACATTTAGGAAACATTTACTGTTATTACTGATATAAATGATCTATCAGAATACATAAATTACATAATAATTGTCCAACACCATTATTATGAAACTCCACATAAAATCGACTACATAATCTGTAATCCGCTATTTACACCGTTGCTAGCTTTCATTTTTAAAGATATTTCACATTTGTTCGATACAGCGTGAACTGTGGAATCGTTTGGGGTAATAAAATTATAACTATGATTAAGTGTAATTTAATGCCCGATTTTGAATACTGGCATATCACATGCCTCTAACAATTTTTATTTCTGAAGCTATATATTGCCGAATAAGGAGAATTAATGTGTTAGCATCACGATTCTGAACGGGGGACCATGAAAATTCATTGTCTCAACGATCCATGTTCAACACCATCAAAAAGCCATCCTTTTTTCCTATATATTTTATTTCCGTTTAAAGACGTATGTTTCGTCGATTTCAACAATTTGTCGGTTCCTCCAATATTGATCGTATTTTGAACGTGATATTCACAGTATGATGTATCTGAATCAAATATATCCACAACTGAAAAATAAAAACTTCAATACTTGAAATCAAAATCAGTTGATATAACAGTTACGAACATACCTAAAGAATTGAAACCAACCATATTTGAATCCTTTCCAATTAATTTTTTAGTTCATATGTTAACATTTCCATTGATAATATAATAAAGATCTTTTTTATAGATAGTTTAAGTATTTTCGAAAAACGTTCCTTTCAAAAAACCGATTTCCTTGTCGCACATAGCACATTCTCGCCGTTTTTGTGGCATAAGTGCATCCGTCACAATGCTTATTATTTTATTTATAAGCCTACACGATAATTGGCTTTTAGCTGTATTGTGCGGCTTCATTAAATACATAAATAAATAACAGTCGTACATTTTTAAACCGGTCTATAAATTCATCTGGCATAGAGGTTGCTTTTTTTATATATATTTTTTATTTCGTTTCGTGTCATTAATATTCATTTTGAAATTAATAATAAATTTAAAATCAATAAAAACTAGTTCAAAAGCAATAACATACTAAACTATCTCTGTAAATAATCAAATACAATTGCAAGAGTAACCAGAAGGTACTATATACGACGTTACTTTTGAAAATAAATATATTTTATCGTAGGGTATATTTACGAATGGAAACCTTACAGTGTTGTGTTTTTTTTTTGAATGAAATTTGTTTAATTTGTCTTTTTTTTTTTTTTTTAGTTATAATCTGTTACAAACTTGAAAAACAATGGGATGTTCATCGAGGACTCGCGATTATCGTTTAATCGAGCGGTCTGTATTTTACGGTCCATTTTCGTTACGTAATGTATCGCAAGCTACAAAAATGTTACTACAATTGAGGGAAAAATTACATCTGTCGGCGCATATCGGCCGAAAGAATAAAAAGAGAACAACGCAGCAAAAAGTTAATTTCGACGACGAGTACGAATTTTATCTAAAAAGTTTGGATCCTAAAGATTGGCGAATGCAAGATCATTACGCCGTTTTGGGATTAAAACATTCGCGTTTTGACGCCGGCGAAAACGATATTAAACAGGCGTATAGAAAATTAGTTTTACGTCATCATCCGGACAAAAGACCGGAGAATGAAAGAACGCGTAAAGATGGCGATTATTTTACCTGTATTACTAAAGCTTACGAAATACTCGGAAATAAAACATCCAGAAGAGCGTACGATTCAGTAGATCCGTATTTCGACGACGGCATTCCGGAGAAATTACTTTACGACGCTGATGAATTTTTCGATGTTTTCGCTCGCTATTTCGAGTATAATGCCAGATGGTCGGATATAACGCCGGTACCTATATTAGGCGACGAAAATACGTCGAAGGAAGATGTGGAAAAATTTTACAATTTTTGGTTTAATTTTCGCTCTTGGCGCGACTATTCGTACGAATTCGAAGAAAACGAAACGAATTCTATGGATAGAGCAGAACGCAGATGGATGGAAAAACAGAATAAAACTAATAGGATGAAACAAAAAAAAGAAGAAATGAGCCGTATCCGTAAATTGGTCGATCTAGCGTATAAGAACGATCCGCGAATAACAAAATTCAAAACGGAAGAACGCGAAAAAAAAATTGCCGCGAAAAAAGCTCGCGAAGAAGAAATTAAAGCTAGTAAATTGGAAGCGGCGCGATTAGCGAAAGAAACTGAAGAAAAAGAACGGAAATCTCGCGAAGAAGCGGAAGCTAAAAAACGACAAGAACAAGAAACGATTAAAGCGGAACAGGCGCAAATGAAGAAATCTTTAAAACGAATTAAAAAAAATATCAGAGACATTTGTAAACAAAATAAATATTACGCCGACGACGTGAACGTAATCACACATATGACGGACTTAGAAGCCATATGCGAAGCTTTATCCTTGGAACAATTGAACGCGTTTTATCAACAGTTAACGCTGGATGGTAAAACAGCTTTCTTAACTAAAGCGGACGAAATACGTCGAATGATTAAAGAAGAACGTTTAAATAGTTTCAATACGATACCGAAAGAACGTACTTGTAATAATAATAATAATAGTAACAGTAAACCGTGGTCGAATAAAGAAGTGCAACTATTAATAAAAGCGGTTAACCTGTTCCCGGCCGGTACGAATAATAGATGGGAGGTCATTTCGAATTTTCTCATACAACACGATCAAGAAAATAATAACGTACGCAGTTCTAACGAAGTGTTGAATAAAGTGAAAGAAATGCAGAAAATGAAGCAGAACGCCGCTGCGACGGGTACGGAAGAAAATAATATCGATATTTATACGGCGACCAATTCGAGCAGAACCTGGACAAATGCCGAACAACAATTATTGGAGCGCGGCCTTAAAACTTATTCGGCTAGTTTAAACGATCGCTGGGAACGTATAGCTGAATGTATACCAAATAGGACGAAGGAAGAAGTTGTGCAACGATACAAAGATCTCGTCGAAGCTGTAAAGGCGAAGCGTTTACTACAGAATAAGAACTCGCCTTGATCGAATAGTCTACATTAATAGTTGTAAGTCTGAATCACTGAACGTCGAAAAATTTTATTGCAATCTTCCTTAGATTTTTATTAAAATTAAACGTGCTGTTAATTTCTTTTATATATGTACGTATATATAAAATATATAGTTTGATTAAATATATAGCTAAGAAAGATATTCTGAGTTTTTATTCGAACATCGTAAAATACGAATATGATGCCCAAACAAAAACTTTACAAGGGTTGAATTTAATAAAATTAAGCGGAAGCAATATGAACATTTATAATTTTAACGTAGGAATTTAACGTTTGTCGTATAAATATACATTATTCCGTTATTTAAATTATAATAGGCTGTTTTTGATATATTTACTTCATTGTGCGATTTTACGTAATTTAAATATATATATATATATATATATATATATATATATATATATATATATTTATAGCGTTCGAAATATTAAATATATAAATCAGCCGAGTTTATAAGTAATTTTTGTTCATTTGTTTTTCTATGAAAAGAAAGATAATACGAATTTCAAACGTTTATGTACGTTCGGTATCAAACTGATATAAAAAGTTATATTTATTCACGTTTATTCGCAACATACAAAATATCGTTTATAAGTACAACTTACAAGAAGTTATTTAGGGAAATTAAATAAATTATTTCACTTGTGGTATACAAATTTTGCCGGCTTTAGTCAATCTGCCGGGTGGATTTTCCAAAATAGTTGGTTCACATAATCTGTGATATTTGATAAATGTGTTTTTTGATCATCTGATTTAAATAATTTTGATTGAAATTAGGAAATCTGGTTTTCGTTTGACACAATAAATCTGTATAACGATACTATAATCGTTTAAATAGTAATTTTCACATTCTTCAACTAGATAATACAAAGTTAAGATGTTTCCAGTTCTAACGGTGAAGATTTTAAGTAAAATGATGATAGTAAATAATGTTACGACGACGAAAATTGTATTTAAGTCCTCGGCGATAAGCAGAATGCGTTATTCGCGCGTACTAGTACACTTAAATATTGGATAATTAAGATATATTGCTACTTGTAAGGAACATAATTTTTGATAATAAATATTATTTTGACAACAAACACGGTTTAATCTTATATTTAAGGCATGAATGATAAATTTCCTTCTGAAAGCAGACGAGTAAAATGATTTTCTCTGAAACTGAATTAGACATTTCGTTATATCATCGTTACCTGTGTTAATGAAAGTGTAAATACACAACGCAATTTATTTTCACGATAAAAAATTGATTGTCTCTTTTCATCTTGAAAATACGATGAGCACTTCAATAATTACATTCAAAATGTGCACGAGCAATAATATCCTGCGATATGTTATACTTTTCGTATATTTCTTTTGTAGTGTTTTTAAAAGAATAAGTTCATATATTTTTTTTTTTATAGAATTTACAATACTAAAAAACAGCAGTGTGCGATAAAGGATGTTCCATTTGGTTAACAACATTTCGTGCAATATACTGTACGATTAATACTGTAAATCGGAGCTCTTTGCGTGTACATAATGTTCTAGATTATTCTGAAAAAGAAGTTCTCTTATTTATTTGATTAAATTACTTGGCTGATTGAAATTGTAAGATTTTTATTGTTCGTCAAGAATTCCTTGCTTGTTGTGCAATTTTATTAATTTTCTAAATTTTTATTTAATGTAAACTAATAATTCAGCGCATTTTTGTGGTTTCGATAGGTTTTATTTATATATCTATGTTTACTTTTATTTTTATTTAAAGCCTTAGATTCAAGAAATAGTATTAAGCTGTCGATAAATCTTATATCTAAAAGAAAAAAAATACAACAAATAATAATTGGAAGCAAGTTCAGGTACACCGATTTTCTTATTTCTTATTGCTAAAGTTCAATTGAGTTTTATTTACTATTTAAAATGAGCATAGTTTATTAAAATTATACGTTTAAAAATAATATTACGTTTTGATTATATAGATCTTTAAAAATTGGAATAAAAATATTAAATTTAAATACTTGGCCGTTAACTTATTTCAATATATATATATACACATATCGATATTATTTTCTCCTTTCTATATTGAGGTAATAATCACTATCACTTTTCATATTTTAATGTTCGTGCGCAGCAAAATAAAGTTGTTTGTGTTATATTTGTACGTAAAATCCATTAGTAATTCTGTAAGTATTTTCACAACTAAATTTATTCATATTTGTCGCGTTGTAGTAAAAAAAAGAGCAAGAAGTTATTATATATATAAAATACATTTTCGACATTACGGTACTTTTATGTTAATAAAATTATACATTTAAAGTATACCAATCTCGAACTAACCTACTGGTGTTTGAATTATAAAATTTAAAAACCTTTGATTCAATTTATACGTTTCACGTTGTATTATTTTATTTAGGAAGGTCAAATTGTTGAGCATTATCTCTTGTAACTGAGTGTGGCTAGATTTTGTAATTTTCATCTTGTTTTTTTTTTTTTTTTTTTGCATAAGTTGTTTCTTGAATTTAATAAATAGATTTGTCGTACATTAGCATAATGTTTAATTTGACAAATCATTTAGCGAATTAGATGTTATTCGAAGTTATCTGGTCTACACATTTCGAATTGTATTTGAAACCACTAATATACACTTTTAAACTTTAATATAGCCATATATTCAAAAATTTTTTCTGTGTAAATCATATCAATTTTTTTGTTATGTAAATTTCATTCAATTTATTTAAAAAGTGATTATTTACTAACGCGCCTGCTTGCAGATTTTACATGTTTCGCTATACAACAATTTGCACTGATTTGGTTCATATTAAACATATTATTTTTAAAATGGATGCTTCAAAAATGAAACTAAACACGGAGCTGATTAAAAAACTTGCGCTATTAATTTTCAACTCAGTGAGATGGCTATAAACGTGAATTTTCTTCTTATTTTTCAAAGATTGGTATACAAAAGTTTTATAAAAGTTTAGAAATTTACGCAGTAATTAAAATAATGATATATTCGAAAATCCATTTTAAATATATTTCTAATTCGGTTTGGTAGGCTGCTATATTTTAATAATGACTAACACATTTGCTACTTTATCACAAATTCGTGTAATTTAAATATTCCCTCGAAGTATCTGTCAATTTTTTTAGAAAATTTTTGAGTACATTTACTTGTTTTCTGTAAGTTGTTAAAAATAAATTTTAAGCAATCGCACCTTCAATATTGTGTTTCTTATATTGTTAAGATTAACAGCACTACATTACTCATGCTGGTATATATTTTTTGAACAGTAACAATTTTTTAAGTTCGCGTTCAATAATTTTAATACTAATGAAATTGGAGTTATTAAGTAACAACCGAAATCGGCTTTAATGTGTAAAATAACTTGAAAAATTAAAAAGAGAACCAAGTAATTTAATCATTCATTGATAAATCCATTGTTAGTAAAATTGATTTCAAGGTTAAATCAAATTGCTGTTACATTTGTTACTCATGAGATTTATTTAAATTTAACTAGTGAAATCATCATAGGTCACTTATGAAATATTATATTTTAAGCAAATACATATTTAAATAATGAATTAATACATCGTTAGAAAATTAACTAATATTTCTACTGCATAATTTATTTCATATATATATATATATATATATAAGTTTAACACAAATTTATATTCTTCTAAAATTATGAGGTCTTAGTTCACTTCTACTTGTACTGTATTAATTTTTAAAAATTTACACGTATCATTAACAAAACACATGTTACTCTATTCATATGTTGATTATTCTTATAATTATGTTAATTTTTTTATTTACATTTATGTATATTTCGTAGGCAAATTGAAATGTCTACTATGGATCAAAATGAAGATGATGGAAATGAATGTCCATTATGTATGGAACCTTTTGAGGTTGATGATATTCATTTTTTCCCTTGCACCTGCGGATATCAAGTATTTTTATTATACTTTACGTATAATTTACAAAATAAAAGAGTTTATATACAAATTTATAGTTTAATCTATAGATGTGCCCTATAATCTTAAAATTTATTTGTCTTTTGATACGTAGATATGTAGATTTTGTTGGCATCGAATTCGTACTGATGAAAATGGCTTATGTCCTGCTTGTCGGAAAGCTTATTCTGAAGATCCAGCCGTTTTTAAGCCATTATCGATAGCAGAATTTGTAAAAATCAAAGCTGAAAAGCGACATAAAAATCAACAAAAGAAACAAAAAATAACAGAAAATAGAAAATCGTTAACTGATGTCAGGGTAGTACAAAGAAATTTAGTATTCGTTTTGGGATTACCTGCAAGATTAGCAGATGCGGAGGTATTTCGCTATGATTGTATATATAATCGTGTTTTTATAATTATAATCTTAATTCGCAAACAAAATATAAACTTTTTTTATTTGTGTATGTTTCTAGATTTTAAAAAAACATGAATATTTCGGCAAATTCGGAAAAATTTTGAAAGTTGTCATAAATCAAAGTACTTCATATGCTGGGTCCCAGGTATGTGTAATTCAAATTTGTATCGGAAAAAAGTAAAAATATAAAATAAAAGTTTTTGTATCATCAAAACAACTTTACACAATGGCGTAGACTATTCGACTCATTAAATTCGAAATAAACAGTATTTTGCCCGTCTGGAACATTTGTTTAATCATGGAGTAATAAATTTAATTAAATTTCTTGTTTATCTCATTTTATTGCGTACATTTATGCTGCAGTAGATAATGTATAAAATATGTTTTTTTTTTAGGCTCCATGCTCTAGCGCTTATCTAACTTATCAAAAATCAGATGATGCATTGAAAACTATTCAGTCGGTTAATAACATCACTGTTGACGGGCGAGTATTAAAATCATCTTTAGGAACTACAAAATACTGTTCACACTTTTTGAAAAATCAGACCTGTCCAAAAGTTGATTGCATGTATTTACATGAAATGGGTAATTAAGTCATTTGTATTTATTATTATATTATTCTCTATATTTATGTTTAAGTTTAATGTGCCAGTGTTAGTTGAAAACTATCCTGAGTCTAGTGAAATCATTAGGAGTCGCATTCATCGAATTATAAGCGAAACTATTTGTCGAGCGGAGTTTTTAATATATGATTTTTAACATTTTACAATATGTTAACATAATTATGACTAAATTATTATTTATACACACAGTTATTTACCACTTTGTATATTATATTCTTTCTGGGCGTGATATTTGTTTTTATATGATTTAATATTACAACGTTTAATTTTATTTACTGAATATATATATATTTTTTTAAATAAGGATTTGTTATATAATCAGTACGTTTAAACACCGTGTTCGATGTAAACATTTCAGAAACCTGTACAAATTAATCTTGATTCAGGAACTAGAGTTAGAAAATTATATGCATGTACAATTATTATTCTAGCACATGCGCTGATCATACGCTTTTATTACAGGTGACCCAGAAGCGAGCTTTACAAAAGAAGAAATGCAAATGGGTAGGCACCAAGAATTTGAGAAAAGATTACATGATCAGTTGATACAAAGCATGCAACAAAATTTACAGATATCCGGATTAGGCCGGTGTGTATTTTCGTGTTAATCATTGAGTACATGATATAGAGGCATATTTCTCTTTCACAATTGATACTACGAATAAACAATATTTATCTGTTCATTAGCAACCTCTTTCACGTGATTATATTTTTCTTCCCGTGAATGTGCTGAAAGAGTTTTCAACTTATACAGTGTGACTAATAATTTAAGCGTGATTAGGAAAAATATTACAGGAATATACTTTACGTTTTAATTGTATCGGTTGTATTTTTCACTATGTTTGACTAGAAGAAAGTTTACTTTAAAGCTGTCGATATTTAAGCATGAGTTTCCCAATTTTTTAACGTCTAGACAAATTTCACATTACGTTAGAATGAATATGACTCAGGCTGGAAACCTGTCGTGAAACATCTTAGATGCATCGCTAGGCAGACAGCTTAATATTTATAACCACATAAATCGGACTATCGATAAAGTTCACGCTCGTCTACATAAATAATTTGCAACATTTAACAAATAATTAAAATTTAGCACTCAAAACAAATTAACAACACGCACCTCTCCCATTCGACTTATTATTCTACACGCCTGTCCTATTTGATTCAACATAAACTCCACAAATAATAAACTACAAATTCTTTGGAATAAATATTTCTGAATTAGTCTTACGCTTCTTTTTATACTAAAATCTCTGATATGCACCGTAATCAGGATGCTAAATTTTATAATTGATAACTTACTAACCAAATATTCACTTGTTCAATAAATTGGTACTTTCACTACCTGTAATTACCATACTACGTCCCAGATTGTCAAATAATTTTACTGACTACTTACATTACACATCATTTAATAGTTTAACATTATTTTGCATTATTATTTATTATTATTGTTATATAACCTATCTAAACTATATTTAAGCTTTATTTATTAATAAGTAGAATTTATCTACGTCATGGAAATAAACGTTTGTATTTTAGCTTGCTCGCATCATTGTTATTATCATCACTATGATGTTTCCTTTTTCCATTCAATTTCTTTTTTCTACTTAATTTACTTATGCTGTTGACGCGATTAATTTTTTTCCACGCTACGCAATGTTTCATTGTATTTTTACCCAGTATAATCGCCAATTCGATCATTGCCCGGTATAAACGTTTTCATTGTTTCTATAAATCTACTTTGTAAATTATAATCTAAACAAAATCGTAACAGTTTAATCACTAAAAGTTTTTTATTGCAAAACTTTTAGTGATTAAACTGTGTTATGATTTTGTTTGGTTTATAACTTATAAAATCACTACTCTCCAATATATTCAACATTTACTTTGTAAATGATAATTATCTTAATAATAATTATATGCAAAACACTTATTCGTCGCGTTATTGTTTATTCATGTTCGATTTGGTGCTTTATTTCTAGCGCATATTTGAATAAATTAGAAATTATCCAAAATAAGTATTTAAGATATATTAAGTGCTAAAAATTCTTCGTGTGCGTGGAACTTTAAACATACTGTTTAAATATGTATTATTAATAATTTGAAAATGATTTACTACGCGAAAAAATCAGTTTAATTGGAAATTCGTTACGTTTATTGGCAACTTAAATTTATGTATACTAAGTATAGGAATAGACAAAACAATATATTATAAGTTCATGTTTTGTTCGCCGTTTAATGTGCTAATCTTGTCTTAGTGGGTGTTTTTATAGAATTTCCACGTCCTTTTGTATTTAATGATATTATGTTTGTTTTAATTGTTATTGCTTGCGCGATGTTTCATAACGATACGTATTTAAATTCGCACGTGTAACTGTTTATTTTGCTTTATACGCGATTTTTTTTAACGCGACACTAGGCTAGAACGAAGATATTTTGTTAACAGATTTTTGTTTAGCTAATCAAATTCGGGAACGTTCTTTATTAATTCCTGACGTGTTCTGATTAGAAATTATCAATAGTGCCTAAAATGGATGAACCGCGTCTAAAACCATTACCTGTTTTAATCGGTGGTTGACATTTATTAAATTTTTCGGTTATGCTTATATCAGAACAATTAATTTATTCATAAATAATTTCTAAATACAACATAATAAATTATGTCGACAAAAACCAATTTTATATATATGTGGAACATTTTATATTCTAATATACATTCTTATTTTAATAACGCTTTAGTTGGTTTACGGTTGTATAGTTATGCAGATGATCTGCTTTTAGTATATAATGTTAATTTATGTAGTAAATTGACGTTATCGTCTCATATTTCTAATTGTAATGGAATTATTAATAAGCTTAAAACAATAATAAATGCCTTAAATCTCAAATTTGAGATTTCTAAATCTCAAATTATGGTTGTTTCTGGTCGAGATAAAAGTTTTGATCAGATAATTTATGATAACATTAAAATTGACAATCATGTGTTTAGTTCTACTCATCACATAAAATATTTGGGTTTCATTATAGATAATACGTTAAATTATAATAAGCATATACAATACATAAATAATGAAACCAACAAATATTATTATATATTTAAAGCTCTTTGTGGTAAATTATGGGGACTTAACTATAAATCTAAGGTAATCCTTTATAAAGGTTTAGTACAGTCATTATATACATATTGTGCTGGTGTCTACTTCAAACATTTAACTAAGCAGCAAATACATAATGTAATTTGTAACTGCCGTAAATTTCTTATTGATTCAATCTCTTCTTATATTACTGTATCAAATATAACATTATATACTATTGCTCGTATCTTACCTATTGATCTTTATATTAAAAAAAGATCTTTAATTTTTAATGCTAAAAAAAATAATTATGGTGTCATAAGTAAAATAGTTCTTAAACAGTTGAATACACAAATTTTAAATGAATTTAGTGTAAGATATAAAATTTTAACAAAAGATAAATTAATTAGTAAATTTTTTCCGAATGTAATAGATCGTTTTAAAAATAAAAAGATTATAGTAAATTTTTACATGACTCAGATACTTTCTGGTCATGGTTCCATTGGATATTATTTGAATAAATTAAATATAATCGGTGATAATAAATGTCACAACTGCAAGTGTAATGTAGTTGAAAATGTGCAACATATAATATACAAATGTAACAAATATGATCACCTGAGGCAGTTGTATAGTATTGATTGTACGCTTAAACCGAATGAAATTATTTTATTAAACCAATTTCCGGTGTTTATCTTGGAAATATTTAAAATTAAGTACATTTATAGATAATCGCTACTAGTAGCAATAAGCAAAAATTTGCATGCTACTACAGTTTTTTGTTTCAATTGTAATGTATATGTTAAATATATAATAAATAAATATATATATATACAATGCTTTCTTTTATTCTGCAATCTCCTTTTTCCATAGCGTATTATTTAGACATACACTTTAATACACAAGTGAATCTAATTTAAATCTTTTACTTATTAATTCAATTGCAAGAATATTATATAATTGTATAAACAAATATTGATGTTTTTTGTCCTGTAGACGATCAACAAATTCACCACCGTCCATTCAGCTTTCAAATAGGTCACATTTTCCTAACATGGAAGGATTTGAGATTTCATCGTGCAGTGCAAGAAGTTCGCCGGTAGATTTAGCATCAAACGTTTCGGTTCATAGTAGTCCAACTTCTATTCATAGAAATAAGCAACAAATGGATACAGGTAGATTTTACTTTACTCGGTTTTTAACTTGCATATTGTGATAATCTACTGGTGACATTGTGAATTATCTTTTAATAGTCAAACCTGAAACACGATTAGCAGGCATTAATCGATTTAATCAGTTAACTTTTTCGTTGTCTAATACAGTGGTGCGCAAATTAGGGGTCGCCAAAAGATTGTTGGGGGTCGCAAAATTTTTATGAAATGCATTACGCCTGCATGCTGCGTACGGCATACAGTGTACATATAAAGAGTGAAGCGCCCTCACTCCAGTTTATTTCCATTTGCCTGCTGTCCAGCCGTTCTTTAACCATAGTGTATGTAAAGTGTAAAGATGCACGGTTGTCATACCCGGTAGATGGAGCCTTCTTCGGTAATTCACCGGTTTTATTACGCGTTTCCATGTGAAGTTGTAGCATGTAGCAGTTTTTGTCCTAGTTTTATCGTGTGACGGTGTGTAATTTGATGTTTAATATTCTTATCTGGCTTTGTTATTCTTTATATCAGATATGTACTTACGTTAGAGACAGCTCTCTGTTAAATTTATTGAATTCCTCGAATTTATGAACGCGATAGCTTATCAATTGTATACCAAAACAGTAGAATTAAATATACTGTTTGTTTTAGGTTTAACAATTTAATTCTTATCTTAATAACGGATAAATGGATAACACGTACACCAAGTATATCTTCAGCTAACAAACGAAGAAAGGCTGATGAGGAATCGGAAAATACTGAACTAAATCTAAAAAAATAAGAAAATACAATGAGGAATTTATTAAATATGGTTTCACATTTTGTGTTGTTGACAATGAAGAACGCCCGTTATGTATCGTTTGCAATGAAAAATTAGCAAATGAGAGCATGAAACCAGCTAAATTAAAAAGGCATCTGGAAACTAAACATAAAGAACTTCAAAATAAATGTGCAGATTTTTTTCAAAGACGAGCTGAAAATCTTAAAATTCAAGGTACACATTTAAAGGAATTTATGACAATAGCTCAGAAAGCATTACGGGCTTCTTTAGAATTTTCTTATCTAATAGATATTGCAAAATATCGAGTCAGAAGTCATAAAACGCATAGAAAATTCATCTGTGTTTGCTTTACAACTGGACGAGACTACCGATATTACTAAAATGTCACAACTAATTATTTACGTGAGGTTTATTTTTAATGAAGACATAACAGAAACATTTTTATGCTGCAAAAGCTTGGAAGGGAAAACAACTAGAGAAAAAATATTTGAAGTAATAAATTAATATTTCGAAGCAGAGTCCCTTATTTGGGTAAGTTGCGATTTGTAGTGATGGTGCTGCAGCATTAATGGGTTCGAATAAGGGGCTCAGAGGCTTAATTAAGAAAATGGCGCCTCACGTGGTATTCAATCACTGTATAATTCATCGGCAAGCTCTTGTTGCGAAGATATGGATGAAGAGTTGCACAACGTATTACAAGATGCTGTTAATGCAATTAACTACATTAAAAGCAATAGCCTCGATAGCAGTCTCTTTTCAGTACTTTGCAATGAGATGGGCTCTACGTACGAGACATTACTATTACACACCGAAGTCAGATGGCTTTCACGTGGGAAAATACTATGACGGATATTTGATTAGAGAAATGAAGTGTACATGTTTTTAGTCGAAAAGAAACAGAGATTTGCAAGTCATTTTATCAATGAAGTTTGGCTAGGAAATCTGAGTTATTTAGTTGATATTTTCGAAAAACTTAACGACTTAAATTTGAGCTTGCAAGTTGGGAATTCAACTATCATAACTTCAGCTAGTAAAATTCAAGCTTTTAAAAATAAGCTTAGTCTCTGGCAAACTGAACTGAATAAAAACAACACCGACATGTTCCCTCGCTTTAACGATTTTATCAATGAAAATAATATAAATATATTTACATTTAAAAACATAATTTCCAACCATATTAAAAAGTTAAAGGAAAATTTTTCGACAAGATTTGAAGTTTTTCCTGAAAATGATCTCGGTTGGATTCGTGATCCGTTTTCCTACGATATATGCAGTTCAACTATTCAAATTAGTGAGAAAGAGCAACTAATAGATTTGATTAGTGATGATACTCTTCGAAATCAATTTAAGACTCAGCCTTGCAAAAAATTTTGGTTATCCGTGGCAAAGCAATATCCCGTTTTAAGCAAGAATGCCATCAGAGTTTTAATACAATTTGCATCAACATATTTGTGTGAAGCTGGATTTAACAAACTAGTTGCAATAAAAACTAAATACCGCTCTCGTTTAAACCCCGAAGATGATAGTGCGAATTGCAATTACCAACATAGATCCGAACATCGATGAAATAATTAGAAACTCGCAGCTTCGTACATTACATTAACGGGTAATTTTACTGATTCTTTATGTTATATAAAAAGTATTTTCTTAAAATGATAAAAAAAAATTAATATGTGTTTATAGATATGAGATGATGTTTTTATTTAATGAAACCGATAGAAGTGCGCGAAATATACATCGTATTTGTGGACATTTATCTAGGGGTCGCCGGAAATTTTCTTTCTACTGAAGAGGTCGAAGTCGAAAAAAGTTTTTGCGCACCACTGGTCTAATACATGGATATTTTCAATGGATTACGACCTACCTCTAGTTTTTTTTAAAGTATCGAATACTGTATTCTTGAATTATATTGTTGACTTCTAGATGCATTTAAGTCCGATGGATATTATCATTACATCTGGGTGCACTGACTGGTAATCTTAAAATGAGATGGAATGCGTTGACAATGATACTCCGTATGTCCGAACAAGTTTTTACGCAATAATAATTTTACTTACAATAACAGTTTACACTGTTACGACAGTTCATATTAGTAACAGATACCCTATAAATGATTCACGAAGTACTTCATTATCAACACGCTTAAATCACTGCACTTTATCTGGAAGTATCTGACATTAATGTGTAAACGAAACAATAACGAAACGTACATTGAAGGCAACTTTAAGTTTGAAAAACATAAATGTATTGCTTACGCGTTTAACTGGCCGATCGATATATATTTTCAAATAAATATAACTAAGAATATTTATTGCAGGATTTGGTTCAGATACATCCACAAATTTAACTGAAACTGTCGTATATACAAATTCTCATTATATAGATAATTGTGATACCAGTAATAGTATATACACGTGTGCAAATCAAAAACCTAGACAAAATAATTCGAAACAGAAGAAAAAAAACACGAATACTTCAAATAATAATAGGTATGTAATAAAAATATATATAATATTATATATATATAAAGAAATTAAAATAATTACATAATAAGAAAATAAAAAATAAAAAGTGTGAGTGAAAGTGCGGAAATGGATGCGAGCAAATAATGTGTCAGTGGGAACAAGTGTAATTTAATATATATATATATAAGTTGTGAAAAATATTACATAATTATATTAAAATTATTGCATATAACTATCCGACAAATAAGAAGGGTCGAGCTATATAAAAAATGACAAAAAAAAGACGAAACTAAGGTAAAAGTGACACGTTGAAATTGGTAATTAATAAAACAACTTCTTTAAAAACACAACGATCTAGTAACTGTCCCCGTAGTGTGTAAACAGACAAGAACCACAACATGAAGGAAGATGAAGAATATCCGACTGTATAAATTTGAAATAAGAAATGTGAGAGTTATCCCAAAGCGTCTTCTGGTATTGTTTATAACGAGTTTTAATTAAAGATAATGTATTAGTACAAATATGCAATAAACAAACAAAAGGAAAATGTAGATTTAGTTACTTCATCGGGTAGTAGGTTTCTTGCAATACCAACATGCCGTGGACTTCACACAAACTTTGTAGATCCAGTAAAATAATAGTGGGGTTACTAATTTTATATGTATTGGCGGGTAACAATGAGGATTGTAGTTAGAACACTTTAACACGCTGAAATCTGAAAAGATATCGATACTTTTGAAAGTTTATGATGGAGAACACGCTTTATTTCTCTTTATTATTATTATTACTATTTTCTGTAAAATCAGAGTCATTGAAAATATTTCGCATGTCGGAAGAAGGTTCGCCTAAATAATTGTCACCAGACAAGAACAAAAGAAGACGTACCAAAAATTACATAACTGTTTCCAACGATGCAGGTTCACTGACTTTCAGACCACTGGATGGTTCTATTAATTGCATTTCTATCATTAAATAAAAATAAACCAACATTCGTCTATTGCAGACATTTGTTCGGATAATATATAAATCTTTATTTGCAAACGTAATTACGATACAAAAGCCCGAAAATCTTCAGAAAGTATGTCCCATGTCGACCTATTTCACTTCCTTCAATTCTTTTTGAACTATTTGAAAAATTACTTTAAACATATGTGTACACAAATCATTGACGAAGAGATGATAATCGTAAACTGTTACATTCATAGCTAGTCATTCAAGGATACAGTAAGTTTATCAGCTTTTATTTTTTAGTTGTTTGAAAAGAAGTAAAATCTACTGTTTTAGACTGTTGTACAAATGTAATTAAAATATTCCAATACGTGAATACTACATTATTATGAAATCTTATCTAGAAGAAATATATTTTTCTTTTAGCCAACAATAAGAAATCTTTTGTGCTCGATATACTTTCATGAAATTCTAGAAACAAATAATGCGCTTGTAACAATTTGCTAATGATAAACTAATCAAGTCTGTCTCGTCCCATTGTTACAAAAAAAAAAAATGCAATATTTTCATAAACAGTAAGCTACTGGTAATTGACTTATTTCAAACTCTAGCTAATGAGACTAGCACATCCGCGTAAAAAATATCGAACTTAATTTTAAAACGAAACAACTTTATCGGTTGTTTGGTTCACGCTCAAGTCCCTATGCAGCAAACAGATTACATTGTATGGTACTGAAACTTGTATGAGTGCCTAAGGTCGAAATGTCACAATTCGCTTTTAATCGAATAATTTATTGATGAAATGGGACCCTGTCAAAAGGTTAAAAAGAACAACAATTATTGATTGAATGTAACCAATTTCAAACATTAAAATTGAGGTTCTGTCAATAGGCGATTTCTAATTGTTAGCGCTAAATGTGAATATATATATATATATATATATATGTGTGTGTGTGTGTGTGTTGTGTATTTTATGTTATTGTAGTTAATTATAAACATTATTTTTTGTAGAAAACACAATAATAAGCATGAAAATGAAAAAGTTTCTTCCCCTGGAACTATACAAAATAATAAAACAGAAATTCCACATCATGCAGCATTAGAATGTAAATCTCATGATAAAACGTCGTCAACAATTTTACAGACTACCAAATGCAGTAAGTTAATATTCGTTAAAATATCTTCCGATGCGATATACGTTTATAACGACGTCACATTTATGTAAATAATTGTTCTTTTTATTATTATTTTTTTATTAAACAAATATTTTTTCTTTCACAAATTTTAAGCATGAGTGTTTTTATTTCATTACATCAAAATAAGTATAAAATGATATCCGCTGTGTGTTTGAATATATATTTAATCTTTTCTTGTCGAATTTTAAAGTGCCGCTAGAAAGAAGGAACGTATCAACAAAAAATGATAAGCCGTCATATACAAATATACACGCCTCGGCATCACCACCGCCTCATTATGTGACAACATCGTCAACGACAACGACGATTCCAATTTTTACAACGGCTTCTGATAATAATTCGTTCTTTTCGTCGGGTAGTTGTCAGCCACACGTAACAAATTGTGCTTCAACTATAGGTAAATCGATATTTTGTCCAAAATAACTGATATATATATATATATATATATATATATATATATGAGTGTGTGTGTATGTGTATATATATATATATATATATATATATATATATATAGCCTATCCTCCAGAATTGTTTCCGTACAAATAATTCTTATTTTGAACTGAAAAATTATTTTAGAACGAAATGTATAGGATGGCCCAGAGAAGATGGATGGTTTTGTTTTTTGAATAGCGCTGTTGATAACATTGCTACAACGCAAACCGCCTGCTCCGCGTTTAGTGTACACACGAAAGATTCGTTTTTGTCTAGTTTCATTTATAATGTCCTCCTATAACGACAAGGAGCGGTCGTTTTGCTTGGAATGTAATTTTCGGCGTGAATCGATCACGACAGTGTAAAGAGAGTTTTGAAAAGAATTCAAAGTTACGGTGTAAATCTTTACCATCTCGCAATTCAATTTTTGAGGTCAGTTAAAAACTGGATAAAAAACGTCCTGGACAAAAACAAACGGTTCCTTTCCCCACAAACATCGATCGAGTTTGGGCAGCGATCATTCGGAAATCGATAATAACTCAGGAATTAAAAAATACCGCCCATGCACAACGAAAACTTTTGCTGAAACGATGCTGAAAAAAATCGAACATGAAGAGATCGATTTAAATAATCTTTTGGTGAGCGATGAAGCTCATTTTCAAATATCCGGATTCGTAGACAAACGGAACTGCCGCTACTAGTCCGAATATAATCCGAATTCAATCGAACAAAAGCCATCACACAGCGAACGAGTAACCGTCTAGACTGGAGTGGCGAAGCGGAGAATAGAGGGTCCTTATTTTTTCACTGGTACTGGTCAACGAAACGAATAATATTGAGATGATAAACTCGTTTTTGCTTCCCCCACTTGGTCGTCGTCGTCTGGGCCGTACATGGTTTCAACAGGATGGTGCGACGTGTCACTGTTCTGCAGTATTGAAAGAAGCGTTTGGAATTGGTAACCGCATGTTATCGGCGTCGCACGGATTTCGCTTGGCCGCCGCACTCGCTAGATTTAACTTTGTGGAGATACCTTAGAGAGCCACGTTTACAAAACACGTGCACGAGATCAGGAAGATCTGAAAACTCGGATTTCTGAAGAAATTCGAAAATTCGGCGAACCTATACTCCAAAAAAGTCTTGTTGTAAAGACTGAATGAATGTATTTTTGCAAATGGCGGTCATCTGAACGATCCTATTTTTAAATAAAATTTCAATAAAAAATGTTGGTCAAGTAGTTTTTGAGTTATTCAAAAAACAAAACCGTCGTCTTATATATATATATATATATATATATATATATATATATATATATATATGTGTGTGTGTGTGTGTGTGTGTGTGTGTGTGTGCTATTTCTAAAGTTTTTTGAGAGAAATGTAATAATATCTTTATAATGGGAAATACTGCGACAGTTTATCCCTATTGTTTATACTATTCGAAATACAGCAACAATTATTTATCCATTTATTTGAATTTATAAATGTAACTATAATACAAACTTTTTTTTTGTTAGTCCAATAAAAAAAATGAGTAAGATTAAATTTTGAAATTGTTAAATTTTATATATGTGCGTACCGTATTTAAACGTTAAATTATAGTTTAAAAAGGTATGTTCATCAAAATGAGTAGTAATTTGTTCATATAAGTACGTTTATATATATATATATATATATATATATATATATATATATATATATATATATATATATATATATATATATATATATATATATATATATATATATATATATAAATCATGTTTTTGCAAATATAACGGCGAGGATGTGTGTGATGTTCATTATTGTTATTGTTATATTCTAGGCGTAACTGGAATGATCGTGGATTTAGAATTTAATTTTTGATATAAAAAATATTTAAAAATTGTCAACAATATAATTATTGACACGCCCATGTCGGGCGTCCTGTAATCTCCGTTAGTTGATATCAACGCCATCTCAATAGTATTGGTTGATAGTTTGTTAGTTATTTTAACGATAGATTTAAAAAAGAACTCACTCTTCGTTATTTTGAGTAGAGAAAAATGCGATTCATATAGTTCGATTACTATTGTTTGTTTCGTTGTCTATTACTTTGTCTTGTAATATTTTTTTTATACTCCATTCTTTCTCATTAATTTTCTTTCATCCATTTGTTTAGTAATTTTTGAATAATTTTCGATTTACAACTTTTTTTTTTTTTTGCATGCAATCTGTATTTAATAACAATAAGCAGCAGTGAAGACATGTTAATATAAATATCAAAATGAGGATAGCAACCCAATGGGTGCTGATACTATTTATTGATGAATACTTTTACGTTATTTTAATCTGCAATTTTTAAGAGTAAGAGATTATTAGAATCGATGTTGAAGTTGGAGAGGATGGAATTTGTGTATTCGTTTGAATTTAATGCAGTTTGACAACAGGTTCTTTGCTAGTATATTTGAGTGTTGATTTAGTCTTTCTTTGTATCTTGCACTTGAGCTGCGAATATCATCTTTATCCGAGCTGATCTTCAAATCCTTAGAGATGTCATCATTTCGTACGAACCAAGGAGCATTCACAATTATCCGTAGGATTTTTGCTTGTGTTCTTTCCATAATAGCTATAATTGGATTTAGCAGCAGTACCCCGTAGCTGTACGCCATAGGTCCAAATTGGCTTTATTATACAACTAATACCGATATTTTTGTCTGGCGTATTGTATTAAGAATTATGATGTAAAGCTGAAAATTTTAAAAGTTTACGTCTGTAGTTTGTTTTTGAACATATAATACTTTTAATTTACTGGCATATCATTACTAAAAAAAAAAAACAACATTGCAATCGTAAATTTCTTTCAATTAAACAATATGCTTAGTCTTTTATTATTATTTCTTTTATTGGATTATTTTCACAATGTTTACATTTATTTAGCATAAAATGAGAATAATTATTTTACACGTACTATCTTATAAAATATATTAATTTTAAGTTATACACACACACACATATATTATATTCTTATTATTATTATTTCCTAGCGCCTTCCCCGTTAGGGGGGTCCGCTTGATAGCACTTTCTTCTCTATTTCTTGCGATCCTTGACGTCCTCTACATTGGCACCAACTTCCACCATGTCGTTGTTAACAGAGTCTATCTGGTCGGCCTCGTGGTTCCTTTCCTCCGGGGTCGTACTCCATTAACATTTACTGGGCTGCTGTCGGCTTTCCTCATGATATGACCACACCTTCGGGTGTATCCACACATGTATGTATATATATATATATATATATATATATATATATATATATATAAGCAGACATATAGGTAACGACTTTGTTGGTCCATGGGATTTTAACAATGATGAGGTTTCTACCAGATCTTATGGCGAATAACACAGATGGCGTTTCTACATCTTCGATTGGTTTTTGTTCGTTGACGCAATATTTGATCTTTCCTCACCTTCCTTTAATTGTTTATTAAGGACGTTTCTGAGAAATTGTTAATTGATTATTTTGGAGGTAGCAGTCGGTCGCGTATTAATAATCGTATCGTTAGAATCGCACAGCCGTGTACATTCCATCCTGTGTTCGTGGTGAGACTATTCACGTCATTTAAATTATTCTTAATGTTTACTTGATAATAAAACTAGTACTGATGTTAATTTTTTTTTTATAAACGTATATTTCTTATAATAATAACATTCTATACATGCACACTTTCACTCCCATCTATACCTTAATGATAATTTTACAATTTTTTTTCCGCCAAACTATATGCTTGTCGGCAGATTTACTTTATTTACAATTCCTATTCTACTTAAATATTATCTTTTTATATATTATTCACACTATTACTTTCACATTTTCCCTCTCTCCCATTTGTTCACAATTATACACTCACTTGTTTCTGCTATTCACACATACTTGTTTTATTGTTATATCTGTTGTATTTTTGTAACAGTATTTCTGGTTGTATTATTCGCATTAGTACTATAGAAGATGAGGAAACACTGCAACATGTAAACGACGGTCCGTCTTATTACAATCTGAATTATTTTCTAAGAAGTCACTTAAAGACGATAAATAACATCCGTTTCCGGATTAGACACATTTGCACTATCCTATCTATATTTTCTGTAAATTGCGCGATTGTGCGCCATTTCGAAGAGTGTACGAATTATTATTGGAAATATTCGCGGCAGAGTGCAAATATATAGCGATTGGATCTCACAATTGCGACGGATTAAAGAAACAGCTATCACTTCAATCATCAACATCATATATATCACTTATTACATTAAAATTTAAAAATATCAAATTTTCGCTTTGTAACTATTATCATTATTACAGTATCGCAGAATGAATGGTCCGGTACTAACGAACCACATATTCCAGATGTTTTACCTCCAGTACAGTCGTCTGAAGATTGGCAAGCAGCGTTCGGTTTCGCATCCTGCCCAGATGAACTATCGGATCAGCCCGTAAGATAAGCAAATAAATGTTATTTTCGTTAATTTATATTTGATTTTTTTTCATCACTTATCACTTTCTTCTTTAGAATATTCATTATATTATATTCAAATTTCGTTAATGTTATTTAAATTTTATTCTATTATTTTAATCTTTCTTATTTACTATTATTTTTTTAATAGCCTTTTTATCTACTTTGTTTTATGCATGATTATATATATATATATATATATATATATATATATATATATATATATATATATATATATATATATATATATATACGAGCCTTTATGTGCACATATTTGTAGATTTAGAAAATGTTTTTGGCTAAATAAAATGGTAGTGGCAGTATGTATTTATGACATCGTCGTCATTTGATAATATTTAATTTGACTGAAAATGATTAATAGCAAATAATTTCTAGTGGGTTAGTGAATGTGTTTTTTTTTTTTTAGGTTAATTTCTTGCATATATTCAATATTTTACGCTTTAAAAAAAAACCGTATCTTTTCGCTACGGTACTTTTTTCCTTGTTCATCAAAGCTCCGTTTTCTAAGTTAAATGTGTTGAAATATGGTATTTTTTTAATTTCTATTCGCTCTATATTTTATTTATTATGTGCAATATAATTTTTCAAGACCAATATGTGTTTCTTCTTCTTCTTATTATTATATTATTATTAATTCTTCGATTAATGGGTTTGCAGAATAATTTCTACAATTTCCAGCTGTATGTACAAATATAAAATAGTATTGAGAAAAATCAGTTTATTTATTAATTTTGTAATACTATATTTTGCTTGTTAAAATTTATTTTACTCGCGGTTCTTTAACTCTGATTGATTACCAAGTTTTTTTTTTTATACGGATGATTTTAAATTTTATGTATCAATAAATTTCTTTATTATATTAATGATTTTAAATTTTATTTATTAATAAATTTCTTTTTTATATTTATGATTTTAAATTTTATTTATTAATAAATTTCTTTTTTATATTTATGATTTTAAATTTTATTTATTAACACGTTTTGTTTTATATGAATGATATATATTACATATATACAGTATGATATAATGTATTAGACTAATTCTCTACGAAGTTCATATGATTTATTCATTAACATATTTAAATTTAATAAAGATATAGTTTTAGTCATTAATTAAATTAACGTTTCTCATCTGTCCGTTTTTCTTTCTGGCCCGTTCCTCTCTCTCACACCCACACACACGTATATATAAAATGTATTTGTGTGTTGCTCTTATATACTGAAATAGTAAATAGGAATGTTTCATTGTGAAAAACGTGATCCGAAACTTCGAATGCAATTCCGCTTCGTAATAATTGTATTGTAGACATTTATTTGTTATATGCGATAATTAAAACAACTACACACTTTCATGATAAGTAGCGTGAAAAGTTGATAAAATCTCGGTATAACAATGTTAAAACGGTAAGCTGTTCCAATCATTTAAAAAAAAAATATGAACATTATATCTTTTAGGTCTAAATATTTATTTCCCAAAACAACAGACGAATAAATTACAATTTGTAGACATAAGATATAAAAATATATACAATTTATTTATTTTTATTGTAATTGTTAATATAATACAATATTATCTATGAGATAAATAAGTATTAATTATAAAATAGAACCCATAACTTTAGATATTTATATATATGTACAGTTACATACATACGAACTATAAACTAATAAGTCGTGCGATATTATTCGCTAAAGGTGTATTAAATCTAACTATTATAAATCATGTGGTTTTGTTCGTTGAAGGCATCTTAATTCACAATTCCGATTGATTAAATCTGATGCTTCAGGATTTGGATGTTGGTGAAGTCGGTTTGTATGTTTCTTTGCGAAGCAGCGAATTACATCGTCGACCCACGGAATGTTTAAGTCCGAATGTATGTCACGATTTGTACCAGTGAGCCGCTGTGATAGTCCGCAAACAGCTGTTTTGAGCTCGCTGAATAATCAAACGATTGCTCTGCTTTGTACAGCCCCATAGCTGGATGCCGTATGTCCAGATCGGCTTAATCAGCTGGTTATATATTAAAACTTTGTTAAGTAAACTGAGTTTTGAATACCGCCCTACCACCCAGTCTATTTCCCGTAACTTATGAGAAATTTGTTTTCTTTTCATCTTGACATGCACCTTCCAGTTCAGACGTGAGTCTAGATGCATGCCAAGGTACTTGGCTGAATCTGCCTTGGGGACTGCAATGCCATCAATATATACTGGTAAATAGGTATATCGTCTGAGAGTGAATATGACATGAGCTGATTTCTGGTGATTAACTAAGATTTTTCCAAACACGCATCCATTTACTAATTTTGTGTATGGCTCGTTGCAGGTTAGTTGTTGCACTTTCTATTGTATCACCAACTGACAGAATAGCAGTATCATCAGCATATGTGGCAATACAGGTTTCTGTAGTTGGCGGTATATCTGCTGTGTATAACAGGTACAAGGTAGGTCCAAGGACGCTACCTTGTGGCACTCCTGCCTTTATTGGATACGGTAACGATATAGCCTCTGCCAGAGAGACCTGAAAGCTTCTCTCTGCAAGGTAGGATTCGAGTAATTGACACATATTTCTTGGAAGGATTGTACTAATTTTGTAAATTAGTCCTTCATGCCATACCTTGTCGAAGGCTTGCGATACGTCTAGAAACACTGTTGCACAATATTTCTTTTCCTCCATAGCACGTTCAATGGTCGCAGTTACCCGATGTAACTGATCGATCGTAGAGTGCTTATCCCTAAATCCAAATTGATGATTCGGAAGAGCAACAAGGGGCTTTAATCGTTTCAACAGCAGTTTTTCAAATAATTTAGATATAGACGGCAAAAGTGGAATTGGCCTATATGATGTCCTAACGGTTTTCCCGGTTTTGGAATCATAATGACTTGCGCGATTTTGAAACATTTAGGAATGTGCCTCAACCTGAAGCATGTGTTGAATAGATATGTTAGCATGATGGTCCCCTTACGAGAAAGTTGTTTAAGAAATGCTGGCGAAATGTTGTCTATACCAGGTGCTTTCTTTGGATTTATGTTTGTATCGATTTCCATGGCTACTTCATATGGAGTAATGGGTTTTATTACGATGTCTGGTTGATATCTTCTAGATAAATTTATGCTCGTCTGTATAACGTGAGGCTGAAAAACTGACCCGAGATATTGCGCAAACAGTTCAGCTTTCTCATCTTCTTTTCGTATCCATTGTCCATTATCATTTCGAATTGGAGCTATCTGAATTTGTGGTCGCTTAAAACGCCTTGTTGCTTTCCATAAGGAATAATCTTTATTTGCGTCCGCACTCGAGTTTTTTAAGAATTCTGAAACGTTATTCTGTTTGAATTCAGAAAGTAATCGATTGAGCATGTTACTTTTTCGATTAAAAGTTGTTTTATCCATAGGATTCCTTGATTGATGCCAAACTTTGCGAGCCTTCCTTCGTTCTTTAATTAGTTCCCTTATTTTAAGGGGATAATTAACCTCCATTGGCAGCTGGTTCTGAACAGCTAGAGTGGAATAGTGGGCAGCTTCTTTAACTGAATCGATAAAATCTTGTGCTGCTACTTCTAGTTCTTGTATTGTTTTAAGGCGAATGCTAAGTTCAATTAAAGAGTCAAGTTTATCTCTAAACTGGTCCCAATTTGTAGATCTGTTTGTAAGAGTAGTTCGAACTCTGTTTGTGCTAACAACGGAACTAATTGTCATCAAGACTGGAGTGTGGTCAGATGATAAGTCCATTATGCCTCTAACGTTTAAATATGTAGGTGTAACTCCTTTGGTAATGAAAAAATCGAGAAGGTCAGGCACCTTACTCTGATCTGTAGGCCAATAGGTTGGTCTGCGTGAATTTATAAAAAGAAAATGTAAGAAAATACATAATTTAGATGTACAGTGTTACAAAAATTATCAATGTGAAAACACACAGTTATTTATAAAATAATTTGATAGTTCATTCACTTTGGTATCTTCTATTATATTGTAGACCTAAATTAAATATTTTCTTACATTTTATTTTATTTTTTGTTTTTCTTTTATATTTTTTCTAAATTGTATGTACGTTTTTTATATTCTATTTGTTTATATCCACTTAATATCGGCATCCGAAAAGTTTTGTGGTTTTTTTATATATTAAAAATTTAGTGATTTTGACTGCTTTTTTTTGTTGTTTATTTTCTCAACACTGTTCAAATTAAGAAAGACGATACATGAAAAATATATACTTAATAAACAACTAACTCCTGGTGCATCTAATTCAAAACTGAAACAAAAAAATGACTACTATATATATATATTAATATTTCGATCTGAATTACGATTGTACAATTAATTTTGTGCATGAAACGGGTATGCGGTGTTGTTTTCTACTGTTATTGTGCGCAGGATCGTAATAATTGGTTTCTCCTTTTATTTTGCACGTTTACGCATGCGATTGCAGCATTTATCATTGCAGCGTTATTTTCTGTAATTGTTGCAATAACAATTATCTAACAAACAACCGTTTAAAATGAAATTCTAAATTCGTGTATTTTAATAACAATCTCGAAATTTCGTTTCCATTATAAAACTACTTAGTAATACCTGCACTTAGTCGGTAAGTATACGGTACAGTAAATGTAAACAAAAGTCTGGAATTGTTATTTCGTAAATAATACTACAGACAAAAATTTTACGTTTGTCAAGGACGATGTATCATTTTAAAGTACTTCGCAATTATTAATATTTATATGTATCCGTCGTCGTTTATTAGTATTATGAGCTGTTCAATTTTTAACTGCGGAAGTGTGAATTCGTTAATTTTTTGTTTTACCTTCAGAAGATCAAATATTTGCGTTGTAGTACTCGATAAATTTATTTTAATTTTTTTTTTTTTTATTTATATTTTTGTATTTTTATATTACATTTATGTTCGTTTTGAATTGTTTGAACTATATTCATCGATAGTTTATCTCTTCTTTATCTTGTACGTTAATCTCCGTGTTATTCGTTTCGAATGAGAACTAAATTTAGGAAATCCTCATATGATTGTTTGTCGTTTTCTACCTCATTTTGATCTAATCTCGTAATACAGTCGGTGGTAAGACGATGTCCGAACAATCGACTATATCGAAATAAATATATATCGTAAAATAACCTATTTAAAAATGAAACAATCTCATTGATAATAAACTAGATAATGATAAAATAACTTATGTTGTTAAAAGCGATTCATATACAACCCAATAAGAACGTAAAATCGGCCGATAAGCGTCTATCTGAATAATATCGCTTTTAGTAAACGAAATCGTTTTCGATTACGACTCTTTCCAGTAAGCAGCGATTAGATTTCGTAAGTTTCAGACGAGAAAGCGTTTCATCTCATCGTCAGCATTCAGTGTTGTCTCCATGTCAGAGGTAAGCGACTACTTACCTATATATTTTTTGTTATATATAGAGTAAGTAGCGTGCGAGGCAATCATAATATAGCGTTAGCGCAGACAGACACACACACGTACACCCGGGAGAACTGATTGTAATCGTTTTGTTGTCACGGCGCAATGTGTCCTCGCCTGTTTTTGTAGTGTATACTATATATTGATGGTGTTGTGCGCGATGGTTTGCCATTGCCTTCCCCACGAGATAATAATATTAGGTTTATTTTTATTTTCTGGTAATAATGTTTGCATCGTCGGTCGTATTCGAACTCTCTCGGTATTTTTCGTATAGAAGTCCGTACCTACCCCAACGACATAGAAATTGTTTTTTTTTTTTTTTTTTTTACTTTATTCCAGTGACCTTTTTATTTAAAGTTTTTAAAATCGTATAAAAATTATATTCTTTAACGTAGGCAGAGAGTTAATAAGGCTAAATTTCACGCTCTTCAATCGTATTTTACTGCCCCGAGTAACGGGGACCGTTTTATAATTCGTTTTCCGCTTCATTTGTTCAAGAGATCATTTTACTTTCCACCCATTCTAGAGTCATAGTAAGTTTCGAATGATTTTTATTATATGATTTTTGTGACTTAATTGTTTATAACAATATTTCATAGTTCTAATATTCGCTTTTAATTTATTATAACGGATTAAGTTTCAGTCTTTATCTATCTAAATTAGTTTCGAATCTTATTTTAATCCATTTTTAAAGCGAAGAAAACAATCCTAGAATTTATATCAGATTATACGAAATTTGTTGTTTTTGCGACGAATATTTACTGTAATGATCGAGAGAACAATATCTACATTTCGTTACTTCGAATATATTAGAATTTACTATTTGCTTTAAACATTTTTTTAATTGTTTCATCATTTATATCTGTAAAATAAGAAGAACTACATCGTACATCACACTTTTTAATTGCTTCAATTTAGAATTGATACAAGCAACGTTAAAAGTGTTACACCTAAACCACTAACGTGTTATGTTTCTATAAACAAAATTTAATAATATTTAATCAATAATAATAATTTCCCAACAGAATATTCAGTACCGATATATATATTATATTATATAATAGAATATATAAATTAGAACAAAAATTGATAGGTTTACGGTAATTTAATTTTTAAATGGAATACCAATTCGTTGTTTGTTTTTTATTTTCAATTATTTAATTGACTGGTAAGCTACTTCTATTAGCAGAAATCATAAACGCGGTTCTATTACGAATTCGGAAGGGGCAACTGCCTATATGTTTCTTTGAATTAAAATTGTTTATCTAGAAAAATACGATAAAAGTAAAAGGAAAGTTGAAAATGAAACAAGGGTGTTAGATATTTTTTATGTGTGCGATATTTTTATTATTAATTTTAATTATTTTGCGTTCATAAATTAATTGTTAAAGTTTTATTACTTAAAAATTGTATTTGAAGGTAGAATATTCTATTCTGCTATCGGATGATCTTTTACTAACTGCTTTCCTCTAATATTCTTTATTTGTGAATCATATCGTCTGATTATTGTTTTTCCTGTTTTTAATATATATATATATATATATATATATATATATATATATATATATATATATATATATATATATATATATATAAGTATTTGTTATCAAACCTCGAAAGTAGTATATACTATTCTGTGATCAAATGATCTTTTACTAAATATTTTCCTCTAATATTCTCAATTTGCGAGTTATCTCGTCTGAGTGTTGTTTTTCCTTATTATTATTTATGTTTTTTAATGCGCTATATCTAATATTTTCTTATCAGATAATCTTTTATCAAATGCTTTCCTCTAATATTCTCAATTTGTGAACTATCTCGTTTGATTGTTATTTTCATGTGTTTTTTTTTTATTATTATTTATGTTTTATAATGCACTATATCAAAAAGACATTTCTTTTGACTTGTTTAAATTCGTATTTCTTAGTCTAATCTTAAATTTCGTAAATAATTTAATCGGTCTTCTCGTAGCTTCAGTTAACAAAATCTTCGTATATCCACTAATTCTATTTAGTTTTTAAGAACGATCTTCAGTCTGGCGTTAAATTATTAAAATTTTGACGTTAATTAAAATTTTTGTTTTATTTTAAATAAAATATATATATATATATATATATTCGTTATCGTCGTCCGAACGTAAAATTTATTTGTTGGTTCTGTGATTAAGAGCAGCTTTCTTATACGTATACTGTAAAGAAAACCACAGAGATTTTTCTTTATAATAACTTGCTTTTGATAAAAAGATTTTAGCATTAGATTTTTAGACAGTTGCAGATATATACACATAATATTCGGACACCATTTTCTTCTTAAATTCGCGTCACGTCAGCGAGCCGTTATGTGTTCGTCGGAGTTGAACATACACCCCGTGCCACTTCCGCTACGACTATTATTACTGAACAACGACCAATATCGCGTGTCACTATTAAAATACGACGCCACGGACACATATACATTTTGAAAGGTCAGTTTTCATTTCGAAATATGACAATCATACGACGTTTTGTATGAATAATTTTAATTACGTATAATAATATATCGTATCCTCCTTTCGTGTGTGTACAAAATAATTTATTAAACATATTACCGCTATAAAAGTCAGTCGTATTAAAAGTTTTTTCTCTATGAAAAATCACAAAGCTTTTCGGCTGTTAGGTCATTATCAAGTAAAACCTGTCACATAGATTTTTTTTTTAATTAAATCCAGTAGTGATGTATCAAAATTTTATCCTGTCAGGGCTGGGGTTCCACAGGGTTCAGTTTTTTCCTCATATATACGACCTTCCTGTGAATACAAATGATGTGGAGGCATTCGCGGGGCATAATGATCCGGTAGCGGCGTCAGAAAAATTACAGTGCGATTTGAACGTCATGGGCAATTGGGTACGACAATGGAGGGTTAAAATTAACTCATCCAAGTCAGTACATGTGCCATTTACAACTAGGGGGAACACATGTCCACCTGTTGATATGGTCTCATTCCACAAGAAAATGAAGTCCGATATCCGGGTATGTGGCTTGATCGCCGCTTGACCTGGAAGGAACACATCAGGATGAAAGTTAAGTAAATAAAAATTAAACTGCGGAACATTGGCTCTTGGGCAAAACTTCCGAATTACCTGTAAAATCGAAATTATTGCTTTACATGCCAGTTATTAAGCCGGTGTGGACATATGACATGTCACTCTGGGGGGGACAGCATTAATATCAAATATCAAAATAGTGCAGCGATCCCAATCAAAAATACTAAGGATAATAGCCGGTGCATCCTGGTATATATGAAACGAAAATTTGCATAAAGACCTAAATTTACCAAATGTGCATGAATTAGTTCGAGACAGCAGTAAAGGTTACCTGCGCAAGTTAGAGGGTCACCCTAACCAGCTGGCGAATGTCAATGAACCTCACAGATTAAACTATTGCACACTCCTAGATCTTTCCTACCATTTTGTATGATTGGAGAGGTAGTTCGGAGTGTTATTATTGAATGACATCTCCCATCCTGCCATAACTCACATCCCAGTTGCTTACTGTCTACATCAGTCAGATTGCAATTTATATATATATATATATATGTATGAAATATGACGGTTGATTATGTTATTTACCACATTCACTGTTAGACTGTTATACTGTTATTCAGTTTGCTGATTTTTGTGAAATCTTAAATTAATATTTTTTCATTTTATATTTTTATATTTTTAAATATTTACTTGATAATGAGCTAACAGCCGAAAAGCTGATTTTTTATAAAGAAAAAACTTTTAGTGATTTTAACTTCTTTTTTGTTGTTTATTTTAAAATTCGTTATGTATACGCATTTAAAAATTAGTTAGCTTCTTAATAATAATAAATAGTCCCCCGATCTTCGACGTCGACAAAGATTTCGACCCGTTTATTTCAAAGTTCAATTACCTCGGACATCTTTCAGAAAATAACTTTTCTTTTGAATTAATTTATACGTTATTTAATTTTTTCACTATATTTTAACTCAACGGTTGATTAGAAGTGTTATTTTTCTTTTGACTTTTTGACTTTATTACACTTAAAAAATAGCAAATAATTTTTTGTGAATCTACATGTTTAAAATTAGTTTCGATAACTTTTGTTTACTCGAAAAATGTTTGAAAGTTACCCGTTAATTTAATTATTTAGGGACGCGACGAATTAACCAATTTGTTTCCAACGTTTAAATGTCTATACGCTTATTTTTAAAAATTTCTTATCGTGTCAAGGTCGTTCATATTAATGGCAAAGTTTTTGGACGCAATTTTATTCTCCCCGCATTAGTTTCAAACGATTAAGGGAACGAGAAATATAAAATTGCAATATTACCTTTTTGAGTAGGGTAGATTTCGTCGTAAGTATGTACCGTATAATTTAATACCGTTTTAACTGAATATTATTTGAATCATTTGTACCTTTAGACCGGTACTTATAATGTATATTTCAACTCTTTAATTTAATCAGTTATACTTCTTTATTAATTTTTTAGTTTTATTTCATGTGTTGCGTTTTAAAATTATTAAATTTTGGGCTTTATACATGTACTTTCACTAAATAATTGGTTTATTCGTTAGTGCGATCTTTTTTAAATTATAGTTCCGAGACAGGGGTTACTTTTTCATACAAGCCACGTTCAAACTATTTTAAATTTTCTTTTCTAGTTTTGGTAAACCACTGTATATATTATATGTGTGTGTGTCATTTATTCTATGTATTATTAATGGTTTCCTAACATGAAGCTATTGTTAATTTTACGGCGTAAATCAGATAGCGAATAAGTGTCCTATATACCACAAATATAGATATGAACTTCGTAGTGAAAGCAAGTTGCGATTTTTAGGTATAGCCGTGTGTGTGTGTTTGTGTGTGTAGATGGGTGTGATATAATTTAGATTTTTATATGTAGTATAATGTAGTTTGCTTATTTTTAAGAATTTTTTATGCTTCAAGTTATTAAAAATTATAATGAAAAAAAAATAATAATAATAATAAAATTAATGCTAGTAATATGTTGGAGAAGTTGTTATTTATCGTAAACATTGTTTAGAAATAACGAAGTTAATCGCGAACGTGTATTGCATGTTTCTGTAATTGTAGTTGACTTGCATTTGCTCTGTACTTGTGCTATTAAATTCGGCGCAATAAATTTATTGTACGCATGCTTAATTATTCTTATAAAATTTTATTTTATTTTCTTCGAATGTTATTAAAAAACAACTTGTTCGGTAAATAATGATTTTTAAATTATGATAAATTTTTAATAAATATAATCGAAATATATTTGTATTTGTACTAAATTGCCGAATTTACGTATGTAGCGTAGTTTCCGTTAAATCCAAAACAGTTATAATTATTTCGTATAATTTTTAAATAATTCGTCTTTGTAATAATATTAAATATTTATAATTACAAATATATATATAATGTGAAACAATTGACCGTATCTTTTAAAAGGAAAGTTATGTTAGTTGCACGTTTATTTCGCATATATACGCAATAATAAAGCATGCAGAAACGTAAATACACGGATGGGCTGAAAAACGAAATTGTAACACTAATCCTCGCGCGTATATTATTATAAATTAATTATTAGGGTGCGAGATACCGTTCGTAATATCTTTTTTTTTTTTTTTTGTTTTAATTTCTTTTAAATTTGGAAAATTTCGAAACGGCTATTTTAAATAATTTTTGATTTAACAATAGGTAAAAAAAAATGCGCCTATTGGTGGTCGGATTTATAGAATTTAAGTTGAAAATTATGATTGTCTTTTTATAATGTATTTAATTTACAGCGTTCGTAAATTACGTAATTTTCTATTGCGTGTAATCTCAAAAATTAGTTACTGTTTGTCGTTGTGCCGAAAGAACGAAGAACGCGTTTAAAGTATTTTTCACTTTCTCGAATAGTTTAATTAGTGGAGTATTTTTCAATTACCTATTTTTGTGTTGCTCAAAACAGTAAAATAGAAAACATCGTAATATAACGATATTCTACAACGAAACTATTTTATGATTATAATTTTTTTTTAATTTGTTTTGTTTTTATAGGGTTTTAGGAACGCTGATGACTTAGATTTTGATCCATTTGCAGAAACTCAAAAAGCGCTTTCTGAAATGTTGGAAAAGGAAAAGACGTATTATTATAATAATAACAATGAAAACTATATATATGACAGCGATTTCGGAGTTGAAAATAGTAATATATACGCAAAAAAATTTCTAGCAATGCAACCAAATAATAAGTAAGTTTTATCATCATAATAGTTATCATACGATATACAATAACATTACTCTTTTCCTGGCTGCGTCTAATGTTATTATCGTTGTCATTAATACCACCTGGCTGTTTTCATTCAATTTTGTCTTGCATTTGCAAGCAAGAATATTCCTTCTTCGCACGGATCTTGTGTCCAGCAAACTTTCTTCTACTGTTCACGGTATATATAATTTTATCGGCGTCATCTTGATTCCACTTTTCTGGAGTCTTTCTATATTCGTTATTTATTGTATTCGTCATATTCAATATCGACATTTCGAATACGTTTAGCCGTTTAATGCTTTCTGCATTCAAGGTCCGATACGTACTTTACAACCGACATTACGTAACACTGATTTACCGCGATCTTGATGATCATTCTTAGCTTTCGATCTGTTAGTACTGCTGGTAAATTATGAAACGATTGTTCTGCCATTTCAATAAGCGACCTGGCTTCTTTTATGTTTCGGCTGAACAGAGAACCCGAGAATTTCTTAACTGATTGGATAGTTTCATTTTTTTATCTTTATTATTACTTCTTGATTAGATGTGCTCGTGAATTTTATTATTTTCGTTTTCTTAACGTTTATTTCCGTACTTAATTTCTGTTCCCTTTTTAATCTGCACTCCACCAATATAACGCGAAATCGAAACGTTTGTCATCTACGTAGCTGATATACATCCTGTTGAGCGCGATTATTAAAGATGATGAAAATTTATTAGGAGAAACTAAGCCCGATATTAATTAACTTTTCTTTTTACTATAACGATATTTTTCATTATTAATGCGCTAAAAAACACGAAGAATATATGTTAGCGATGCTACAACATTTTTCTAGCCATTGTTATTTGTCTGAAATTTTTGAGAAGCTTAACTATATAGAGAAGTACATACTGAATAGGTGGCTTTCAAACTAGGTAATGTTACGGACTGACGTTCAACTTTACTCGATCTTTAGTAAATGGTATATAATTTAACGTGTAGGATTAATCGCATATTATCAGTGGATTAATTACAGATTGTTCGTATGAAAAGTTTGTAAACCGATCAAAATAGTACAAGAATGAACGGGGTACTACATAGTCGTCAATTTTTTATTGCAGAGAAAACCCGTCTTGAATTTATTCCAGACGATGATTACGGGTGAAATAAATTAAAGGGAAAGATATAATGAAAATTATCTAGAGCTGTGCATTTCGAAGCAGCACACTAATTTGCTGAATAATATAATATAAATGATTGATCGGGTAGAGAAAATTTCAATAATATTATTCAATTGAGATAGCTGCGTGCTAAATTTATGCCTATAAAAAACAAATATAGAAGATTGCGAAATGAATAAAATGAACGTCAGAAAAAAAAACTAATACTAGATACAAGCTCGACATTTTAGAACGCTGAAATGAAATATTTATTTAAATAAAATTGTTCAAGATGCCGTAGGAAAAGACGATATAGTCAAATAACCTACGAATATAGCTTGAGCACAATATGAACTTTAAATAACGAATAATAAATGAAACAATAGAATTAAAAATTATGCGAATAACGTTAAATCGATTAAGTGCTAAACGAATTTAAAAATAATTAAATGTACTATCTTATTTTATTAAAATTAAACGAGTAATTCATATAATTCATATATATATATATATATATATATATATATATATATATATATATATATCGGCTATCTCGAAAACGGTTCTAACGATTTGAATGAAATTTTGAAATTTTGTACATACATGTAATTTACTAAGTAATTTTTGAAACCCCGACTACACCCATAACATTTTTGGAATTTTCGATTTTTCCCCGTCGTCTTTATCTCGATACGTATTTAGAAAATTTCAGATCGATCAGAAGTTGCTTTTGACCACACGTGTGTTGGTAAATATAATTATCGCTTTCGTTCGTATGGTCGTTTGTTTATCGTGTTCGTTCGTATTGTCGTTTGTTTATCGCGTTTAATTTGTATGTTGTGGATAGCTTACTGCTGCTGTTGTTACCAGGCCGGTAAGATCGTTTCATTTATCTTTTATCGATATCGTCGTTATTATTCAATTCCTTTTCAACGTTGCATTTGTGCGTGCGTCTCCGCTTGTCGTCGTGACGCGTGTATTGATTGGGACATTATACTCATTAAACGTTTTATCTATCCGTACTCGGCATACGCTAAAACGTATCGATATTCCCGCCTCATACGTTGTCGCATACTACGCTTCAACTATGATACGATCAAAGCTCTTTCTTCGACAGGAGGAAATCAACGACCAGTGTCTCTTATCCTGTTCCCAATCGATACCGATTGATAATAATAATATCCCAACTTCTAACGTCACTAACAATGACAAAAATAAAATCAAACCATTAAAAGTACTTACAAATAATGACGACCATTATGCATTAAAACGTCAAACATGCTCTCCTAGTGAGACTGATGAACTTACTTGGCAAGTACCTAAACATACAAGGAAACAGTCGAACCAACTTCTCTTAATACGTCAAACGCCAACATCTTTGAATCTCTAAAACACGAAAATGATAACACAGATGTTCACGAGGAGATGGAAACAAAAATAACCTAAATAATATACCCGTTTTGGCTGAAAATGCGAACATTCAAACTAACACACTAAATTGTATCCAAAATACTAATGACAAGTCTAATAAAATCAATAAACCCCCTTCAATCATGGTTAAACATATTCGTAATTTTCAGAAAATTTTTATCGGCAATTCCTGCCGCTCAATTCATTTTAAAAACAACCTTATCGGGCGTTAAACGCGGCTAGTTATCGGAACATTATTCGAAATTAAAAAAAAAAAAATTACACCTACTTCTTAACAGTGAATAAACACCATTTAGAGTAGTTTTAAAAATCTAACACCCTACCACCGAGTTAGGTGAAATAAAAGAATCCATAGATAGAATCGTTCGGATTTAACTGAGAATCACCAATATATTAAGGTATAAAACCAAAGAACCGCTTCCTATGTTCTTTTTTCGGCCTGAGTTCATCAGAAAAGAATGCGGAGATATTCAATATTACTCAAATAGAATTGTAGTTTTCGAGGAATTGAAAAAAGGCTCCAGATTAAAACAGTGTAGGAGATGTCAACTTAGGTCACACTGCAAATGACTGCAACCTTTCTTCACGATGTGTTACGTGTGCTGGTAAACACGACATACGGACGTGCAACAAAAGTGTAACAGAACCAGCAAAATATGCACTGTGTGATGGCGCTAATCCTGATGGTATAGCTCATGTAGGTACTATAGGTACTGGTTAAAAATAGGCAGTATAAAAAATTTTCTACAAGTAAACATGCATATCAAATCATCGCAGTCACAATCGAGACAAATCTAGGTACAGTAGCGGTAATTTACTGTCATTCTGGATTCTACATACTACAAATTGAATTTAATGCTACGTTCAGAGAGTTCGGTAAGACTATGTGGTGGAGACTGCAATGCTAAGTCCCCCAAATGGGGTTCAAGAATCGAAGAGTTCTTCGCGTTCTTTGTAACAACTCTCTCGATGTCGTCACTCCAATGTCTCCAACATATTGGCTAGACCATTCCAACATATTACCCGATATCTTAGATTTTTTCGTAATAAAACAATGCAATACTATAATCGATCTCCATTCTGACCATGTTCCAGTGTTAGCCATTTTGGATGTCAACGCTAGACCACCCTATAAACAACAACATCTCAGCAACAGGCACACAGACGGGAGCTGCTTCTCTAGTTTAGTTAAAAATAACATAAATGTAAAAACTAGACTAAAGTGTGAAGATGAGTCTGTTAGAGATAATAAACGCATGTAGAAGTTCCACACAGACAAGTAACTAAAAACAGCAAGAAAACCTCTACATTCCTTTAATAAGAAGAAAATTAGTAAACACGCTCTGTTAGGAAAAAATGGCAACGTAATCGTTTTCCATCTTTCAAGGATTTGTACTTACAAAGTAAACTAAAAAAAGAAATTAACGCCTATAAAAATGACTCGTTCGATTATATACTGCAGTCATTGAATGAAAACAAGCAAATTCTTCTTAAAACGAAAAAGTTACTGGTGCCCCAACTCTCGAGCCATTTAATATAAAATTAAATAACAGTTGTTGGGCAAAAAATGATAAGCAGAAAGCGGGCGCTTTTTCCCAATATCTGAGCAACACGTTCAAACCGAATCCTGACACAGAGACCGTTCAAGATTTGTGAAAGACACCTTACACAAACCATTAGAATTTCAAAGTATCATAAAATACGTCACACCGAAAGAAGTATTACAATGCATACAGACAGCTTCCAAAAAGAAGGCTCCAGGACTTGACCAGATAACTTAATTTCCGCAAAACATTAAACGTGCGAGCCCCTTCTGATATTTTTCGTTGTAACTCAGGTAGCGGTTTTTAACAATTCAGAAATATCGGACAAACTTCTATCTCCCAGTTAAACCGGCCATAATATTAACTACAATAATTAAAAGTCGCTAAATTAAATTTTTATATTTACGTAAATTTGCAATAACGTCGTTTATTTTATTAGGATAGATAACTGTTCGAAATTATTCAACGAGTTATATATAGGCAATGGTATTCAACAGAGAACATCTATGCCTCCGCCTGGATTCTACAATATACCGAATCAAATCAATGGTTATAATATCGGCATTCCTCGTTCAGGTATGACAGACAACATGTTGCCATTTTACGTGTACATGTTTTTTGTTTTTTTTTTTTTAGAATTAAGTACTTCATTATAAACCATCCGACATCGGTAATATGCGTATTAACTCGAATCGTGTTTAAAATTTACTTTATCGTTAACGAAACAATAGTCATTAATTAATTATAAACCAAACAAAATATAACACAATCACTAAAAGTTTTTTAATCGCGAAGCTTTTCGACAGTTACGTCATTTTCAAGCACGCACCAAAATTATTACATATTTTTTAAAAAATTAATTATAAACGAACAAAATAAAACACAATCACTAAAAGTTTTTAATCGCGAAGCTTTTCGACAGTTACGTCATTTTCAAGCGCGAACTAAAATTATTACATCTTTTTTTATATATGAAAAATCAGAAATGTTTATATAACAACAACTTAAAATTTGATATACATATTTCACTAGCCAAACATAATTTCAATTTTAGATTAATTTACAATAAATTTCATTTATAAAACAGATTTTTGAAAAATTCTTCATCAAAATTGGTAAATATCTCCCAAACCTGGTTCAGGTTCTATTAAAAATATATTGGGAGTAGTGATTTTATTAATTAATTATAAACGAACAAAATAAAACACAATCACTAAAAGTTTTTAGGTTTGGGAGATATTTACCAATTTTGATGAAGAATTTTTCAAAAATCTGTTTTATAAATGAAATTTATTGTAAAATAATCTAAAATTGAAATTATGTTTAGCTAGTGAAATATGTATATCAAATTTTAAGTTGTTATATAAACATTTCTGATTTTTCATATATAAAAAAAGATGTAATAATTTTAGTTCGCGCTTGAAAATGACGTAACTGTCGAAAAGCTTCGCGATTAAAAAATTTTAGTGATTGTGTTTTATTTTGTTCGTTTATAATTAATTAATAAAATCACTACTCTCCAATATATTCAACTTTTTTTTTTTTTTTTTAAAAAAAAGCTTCGCGATTAAAAAACTTTTAGTGATTGTGTTATATTTTTATGGTCATAAAACTTAATTTATCGAGAAAAGGCTAAAATTATTTACAATATTTTGAATGCGCCTAAATGAAGCGTTTTCTAAGTTTAGATCTTATTTTTGAGGATAACGTCGAAGATTCATCATTAAGTGTCGTCTCTGTATCGGAGGTAGGCGACTATTTACCTATATACATATTTTCTTGTACAGTATAAGTAACGTACAAGGCAATCATAATATGGCGTTAGCGTACATAGATACACACACACCCGGGATAACTGTAATCGCTTTATTACCTACACTGCACCACTGTGAGGATGCACGAAACAATGAATCTGATGATTATCCAGCGGTTTCAGATAAAAAACCCTCAGATTGATATATCGTACGTCTTGGTACGTCAACAATGAACCGATCCATCAAGATTTAGGGATTCATACCATCGACGAGGTCATCGACAGGCGAACTCAAAATCATATGATGCGCCTGTAAGTCCAATGATGCAGCTATCCAAAACAAACCGATTACAAGACGTCTCAAGAAGATCAAGATTCAAGAGAGTGTAAATAAATAGGGCATAACACACCAATGGGTGTGCTCCCCGTACACGAGTCTCCTTTTAAACATTTGTTGATAGCCTACTAGGCTAGGTACAAATTGGCAATGAAAAGATGAAAAAAATTATCACGACACAATGCAGCTCAGTGTACTATATTATGATTAGCGTGCGACAAAAATATAGGCGAAATCACAAAGCGATTGCAAACAGTTCTCTCGGGTGTGTGTGTATATATATATCTACGCTAAACCCATATTATGATTGCCGTGTACTATACTTAAATTGTACAACAAAATATGTTAAGTAGTCGCTAACTCCGATAACAATTAATGATCAGTTTTTAAAGTAATTTTACTAAATATAAATTTCCGGTCATTGAGTACGTATTTATTTCTTTAGTTATTCTTTTTATTTTAGGAAGTATATACATAGACGCAAAAATAAATATATTCGATACTTTGTTAGATAAAAAAATTATCTTCTAACTCTACAAATGATACTAAAAATGAATATGATTCATCTATTTTTAAATGTTAATAGCAAAAATATAGTGTATTATTACACGGTTGAAAGATTATAAGAACTTCTCTTTAGATTTTAACGTTTATTTTTGAATATTAATAAATCAGTATCTCCCTTAAAAAAAAAAATGAGAAAAAAGATACTGCATATATTTTTTAAAAATTAGAGCATATTTTTGAATAATATCGTGTTGCTTAATAGCCTGTATCATTTCGAAATTCAATTTTAAAGTGTCTTGAAAACTTTCGAGAAACAGCTGCCGCAACAGATAAAAAAAACCTAAACAGTTCGTACAAACATCGATTCGTAGTCACGCACGCTTATGCTACTTCTTTAAACCTGTCGACAGAATCTGTTAGCCGTATATTACTGGAAGACTTGAAATTTCATCCTTATAAACTGGTAATAACTTGAGAATTAAAATGTATCGACCATGCACAACGAAAACTTTTTGCTGTAACGATGCTGAAAAAAATCGAGAACGAAAAGATCGATTTAAACAATCTTTCGATGAACGATGAAGCTCATTTTCAGCTACTCGGATTCGTAAACAAATCTAATCCGAATTTAATCGAACAGAAGCCCTCACACAGCGAGCGAGTAACCGTCCTGGCTGGAGTGGCGAATAGTGGGGCCTTATTTTTTCTCTAGTACTGGTCAACGATTATATCGAGATTTTTTTCTTCCCTCACTTCGTCGTCGCCGTCGTCTGGTGGTCCGTACATGGTTTTAACAAGGTGGTGCGACGTGTCACTTAAGCAGAAACGCTCGCAGTAATGAAAGAAGCGTTTGGCAACCGCATATTGTCGTCGCACGGATTTCGCTTGGCCTCCAGATTTGACAGATCTTTTTTTTGTGGGGGATAACGCCCACGAAATCTGAAGGACGTGACAAGTCGAATTTCTAAAGAAATTCAAAAATTCAGCGACCCGTGCTCGGAAAAGTGTTTGAAAATGTTGTAAACAGATTGAATGAGGTTTCCACAAATAATTGTATTCTTGTTTTCCTATTTTGAAATAAAATTTCATTCAAAAATTTTGGTCGAGTAGTTTTTGAGTTATTCAAAAATCAAAACCGTCCGTCTTCTCTGGGTCCCCATATATTTTAGCGCACCTAAATTTACAATGTATGTGCTTTAGTGTCCGTTTTGTCAGTCGTTATAAGTTTACATAAAAAAATTGTTATTGTTAATTTGTCCGTGAGGGTAAATGTGTTTGAAACTGTTTAAATTTTAGCGAATTTTCATTTCTCGTCTACGTGTCTGTTTGTACGTACTTTTAAAATAATCTTTTTTTTTCTGGTTCTTCTGTCGTATATAGTTTTTCCTGTTTGGTTCGGTGAGTATTTACTCCCTTATTATACATTTTATAAATATAATGATTTACTCTTACAAATTTTGAATGAATAGAAAAACAACTAATTCATATATCTTTTAAGCTCGTCACAATTTTTTAACTTATTTTTTTTTTAGAATTACCCTTGTGAATTTATTGTTGGTATTATATTAATTTCACTTTTAAGTATTAAATGATAAGTCCACGATAGGAATCTCTTATCTATATATGGTAGATTTATTTCGTTTCCTTTGTAAACTTGACTAATATTTCTCTTAATTTCCTCCCCTTTTTATTATTACGATTCTCATCCGTACTCGACAGTATATTTCAATTTATTTTTTCCTTTGTTTTTTTAACGTCATTTATTTTTCGTTATTCGATGATTTAGTATTTTATACTTACCGGCTTTTTAAAAATTTTTATTTGCCGTGTCGTGTAACACATTATAATTTCATATTTATTATTATTATTATTTTTTCAGATTTTTAATTTTCATTCTTTTTCAATAATGTGTAATATTTTCGCGTATTAAATATTTTTATTTTTTATATTAAGTATTTTCTTAATTGCGTAACTGTGCTTATCATGAAAAGCATTTTTTTACGTGATATTTTTTTTTCAAATTACCTTTATAATAATCTTTATTTTCAAATTTTGAATAAATTTAAACCTCGCATCTATAGCTGAAAGGTTGATATTTGTGCTCTATTCGTTATATTTATTTAATATTTTGTTATTATAATTTTCATTATCATCATTTCTTTGTTTTGTATGATAACTTAATTTCCTGTTAATGCGTATTAACGTTTCACTTTCATCTCGTCAGCATTATGTGTTTAATTTCAGCCTTCGATACTATTTTTTATCTTACTGCTGGAAAATTTTTAGTTATTTTTGCTTTCCGCTTTGGTTTTATTTTTAATTCGTTATTTATATTTATTGCGTTTACTGTATGCTCTTGATTTTTCCTATCGTTAGTATGTATTTATGCTAAAAATATTTCTGATTTGATATTTTATCCCCTGTACTTTAAAAATAATTCTGCTTCGTTATTTCTTTATTAGATTTTCGAAATTATTCATTTAAAAATTTAAAATTTGAAAAACAATTCTTAAATAATTAAGTTATATAAATTGAATAATTATTTTTATAAAGGGATCTCACCTTCAAATAAAAGTTGTTGCGTGTGTTTTAGGTAACAAGTTATTGCCATTTTCCCAGCAGTCACTAAACACATTTCAGCATAACGATAATTCAGTCGGTAAGTTTAACGTGATATAATAGTATTGATGTCAAATTTAACGTGATATAATAGTATTGATTATAAGTCATCGGGTTAGGCTGGTGGCTACAGCACGGACTTCTATACGGAAGGTACCGAGTTCAAATACGATCGACGACCCAAAAATTATCACATTTTTTATTGCTTTCTTTAACTTACATCTAGCTAATGCTATTTGGTAAGTTTTGTAATTTATATGCATACTGTGTCATGAGTAGCATTCCATCCAGTGATGGATGCTAAAACTTAACTGTATATATTAATACGCGTAGTTTATATTAAGTCTAGAAGTTTCGTTCTATCCAGTCGACGGTATTCAAGCGAGTTATCCATTAGGGAGATCACAATGTGATTAGTGTGTTTCTCCAGACGGTTGACATATTTTTTGGCAACGATCGCGATTTCCTCTTTTATGGATTTCACCTTAAGCTCTTCGTGAAGTCTAAGATTAGTTACATACCATGGAGCACTAGTAATAATTCGGAGGATTTTGTTCTGCATTCGCTATAGAGCAGCAATATTGTTTTTTTTTTCGCGCAACGTCGTAGTTGACAACCGTATAGCCAAAATGGCTTTTGAAGACCTGGTTTATAATAACAGCTTGTTTTCGATCGATAGTTCTGATCTTTTTCCTAACAGTCAAAACGTTCGTTTCCATTTAATATTGAGTTCATTACGTTTTTTAATTATATGTTTACTCCATGATATTTTACTTCTTCTTTTTGAGGCATTATGGTCTCATTTATGGTTATGGGTCTTGTTGAAGCAGTTCTTCTGTTGATAAATATTACTCGAGCTGATTTGTTCTCATTAATATTAATTTTTCACGTTTGAAACCATGTTGCTATTTTGGAATTGAATAAAACATTATTTAAATCAATTTGCAACAATAAAAAAGAAGATTATAGGGTATTACAAAAATCTGGAGTATATAGAATAAACTGCTCAACATGTAATAAGTTTTATATAGGTGAAACAGGACGTCAAATAAATAATAGACTAAGAGAACACTTTAATTCATACAAAAATGAAAATGATGATAAGTCACTTTATGGAAAGCACTGTTTTATAGAAAACATTACAGATAATATAAAAATTTTACACATAGAATATAAATTTAAAAAAAGAAAATTATTAGAAAAACTACAAATTATAAAACATAAAAGTAATCATAATTTATTAAATAATATGATTAATTTTGATGAAGAATTAATTTTAAAATAGGTTTTATAATTACATGTTATTGTAGGAAATTTTTTATATCTGGCTATTCAATGTATCGATATTTATAAGTTTTTTAGTAATATCTTTGTTTATTTGTAACATTTGTAACAATAGCTTGAAAATGACTTCATAGTCGAAAAGCTTAGCTTTTATGTAATAAAAAATTTTTTTTAGTGATTAACTTCGATTTTATTTTGTTTTGTTAAATATATATACATACACATACATACATGTATAATACACATACATACATGTATAATACACATATAATTTAGTATTTTCATATCGCGTGACATAATACAACAACGCTCCTGTAAATATTTTTAAACAAATTTGGAATTATTATTCACAATATCATTTTCGATGCTATGACGATTTTAAAATGTATTATAAAAATATGTTTGAGAATTCTAAATTTCGTCATATTTCTTCGGTGACGTAATAGGGGAATGCCAATAAATTTATAGCCCTATCACTTTACTTTGGATAATGTTAATTTTATCAAAAATGTTTGTAGCTTGAAATTATATATTTGTGACGCGAATCGAAACAGTTTCTTATAATTGACTTAAAATATTTTCTTTGTTTCCGATTTAAGTCTCAACTTCATTTTATTTCATGATGAGGTAAACTAAATTCCATGAATATCTGTAATTTTTATTTAATTTTTTTTTCCGGTGTTATAATTTATGATAGAAACACCTTTACATACATTTTGGATTATTGATGATTTTATTAATTTTAAATTTGTATATAAATGCGAACACATATATATATATAAAATTACTTCGCTATATTATTTATTATTGATTAAAATGTCGACGGTTTGTTGCTTATTGATGTAAATGTTTCTTTTTTTCGTAGGTTTGGATTTAACATCTTTAGATCCCGCTTTGGTGACCGCAGCTGCTCATCGAGTTAACGAATTTTATGGCCAACAACATCCACCAGGATTTCCTATTACTCCTGTGTTAGATACAAAATATATATTTAACAATTACATTTAATTCTAAAAAATTTCAAAATATTTCCAATTTTTGCGCATTAACCAGTAGCGGGTATATAGAATGTTGCAAATAATTTTTGAATGACGTGTATACACACATAAAAAAATGGTGCCTTGTCAGTATTTGCAACCATTTAATATACCGTGTTATTGATAATCGATTAAATTTATGAATTAAATTTTTTGTATATTTATTCTGATAACGGTTACGTATTAACGGAATGTGTATAACAAACTTCTATAAATATATCACTGAAATATTTAAAAAAAAAAAAATTATCCGTTGTATAGAAAAATGACTTTGGCGCCACATATATTATTATTATATTGAAAAAGAAAAATTATTTGCACGTTCTCATTTGAAAAATGAAATATACCTTAGGTTAGTATTTTTATAAATGATTATTTTTGGAATATAACCGTATTTATATTATCTAATATGTCTTTACGTTTTGCTTGATGCCTATATGCCTATATATCTAAAGAAATTTAAATTTGTTCCTGAATGACTGTTGATAATATTAAGTGATGACCGTTTTGTTACTGATAAGTGAACAACGTAAAAAAAGAAAAATTGAAACGATAACGTTAGAGTATTCCAGTAAGTAGAAATTTCTGCGTGTAATATGAAGAACTCGATTAATGTATAACTTGGTTAATTAACGTGAACCGAGTATGTTCAAGAAACGAAATTTGTGTTGAAAAATAAAATTTGATAAAATGGTTTAAATTCAAAATTGTGGTAAAATTATTAAATGATTTACGTTTGGGATGTAACAAAATATGTGTTTACCATATTATATTCCTTTATATTTTTCTGATTATAAAGAAAAGTAACGGAAAGACGTGTGCTCAGGGGAACGGTGCGTCCACAACTGTTGGATATCTCCAGGGATTGGCAGGTTCAATGGGAAAGACTTAAGAAAGCTTTTCTTTAAAAAAAAAAATTTGCATAAACCCATTAAATATGGTATAACGAATGTGGCGGCTATATCCATGTTCAAAATCGGCTGTTCAATCTTGGATTCTTAATCAACGTCGGTTCCCATATCAGAGGCAGCTGTTCTAATTTGTATAGTACTAGTCAGCAGCAGCACTTACTTTTTCAAGTATGACGAAGAATTACTTCATTTAAGGCTTGGTTAGGGATTAAGTTAAATTACAGGCTGTGACGCTACGATTATGCACGCAACGAGAAACTACCTAATTAGCTTACAATGAGAATATTATGGAATTAACAAGTATAGTAAAAATATTTTTCCACTGTTAGCAATAGGCGCTGCATGTTCTATACATGTTTTATTGATTTCTACAAGGTTTTCGACTCAATTAAGTGGATAAAGCTGTGGTATATACTATAGTTTATGAGAACATTGAAGCGCCTTATGTTTCTAATTAAAGATAGCTCGGCTACAGTCCTCAAAATAAAGTTTCCTTCAAATTAAAAGTGGAAAATGAAGTACGACAGGAATGCCTCCTTTAACCGCCATTAAATACATTATAAAGCCGGTATTTATCGATTCAACATGAGGTAAGCTAATCAAAAGTTTATAGATACACTCAGTAGCGTAGCGTGATAAAGATAAATTTTACTGGGTACACAGCATTTAAAAATTTTACATAAGTAGCTTATAAATACAATTAGGTTTGTTGCTATTATAAATTATAATTTAGCATAAGAGGCAAGTTTTCAACTTCGATAACATCCTTTAGATCATGATGATAATTTAAACGAAATTTAAAATAAATATAATCATGACTACCAAAATTACTTACCGATTATTGTATATGCGGATCTGAACAAAACGCGATTTTAAATTTTAATGTACAAAATGAATTTGTTACTAAAATATATTCTACTTTATCACGATTCATATTTATAAATTTTAAAAAAACGTTCCTTTCCTAATTCATTTATAAATAAATAATAATAAATACATGAACCTGAAAATGTTAACACCACATACGAACACAAATTATAGTGCTCGTAGCGAGATAATCAACGAAATCAGAATAAACACAAAACAAATATCTGTATACCCTATGAGGAAGTTGGCGCTATAGTACATCGCATTATTAATACAATGTTTATACGTTGACTTCAAACTACATGGATAAGAAAGAACATAGGCAAAAAATAGTATGACACACCACGCCATTACTACGGCAGAAACTATATATCAAAAGAACAGTTTGTTAGTGTGGAAATATTACTGAGCTTCCCACTCAAAACAAATTCCCGCGGTTACCAGATTTTAAAAAATCTAAAAAGATACAAGCCTTTCGAACAATATAAAATTGAATTCCATAAATTACTGCTTAGTTTTTTCGATTGCAATATACGCCCCGAGGTATCCTGGAGCAGAATGCTTTCGAAACATGGCCATAATATAGAATAATGGTAAAATAGCTTTATAATTAACACTTGTACTGTAACGGAAGTTAACTAGCTGCTCACCTCGTTCATGATTCAAAATTACTCATAACGTAGCAGCTCTGGTTTGTAACTTATTACACCACCTATTTTTGCATTAAAATCATCAATTACGGCTGTCATTTCAATCGAAGGTATTTTTTTTCAATTATACTGTAAATTTCATTTATGTATTTTTCATTGGAGACAAGAGTTGGTTCATACATTTGTAACATTTATATATGGTAACCATGAGAAGACGGAGGGGTTTGTTTTTTAAATAACGCAGTTGATAATACTGCTACAATGCAAACCACGTTTAGCGTACAGACGAGAGTTATCATGGCTTCTTTAACGGGAAGGAGCGCGCGTTTTGCGTGGAACGTTATTTTTGGAGTGAATCGATCACGATAGAGCAAAGAGAGTTTCGAAAATAATTCCAAGTTACGTCGTACAAACCTGTATCATTTCTAGGTTCAATTTTCACGTGGGTTGAAAACTTTTGAGACAGTTCGAAAAAGTGTTTGAAAATTTTGTAAAAAGACTAAATGAATGTATTGTAAATGACGGTTATTTCAACGATATTGTGTTCTACAAATTATGACGAGATAATCCCTTGTTTTCCGATTTTAAAATAAAATTTCATTCAAAATTTGGGTCGAGTATTTTTCGAGTTATTCAAAAAACAAAACTGTTCGTTATCGGGTTTGTTTTTTATCCTGACTACGATATCGTTTACTAATTCAAATCGCATTATCCCGAATATTTTTATTTATTATAACCTCGACTTCATTTGTATCGTGTGTATAGGGGGCTATAACAGTATATTGCATTATTATCATTACGGAAACAATATTCTTTATTCTTTTCCGTTCCGGTGGGTTTCTGATATAACTACTGCCACAAAATCTGAAATTTTACGTTCAACAATGAATAATATACCTGCCTTATTTAACCGTGTACATTCAGTGTACCGATTCGTACGGTTTCCTTTTGATTTCAATAATATAATTTCCGTGTGATAGCCGTTCACTAATCTAATACTCTCGGGCTTGGAACTCGAACAGGCCGATTTTTAATCGGTAGCATTGCATGGTCTGGGTTGCACAGTTTTTCTTGGAAAAATAACCTGACGGTTTTCCATATGTATCAGCGGATTTTCTTTTAGGGTTTACTCCCTTAGACTTTGGATTACATCCTAACCCCATAGGCGAGGCTTCTTTTTATGGGGATCGGCTCAACTTTTAGTCGCCTTTTACAACAGGCAGATGCCCTGAGGCATTCGATTCCGGTTTCACACGAGGAATATATATAGATCACGTCCTTATATAAACGCAATATATACAAATATAGGTTAGTATAATCAATGTCATTAGATGAGCGTTTAATTCTTCCGTGCTTGTATTCTTTATATTAAATGTAGATTATGTTTTATCTAATTATTTATTATACAGCTGGATGACTTATTTATTGATTAATTTTAATAAATACAGAGAGTTCAATATACAAACTTCGATATTGTAATTCAGTGTTGAATTACTCTTTAATGTTATTTGAGTTTCTGATTAGGTAGCGTCATTACCGAACATCATTGTGATAAAGCTATACATAATGTATTAATAGAAAGCTATTTCTATTACACTTTAAATCATTATCTGGTTTTTTCGCTTCAAACTTATTACAACTTTTCTTTGTGATAAAAATAAAATATGAATATTTTTAATAACGGACCACTATAATTAACGCACTGGATACTGATATAACAAGATATATTAACGGTTTCCTATAGTTTACTTCAAAATTGTACACAAATTTATATTGCTCAGCTTTATAGTTGATAAAATGACATAATAATTGTGCAAATGAAATTTTTTAAAGTACTATTCACAATTAAATGTAAACTTTCAAAGGAAGTTATAATTTTGAAAAATATTTAATTTATATATATATTAAAATTTAAAAATGCCTCCAAGTATGATTTAAAATTCATAACTTTTTAACGATACCGAATATCAATTTGAAATTCACTTAGAAAGATGACAAAATTGAAACTATAAATTTGTAACTAAATTCAAACGATGTTTGTTTAGAGTTACAGATTGTTACTGTCAACTTTAGGTTTATTTAATATTTTATAAACTTGCCTATGTTATAGAAAAATATTATGGCTAAAAAACTGACTTTTTAAAGTTAAGAATTAATAATAATATATAAAATCGTTTAATATAAAAATTACTTAATATATCATTTTTCACTTCAATAAAGAAATTAATTTGTTTCGGTAACACGATGTGTATTGCACTTTAGTGTAAAACGATATAAATATTTTATTATAAGGACATCATGCTTTAATGATTATGCAGACGTTTAATGATGATTACTGTGTTTGCTACATCGTGTTTTCACTCACGTGATGATTTCGTTACTACTAAATAATAAGCGAAGGGACACTGGTCGGAAAATTTCGTAGTATCCGGACATGGCCGAATCATGTACGAACGGAACCGAAGTAAGCGAAAGTATCATTTCTAAATGCATTGAGAAAAAGAATGTCGAAGTTAGAGTAACCGCGGTAGAAGTTCCTGTGTCTTCCATACCGGTTGGATCATTAATAAATGTTGGGACTGGAGAAACGTTTAATTTGATTGCTTCTGATCAAATACAGGTGATTTAAATATCTTATGTTTCATGTACTAAAAAAAAAATGGTTTTGTTATAATGTATTTTTTTTTAAAAATTACATAAGCTAATTATTTCTAAATTATGTTAACCTTATTATTAATTTTCACCATGCGTATATAGATAATATTGAAGAATAAAATATAAATTAGTATAATATAGTTAAATTTTAAAGGTGGATGATGTAAACAAACTTCGATATCAAATACGTTCACTATAAGTTTTCAGTAGCGTCATGTTCATTAAAATATATATACTATTTTATATTATTAACTTCATATATCGAAAATGCGTTGATTGGAAATATTTAATTGTTTGATTTTTAAATTTGTCATATTAATTTCTTTTAAAAATTAGCTTACTAGCAATGGAGAATTTTTATGCGTTGAAAACAATTGCGATCGATCTAACATCAAGAATAGCGAGACATGGCATACGTTAGTTCCAACTGAGGTAATAATGGTGTTAACTATATTTCGATTCGAAATTTTTGACATTTCGGTTTCTATAGCTGTTTTTGATTTTATTTTTAGCCGACCAATTTAAATGCTGCTCATGTTGTAATTCAGAGCGGTAATAACATTAATAGTTCGTCGTCTGATTCGATCGTTGACAAAATAAATTATTCTTACGAAGAAGCAATAAATCTACCTGTTTTACACGTTCGATGTAAAGTAAGTAATGAGTAACTTCATGCTTTTTCGTCATATATCAGTACAAAGGAATTGTACGTTTCGTTGTATACATATTTTAACATATTTCCTTAATGTGTAGAATACTAATGCAGAATTATATAAAGAAAAATTCGGTTCAGGTGGCAGAGGTCGATGCATAAAATTAAATAATGATTGGCTTACTCCGAGTGAATTCGAAGCTTTTGGTGGAAGAGCGTCCAGTAAAGATTGGAAACGTAGTATCAGGTGAAATGCATTTTATTATTATTTTTAAATAACTAAATTTTAGTTCAGAAATGTATATGTTATGTGTTGATTTATGTGTTTTTTTTTTTTTTAATTGTATGCTACTTAATTTTAATAAAGCATTCGCGGTATTTCATTCCCGAAAGTGTAATATGATTTTCATTTTAAATTGATAGTAATCCGTAATTTTCTTTACTATTTTGATTAAACATTTTAATATATATAATCAATAAACAATCTTAATTTGCGAGCTTTAACCGATTGCTTCCATTATCGTACTAGTCGTCGACTAGTTTCTTCACATATCAACCAACGCTCTAATCAATTTTCTCTGAATATAAGATGTCCAAAGTATTTTTGTCTTTACTACTCGGGGTGTTTTGAGAATTCTCTAGCACCACATCTGGAAACTGTCTACAACGTCGAAGTCTCTGGTGTGTAGAATATAAAATTGAGAAAATTAAGATGAATTAGTTTATTCGTCTTTACATATTTTATTTAATTTGAACATAGGTCTCCGGCGTTTTATTTACTACATTTTATTTTTTCCGAAATACCATTCCACACCTAAATTAGTTATCAACAGTTTTATATTTGGGTACCATTTATCCATTTATTGTTCATTTGTCGATTACTATATTTTTTGCTATCGCACGATTTATACAAAGTCTATATGAATTAAACAGCGAGTAGCGTGTGTATCATCTGCATACTGTAAATTTGAGATTTACAATGTGTTCGAAATACAAATTAAACAACTTAAACAACATGGGTAATGAATGCATTAATAAAACTGTTCGTTTATATACTTCAGTGTTTACGTTCATAATGCTACTGTTATCTTCATATATATTCTGTGCTAAGTTAACTATATCTTGTTTTGCCTACTTTGTACGAGTATTTTTATAACATTGTCAGAAAAAAAAACAACGAAAGAACAAAGTATTAACTGTGTCTATTAACAAAACAAAATAAAATCGAAGTTAATCACTAAAAAAAATTTTATTATATAAGCGAAGCTTTTCGACTATAAAGTCATTTTCAAGCTTTTAAAACTTCGCTTATATAATAAAAAATTGTTTAGTGATTAACTTCGATTTTATTTTGTTTTTTGTTAATTCATAAAATTACTACTAATACATCAACATTATATTTACGAGTATTTGTTATCATCATTAGTTTTTTGACTATTTTGAAATAGTTTATTTCTTAAACTTAGCTTGTAAATAAATCGATTTTTTTTTCAATTTGTATAATTAATAAATTATTTTAGGTTAGTTACGTAACTTTTTATTTATCTGTTTTCAAAGATTCGGTGGCAGAAGTTTACATACGTTAATTGACGAACGAATTCTAGTACCACACGCTACCAGTTGCACGTGCGCAACTTGTTGCGACGATGTAAATGCGGTAAATAAGTTCGATGTTTTATTATTTAAAAAATAATAATTACAATAATTTGAAAGTATGTTTAGTGCGTTATAATTTAAACTATTTATCTAAATGTAATTTTGTTAAACACTATACTGCGTAATCGCGTGATCATACACATTGCGATTAGTTAAACGTATACTTTTACCCGTTGTTCGAAATGAATATATTATTTTTTACCATCTTATGTTTCCAATTCCTAACATATGTTATTTAAAAATTGCGCATTAAATAGACCGTCAGCTAAGATCTGTTTTGCTCGAATATTTTAAATCAAAATACTTATACATTATCGTACGCTTTTAATTGTACGATTGATTTTTAAATGTCTTTGTGGTTTGAATTATTTTAAAAAAAATTTAGTGCGATTTCTATAAGTTTTTATATGAACAAAATCTATTTTTACAATTAAAAATTATATTATTTTTTTCTTTATAATGCGAACTTTTCAAAAGATTTTAAAAATAATTATATATATACATACATCGTTTTGAAAAAAATAAATAATTTTCTTTTCGTAGGCTGGTCCGGTAAGATTATTCACGCCGTACAAAAGGCATAATAAAAGTAGCGTTAGTCGGAAAAAAAGAAAACTGGGTGAGAATGGAAGCAACGAAGAAGAAGATAGTTATGATTCTGGTATGAAAATAAATAAATAAATGATAGTAATAAAAAATTTAACTTATTTGTGTAATTTTTGTTATTAGATGTTACGAAGAAGATGATTACGATTCTGGTATGAAAATAATTAAATCAAAAATATTAACTGTTATGTTTTTTTTTTTTTATTATTAGTAAAAAAAAACAACACATTACATTTTTTTATAATCACATTTATTTTTAATTGAACGTAATATGAAAAAATACCACCACATAACATATCTTGATAAAACCAAAAAGTAAAACTGACGAAATCCTTTTTCTTCAACTAAACCTGCTCACACAGTATAATATAAGTTTTGGTTATAACAGCTTCCCACATGTAATTTTAAGTTTAGTAAACATTAGGAGCTGTAACATTGATATTATTTACAAACATAATATTTCAAATATCTGGGTGCATGTCGTTGCCGTGTCTATTCAGTTCTGACATTAGAAGTGTTCTCAATGGTGTTAAAGAAACTGTGGTGGTTGTTGCTAAAGTTTGATTTTCTGAAGTAGAAGTTGGAACCTTCTGTGTATTTTACTGTCGCTTTGTGTTGGCATCATTTTTGGCAATAGAAATGGTAAATAGAATGATACAATTTTGCGTGGTTGCTTGAATGTAACCTCAGTTTTCGGTAATTAGTTAATTTTCCTTTTTAACGTATGCTCATTATCAACTTTACTTCATAGTTCAGGTTTCCCAGAGTTTTCATGATTATTCCGTTCAGCCATTTTTCTTTACCAACATAATTCCGTAACAACATCCTCTCTCCCACACGTAAACAGCGTGGTACAGGGGCATTTTCTGGTTTCATTTTGGTAGGTGGTGTTGATTGGATCAGTAACGTAAATTACGATTAAAGTAGTTTTCTGCTGGTGTGCATTTTTTTCTTTTCCATACCTTTTAGTTTATTTTTTACCGATTGAACCATTCTTTCCGCAAGACCAAATGGTGCGCTGAACTTTTGCTTTATCCCATACTGATTGCAAAAGTCTATGAATTCTTGGCTCTTAAAAATTGTATCATTATCTGATACTAAGGCATTCCATGTACTGAAAATATTCATTTCAGTGTTTCTAATGTTGACTCTGATGTTGTTGATGGTTTTCTCAATACTTCTGCAAATTGAAATTTTGTTTACCCATCGACAACTATTAAAATGTAATTGTCATCTATGGGACCAGCAAAATCCATGTGTACTCTTTGAAAATTTTCTGTTGGTGATTCCCAGGTATGGTATATTTTTCTGGTCTCTTTTTGCACTTGAACATTTTCTGATGCTTTGTCTATTCCTTTCCAATAAACATAGCGTCTGGCTAGTTGTTTCATTTTAATAATCCCAATATGGGTCTCATGAAGTTGTTGAAGAACTGACTGTTGCAATGATTCAGGTATAACTACCACCCTGTTGTCCTTAAAATTAAATTGAATTTAATAGTTGAAATTGTCCAATTTTTGCCAGGTATGAGCGCATTTTTAAGTTGTAACAAGTGATTATCGTTCTCAGTTTCCAACTCGATGTTTTCCTTATTGGTAGCTACTGAGCTGATGGTTTGAATAGAAAGCTCTTGGATCTGGTTAATATCTTATTTCTCTACTTCCTCACTCTTTGCTAGAGAACGACTGAAGTAATCAGCATTTGAAATTTTTTCTGTAGGCGTATGCCTAATTGTATATTAGAATTTTGACATATAGGAAGCATATGTGAGCAATTTTGCACGTTATAGATGGCGAATTTTTATTAGGATGAAATATGTAATATAAAGGCTTATTATCTGTTACCAATACAAATATCTGCTCATATAAGTATTTGTACATCTTTTTAAGTGTCCAATATATTGTCAATGTTTCTCGATCTAATTGACTGTAGGATTTTTCTATGTTGCTGAGAGAACGTGATTTAAAAAGAACTGATCTTCTTTCTGTACTAGAATTGCAACAACTGGAGATGCATCACAGGATAATATGATTTATAGCTAAAATTTCCACCTAATAATGGTGTATGATTGTACAATGTATGTATACTCTGTCAGTGTACTTTCGATTCTTGTAAGTAGCACTGATTATTGCCTCTCCAATTGGTTTAAACGAATGATGAGTGAATGAACGAAAAATCTTTTCAGATTTTAAAAGGTGTTTATGTAGGCCTAAAGCTTGCTCCAGAATCTACTTTTATGTAGATCGGTGTTTCGTCAAGTTTTACAGTTGTATAAAATTTACACGGACGTTCTTCATCAAGCAGGTTATTTATTTCAATATAGTACATTGATAAGCGAACTTGGTGGTGGACAGATGAAGTTCAACAAGTGATAAAGGACAAAAAACAGGCTTTTAAAAGGCGGTGGCAAACGAAAAATACTGAGAATTTGGAGAAATATAAACGCATTAAATCACTAGCGAAAATAGCAGTACCAAAAGCGAAGGAAGCCCATTACCAATATATATATGATCAGCCGAAGCAAAGGAAAATGTTCACTTGATATACAAAATTGCCAAAGCAAGACATAGAGCGACTGAAGAAATTGGCCCCTACCTTTCAGATAAAATCTACAGACAATCAAATAATAAAACGGCTAAAAGAAATCTTAAAAAGATGGTCAGATCATTACAAACAGATTTGGGGGGAGGAATTTCCACACCTTAAAACATCAGATTGTTTACCTATTCAGGAACCTGATAGACGAGGTGCTACATGCTTTAAAGGAAATGAAGAATGGAAAAGCAACGGGTCCAGACGATATTCCAGCCGAAATTTGGAAATTACTTGGGCAAAAGGGAGCTGATATACTATTGACACGTTTAAACCAAATAATAGATGAAGGACGTATCCCTCAAATTTGGACCACGAGCACAACCATCTCTATATGGAAATAAAAAGGAGACATTATGAACTGCAGCAATTACCGCCCAATTCGTCTACTCAGCCACACCCTTAAAATATTTGAGTGCATACTGGATTATCAACTACGGAATTTGACACAAGTCACCACAAACCAATGTGGATTTGTGAAAGGACGAGAAACAACGGATGCGATCTATATGGTGCGATTGCTTAGGGAGAAACATCGGGAAAGAAAGACCTCCATCCACATAGCCTTTTTTTTGGATCTAGAGAAGATTTTTGACAAGGTACCACACGAGTTACTTTGGAAGGCGCTACGAACGCATAAGATTCCAGAACATTATGTGAAGATAATACAGACCATATACAAAGCAGCGACCAGTGCGGTGCGATGTCCGGCGGGCATTTCACCGCCTTTCCAGATCACCGTAGGAGTCCATCAAAGCTCAGCATTGTCGTTGCTACTATTCATCCTCTACCCGCCTCCGTGGACACTGCTATATGCGGACGACGTATTTCTGGCAGATAAATGCAGAGAAAATTTAGATGCAGACTTGAAAAAATAGATTGCAGGAAAATGGGCTGAGACTTAACATCAGCAAAACCGAATACATAGAATGCGAACTCAGATGAGCCTATAAAAATAGAAAATACGGTGTTAAAAAAGACCGAGAAGTTCAAGTATTTATGGTCAATCATTACTTCGGATGGAAGCACACAACATGCCATAAATTCCCGGATACAAATAGCATGATGAAGTGGAAACAGTTAACTGGAGTTTTATGTGACAAAAGAGTCCCGATTCACCTCAAGGGGATGATATATAAAACAGTCATCAGACCGGTAATGTTACATGGAGCCGAATGCGGGGCTATAACTATAAAAATGGAACAAAAACTTTATGTTACGGAAATGAAAATATTACGCTGGTCGCTTGGGCACACACTCTTGGACCACGTCAAAAACGAGAACATAAGGAAGCTTATAGGAGTTGCTCCTGTGCATCTCTGAAAATAGATGGTACGGCCATGTCATGAGAAAAACAGAAAATAGCCCAGTGAAAACTTTGGAGGAAAGCGGCCACAAGGAAGGCCAAAAAGACGTTGGAGATAGACTCCACCAACAATGATGTGGAGCATGCCGGTGTTAGGATAGAGGACGTAAAAGATCGTAAAAAATGGAAAAGACTGTGTCAACAAGCGGACCCAGCACAGGGAAAACGCTAGGAAAGAAGAAGAGTTGGTAGCAGATGAATGATTTCTGAGCAATGTGCTTGAACACCATTTACAGTTTAATTTACTGCGATCGATTTTACATTCTCTTGCAGTGTGATTATCCTTGTCGCAATATTTACAAAATCCTGCAATACCAAGCTGTTTAAAATGTATTCGTCTTTGCGAGCTGGAACGCCGTCGATTATATTTACTTATTTTCGGTCTGATGATGATTTCTGTTATCGTTGTTTATTTTGGTATGATTCCTGACGAGACTGATGATGGCTGACGCAGTGAATTTCAATGGATTCCCCTTTTTAGATATTTTGCTATCTAATATCGAAATTTCAATCGAAAGCAAAGATCAGAAAAATCCTTTTCACCACTTTGTAATAATCGCTATCTGACGTGTTCATTTGATATTCCTCGAATGAACTTGGATTGTAACAATAATTCTGGGTTTTCTGCTTCACAATTTTTACAACGTAATTCACATGTAGCTGCGTGTTGCTTTCATTCCGCAATGTAACTTGAAATTTATTCTGATTGTTTCTGCATTGTAGATAGCAATTTATGCATTTTCCACGATAGGATTTTGCTTTGTACATAAATGTACAGTTAGCAAATCTATTATCTCTATATTTTATTTCACTAACCGATTTTGGTGGTACTAGGCGTGATAATAAACTATAATGTTTAGCACCTATACAATTTAAAAGTATTTTTGCTTTTTTCTCTTCCGTTCTAATATTCACAAATGTTAGATAATTTTCAAACCGCTCAATATACTGAGTTAAATTTTCTGCTGTCGTATCAAATTGATTAAACACATAATTATTGTTAGGATTCCCTTGTGTTGATTTCACTGTTGCACAATTTGTATTTGACGTAGAAGCTGGTAATTTTGATTTTAATTCATTAATAGTTTTACTCATTTGCGTTGCAAATATTATTGATATTTGCTTTCCAAATTCACTGAAGTATTCCTTTAACTTAGGATCTACTTTGATTATAATTGCTAACTGGTAAAATGTCGTTTTAAAGAAAAATCAAACAAGACCCATGTGCGCAATGAGTATTTCTGATCTTCCGCACATAAAAAATTTTCCCAAAAATATACACATTTAAAAGTAAGATAATTGAAAATTTATTACTCCTGAGTTGAGAGAACTACTTCTTCGGTAAGAGTGATTATTCTGAACTGAGACGTGAATTCGAACAGTTCTCGTCGCTGTTGTGTCATTTTTTTATTCTTATTTTTATTATCAGTAAAAAACACATATAATCACATTTATTTTTAAAGTGAACGTAATATGAAAAATACCACCACATAATATATATATATTGATAAAACCAAAAAGTAAAACTGGCGAAATTCTTTTTCTTCAACTAAAGCTGCCCACACAGTGTAATATAAGTTTTGGTTATAACGCTGGCAAATTTAGCTTATCCGTAATTTTTATTATTAGAATATTTCATTTTCATAAAATGTAGCCGGTCATCGTATAAATTATTAGATAGCTTTTTATTTATTTATTTGAATTAAATAAAAGTGACTAGAATTTTAAAATTTATTAACTAAAAAAAAATAATAATAATATCGGTAATCGAAACTATATAATAAAAAGTGTGCAATGTAAGTTAATATGATGGAGTTGAAAAATAAATAATTAATTTCTTTACTTCTAGACAGGGTCGAAAATTGGAATACAAATTCCGAAGAAAATGTCGAAATTGTTACACCCGATCAAACATCATTGACCGCTAGCAAAACGGCTAATAATACGAACGGAGTGGAATGTAGGTCTACGAAGGATATGTTCAAAAAATTGAATGATGTAATATATTTTGTTTATAACTAGAGAAAAAACTAAAACGATGATAAGAAAGATATATTTTTTTTTTCTTAAAAAAATGTCATTTTATATATATATATATATATATATATATATATATATATAGGTATATAGTATCTGAGTGATCCATATTTTAAGCTTCATGCAACCACAGCTACGATTGTTAAAGTTAAATTATGTTTTAAACGATTTTAGCCATGTTTAACTCTTGCACGTTGGAAGTAGAAACTTTAAAGTGCCTTCTATTGTTTGAATTAATATAAATAACTGTTTTCAATTTATTTTAATCAGGGAAAAATTATTTTCTGTCCGTTGTATTCGAATATATTTATTAAATCTATAAAATTAACGGTATCATAATATCAAATAATAAATAAATAAATATATTAAATAATTTATAGATATGTCGTGTACCGGAACTCGTCTTACCACGATAGCTTACAAGATTAATTAAGGTAATTACCAAACAAAAAAAATATACAACTATTACAACGCGGGGGGAATAAAACACGCAAACAAACAAAGCAAGCGTAATATTAGAAAACGTTGAAACTAATGAACAATATTATAATAAGCAAATTGCTCGTTACAGTAAATTAATACGTCTACGCTCATATTTTGTATACATGAACGTTAGCTGCATGGGATCGTAATTATCTATTAACGAGATAAACTCATTAATGCGGCAATCGTCGAAAAATTTACACGATATGTTAAGAATGTATTTACACGAGGTAATGTCAGAATATTACGCATATGTTCTAGTATAACGGGGAGCATTTAGTATGCACCTAACTGAATGAGCTACAATTTATTATAACTAGCGTTATCGAACAAAGTAAATACCGGATGTATTAGTGTTTTATAAATAATAATTTTATCGCGTGTATTAAGGAACGATTTTCTATTAAACGTGGGATATATGGAACGAATAGATTTATTAGCCTTCGTGTTAATATAGTTAATATGTTTAGTGCAGTTAAGTTTGTTGTCCAAAACAACACCTAAATACCGAATCTGATCTATCAGTTAATGCTGTTTCCCGACACCATCGGGTTATTGGGCAATTTTGGTCGTCTGCGTGTGAAGAAAATGGCTTCGGTTTTCGATGGATCGATATTGATTTTCCACTTATTATAACATCTGAGAATACGTGATATGCCGATTTGAACTCTGTTCTGAATAGAGGCTGGTCTAAATCCACCACAATCATCGTCTGTGTACAGTGTCACTACGAAAAGAAAAGGTCTCAACATACTTCTTTATGGAACACCTCCCTAAACACATTTTAATTGAAGAGATTGAATCACAAACAGTTGCATAAAAAGTTCTATTGTCTAAATAACTACTAATTAATTTAATGAAATAAGGAGGAAATTTACATTTAATCGTAGTCATTTTTAGAACGGTAACAACCTAACAATATCTGTGTACACTACTAAATATTTGCTGGTAAGCGTGCGTATAACTCAATCAAATTGACGTTTCTATTTTCGTATTACGTATGATTAGTTTGTTTTATATGCACGCACGCACATATATATATATATATATATATATATATATATATATATATATATATATATATATGCATGTGTGTGCGCGCGCCTGTAAATTTAATCGAAATAATTTTGTTAAGAATTGTTTTCGATTTAAGTAATTGCGTAGTGCATTTTTTTTTTTGTCGTAAAATTTTAAACTATCTTTTAACTTACAGATGTCATCCAACTTAATAAAAATAGCTCACGATTTAAAGAATCTGATTAAAACAGCGGAATTGAAATGGAATCTGGAGAAGCAAGAATTAGAATCAAAATTGAAGAACGACGAAACCTCACCTGCTAAAACGTTAGTACGAAACCTACCGATTGAATTGATTCACTAATTTTTGTACAGACATTTTTGAATATTTTAAAAAGTCTCGAGTTGTGATTAGATAATATTTTAACAGATTGTCACGGAACAAACTTATAAACTGTTTGATTAATTGTTCGCGATCTTTTAAACAAGTTATTAAGAGAAAACTTATAAATATTTTGTAAAGTACCACGTGAAATGGGTTTTTAATGATACATTTTATGACGATGAAACTCTGTAATGAGTTAAAATGTTTTCATGTTTTGAATTTATCTTATACCCGCTTTAATAAGTCGCTCTTATAGTTTGTGTATAAAAATTTTACTTCTTTGAAGTATAACAATTTTGTAACCACCAAGGAAGTCGTCAGTTGTATAAAAACACTTATACCTAAAATTATAACATCTACAGAAATTTTAAACAAGTACCTTTAAACAGTATCGTTCACAACTAATTCTGTTCGTTACCAGGTTGAAAACGATCGTATTTATAATAATTTCAACCGAATGAAAGGGTGCTTCGAAAATTAAAAATATTAAATCTGTTATTTATTTTTAAATACTAATGAACATTTTAATATAAAATTATTCAAAATTGTTCACATAAACTATAAACTTCTATTTGAAAAGCGTATTCCAGCATTTTAGTAGTATATATTGTTTTCTTTAAACATAATAATGTTTCTCTTATTTTAGAACTACTTATGGTACCTCGCCTCCGCTAAGTATAAATGATTCAGTTAGGCTGACGTTACAACCAACTTCAGATGGTGAAGAGACGAAGAAGGTAAATGTATTGATAATCTTTAAATTTATATGTTGTTTCTATGATAATTGGGATAAACTTTATATTATGTTTTATCTACTTGAATATCAGTCTCGTTGTCGTCGTTTATAGTGGTGTGGGTTCCACTTCTATTGCCAAGTTATTGAACTATTTGAGGGCTTTGTTTAGTACGGGAGATGGCGGGCCTTTATAGGTGCTTGGGAAACATAGTATGGAATGGGTTACCTTATCCACCGCTTCGTTTCCTACACTGGAACCTATAAGAGGTATACTGGATCAGTATCTTGTGATGGTTGGTAAAGTAGGATTGTATGCGAGTAACAAGATGATTTTTTGACTTTGTGCTCTTGAAAACTAATATAGTAAGGAGGGAGTCTGTTACAATTATTGGGTTTAATTTTTAAGATGAAAGAATATATCGTATAATCTCTCCTGACCATTTAGTCCAACGTTCCAACCCTCCTGCTTTTTACCCTTTTTTGTCTATTCTCACTCTTGTTTGCCACATTATACCACACTGCCCTACACTCCACCCCTATCGACCCCTATTCATAGAGAATAACATTAAAAATAATATATTTAAAAATAATGTTAAATTATGGAAAAGATATGTTGATGATATCTTAATAATATGGAATAATGATAATGATAATGATAATATTTTTAATAATTTTGTATCTAATCTAAATGATTATAATAAAAACATTTAATTTACATTAGAAATAGGAGGTAAAATAATAAATTTTCTAGATTTAAAAATTAACATTATTAACCAAAAAATTGATATAGATATATACAGAAAGCCTATACAAACAGATACATTAATATCAAAAGATTCATTTCACCCAAAAATGTATAAATTCGCAAGTTTAAGAAGTCTTATTAATAGAGCAAAATCAGTTTTAACAAGACTCCTGTCTTTCCTTAAATCATGCAATCTATATAATCTAATCTAAAGTCTCCTTTTTCCTGCCGGCTGACCCTTGTTGCAGTACATAGCATGGTTAAAATAAATTTAAAAAAAAAAAAATTAACAGACAGTGATAAATTGAATAAAGAAAAAAACATTATAAAACAAATAGCAATAAGAAACAAATATAACCCTATTATAGTTGTTCAAATATGGAATAAAACTAAAGTAAATATAAATACAGAAGAAGATAAAAAGAATTATTTAGATTCAATAAATTATGTAGGAAATCATACGTATAAAATAATTAAAATATTTAACAAATATAACATTGATTTAGCAATAGTAAATAATAATACATTATTAAAATCAATCAGTATTAACAAAATAGAAGATAGAAATATATTTAAAAATTCAGGAGTCTATAAATTAAATTGTAATCAATGTGAAAAAGAATACATAGGAGAAACAGGCAGACAATTCATAACAACATTTAAAGAACATTTAAACTCATATGCAAATAATGATGAAAAATCATTATTTGGAAAACATTGTTTAGTATTAGAACACAAAATAAATAATATTAAGAAAAATTATAAAATTCTACATACAGAAGAACATTTTAAAAAAAGAAAACTACTTGAAAAAATAGAAATAAAAGAAAGGGATAAAATTAATTTATTGAATTCAATGGTAAATTTTGAGGGAAAATTAATTTTAAAAAGTATATTTAAAAAAAAAATTGTATTATTTCTGACTATTGATTTTTGATTATTATAAAATATATTTTTTTCACTGTTCAACCATATTTTTTAAAAAATAATTATTTTCTGGCTACTGCTTTGTAAATTTTATATTACTGATATTTGATTGTGTTGTTTACCACAGTCACTGTCAGATTGTTTTAAGCATCTATTCTTCATTTTATATTTATAAATTTCTGAACTTATATTTAGATTTATATTTTGTGTTTTTATTTTTAAATCTTTATTTATATCTAAATTTAAATATCGCTTGATAATGGCGTAATTGCCGAAAAGCTTTGCGAATTTCAAAAAAATAAAGTAATAAAAATCACTACATTCCACAATCTAAATATATATATATATAGTATAGACCGATGTTGAGTCTTTGGTATAGCGTCTAATATTGTTTTTTCACTCATGTTGCAAATGTTGCTGGACACAAATATTAAACCGGGATTATATCCCCTTCTGCTTCGCCGGAAAAGGAATGAGGCAGTTTTGCATCATGAATAAATGAAGTGTCCATTCCTCCAGTTGTTCATCATTCAAATCTGTTTCTTCGTATCCCCATGATATGTTGTGACTATTAAAATCTCCAAGAATGATTGCTGTGTTTTTATTTGGAATATTACGTGTTGGTACGATATTGAAGTTGTTCCCAGGTGGATTATACACCGACGACCCAGTGAAATGCTCTAATTCGGTTGTAATCATTTTAATGTTATCATTCCGACGTTTATCTGAAGATACTACGTTAATTCCATTTTTTACATATATAGCGCTACCATGTTTTGGATGTGGTATCATTGCAACTAATCTCATCCCTTGTTTCTTTTCGCTCTAGATGAATCTCCTGTATACATATTATATCACAGCTTCGAGTTCTACATATCTCCCTAAGGATTTCTGCTTTCTGATTTGTTAAACCTTCAATATCGATCGAGATTATTATCATAGGTGGCCTTGAAAAAGGCCTTTTACGGGGGGTTGCGTCATGGTGATGGCAGGATTAGTCAGCGTTCTCATCATTTTTAAATTCATAACATCTTGAATTCGCTGTCCAGGGGCGCCATGTGGAGGTTCCTGCCTTGCCATCCTTGTAATGGAAAAAAAACATACAATTATGGATAGTTTGAAATCTTACTGAATTTACAGAGAAGCTACCGAGATTTAAATAGAAAATATCTTTCTACTGGTATATATTAAATTCGGAGATAAATTTAATTAATTATTAATTATTATCGACTTTGAAATTATCAATTCCGGTTAAGGGCCAACGTTAATAATATTTTGCGATTTGTCTATTTTAAAACGCTTTCATTTATTCTTCTGTAAAAAATATCGTATCTTCTCGAGTCTATTCATTACCGAGATATTTTAATTTTTTCACGTTTTATTTTTTACACGATACTAGTCGCTGTGACATAGTCTACTTTAACTATATTTAGTTTTACAGTTCTTTATAATTGACAATTTTTGAAATCACCCTTTGTAATTATTAATATCATCATCATCGTAGTCGCTTCTCCTTTACAGGAGATTGCGTACATCCTTTCTCATATGCTGCGATTTCTGGCGTCTTTAATGATCTCCGTCAGGATTCTGCTTGGTGAGTCTAGATTTGCCGTCATCAACTCCATCCGCTTTATTCGCTGACTTTCCCTGTAATTTTCCTTGTACTGCCAGCAGAAAGACTCCACCTTCACGGATTTTATGTGCTATGTATTTCCTTTTTCTGTTCTTAGCATCATTTTTTTTTTTTTTTTTTTTTTTTTTTGGCCTGTACCATAGGTCGCTTCGGCCATTTAAAGAATGATTTTCTTGTTTTAAACTATTAAAGTTGGGTTATTATATTTATATTTCTATACTATTCTGGGCTATGAACTTATATATGATTTTGACTGGTTCTGCATTGTTTAGGTCACTTACTATTGATTCTACATTTAAAGGAAGTGTGTATTTGTATTTTAATAATTCCCGTATCATATTATTTCGATTTTGTTTGTATTTATCGCATTTCCATATGATATGGTTGATATCCTCTTCCTCTTGACATTTATCGCATAAACTATTTTGGATTATGTGTATTCGGGTTAGATGTGCCGGTGTTTTATTATGTCCTATTCTTAATCGGATAATTGTTGTTAAAAAGTGTTTACTATATTGTAATGAGTTATTCCAAAACCATATGGGGTTTTGGGTATTTTTATCTGAATTTTATGATATTGTTTCCCTATTTCTTTTTGTTTATTATATTCTTCTTGCATTTGTTGATATTTCATTATTTTTATTTGTGGGATATATTCTGTATAGTGTCTATTAGTATTATCGTTTTTAACATTCGTTTCCGATTTTGCTGCGTTATCTACTATTTCATTCCCATATATACCGCAGTGCCCCGGTATCCACATCAATATAATTATTGAATCGTTTTTCTGTATTTTTCCATGTAAGGTTTTTATTTTAACGATAATATTGTCTTGTTTTGTTTTATAGTAATCAGTGACTGTATTGCAGCTATGGAGTCTGTCATTACTAAAAATTTTCTTTGTTTTTTATTTTTAACATACTCAAGTGCTTTGTATATAGTATATATTTCAGTGCTTGTAGATGAGCCATCGTATTTTATTCTGTATGTTCGTATCAGATCTATATCTTCATGATATATTGCTGCTTGATATCGGTTTCTATTAATGTCTATAGATCCGTCAGTATATATCCGTTCATGATTAGGGAAGTTAGTGATTAATATACACTGTAATATTTTATTTTGTATATTAATATCAGTTTGTTTAGAGAATAGATTTATTGTATTGTAATATTGGAGTGGTTGTATATAGTCTTCATATTTAATTGTATATATTGGTAATTTTTTGAATTGGTTGTATATTGTATAGCTTTCTAGCACTCACTACTAGAGGTGGTAAAGTTTTACATTGCCAGTAGGGTTTTCTGATCAAAGGTTCTAATTGTTTTATTTGTTTATTTATTATATGTTGTCTATTTCCTTTAATTTTTAACATATATTTATTTGTAATATATTGTTGTTGTATTAAAATACTTGGTTCAGCACATTCTGCTCTAATATTATTAACTGGGCTTGAATTCATTGCTCCTATGCAAAGACGTAGTACTTTATTATATGCTGTCTGGATTTTTTGGTATTACTGGAGTTTAAATTTTGGAATATACATGAGTAGTTAAAATGAGATAGTATTAATGTTTTATACAGTATAAGATTTGTTTTGGTATGGCTTCCCCACCGTATTCCTGATATTGCACGTATTAGATTGGTACCATTACTGCATTTCCTTAATATATTTTGCGTTTCGGAATTCCAATTTAATTTCTCATCTAACATTATGCCCAAGTATTTTATTTCTTTAACAAATTGAATTGAGGTATTATTTACTGTAATGCGGGGATAGTGATTAATTCCGTGTCGTGTGAACAAAATTCCCTTTGTCTTATCACTGTTTATTTTTAGTTGCAATCTATTTATTATTTCTGTCATCTTAGTTATAGCTGGTTGTATTTGTTTAACAGCAGTTGAAATAGTTGCAGCTGAGCTGTATATCATTATATCATCAGCATATTGCAATATTTTAACTTTTTTTGTTTGTATGTTATCTAGTTCACCTGTATATATGTTGTATAGTAATAGACTAAGGGTTGATCCCTGGGGGATTCCTGTTCCTGTTTCGCTTGTTTCAGTTTCCGTTACTTCATTTTGATATTTTATAATTAGTTTTCTGCCATTATAATATTGTGCTAATATACATTGTGGGGATACCTATCATCTTCAACCTGTTGCATAAAATACTCAGGTTTACTAGATCGTACGCGTTTGACATGTCAACGGTGATGGCTATCATGTATTGATTTTTTGACATATTTATATATATATATCGTTAGTCAGGATAGCTATATTATCCTTTGTCCCAAATGTTTTCCTAAAACCAAACTGTGTTTTTGGAATTTTGTTTTGATGTTCCAGTCTCCATTCAAGACGTTCCTTAATCATAGATTCAGTTGTTTTACCTAAGCAGCTTAATAAAGTTATAGGTCTGTATGATTTATAGTTATTAGGATTCTTATTTGGTTTAAGTATAGGGCATATATACTGTGTTTTCCATTCATTAGGTATATATGTACTTTTAATTATGGATTCGTTTAAAAATTCAAGGAGGAGATCCTGAAAGTAATTTGTTGTATTTTGTATGGCTTTATATGGAATACCATCAACTCCAGTACTTGTGTTTTTATTATGATCTAATGCTTTTTTAAGTTCCCAAAATGGAAAACGATTTTTCCATGTCGTTGTCTACGTGGGAATTGTTTGTATTATTATCGCAAAATATGTTGCCAAAATTATTAATAGGAGTGTTATATTGATTAATAAAACTTGGAATCCAATTCATATTTTGTGTTATTGAGTTATTAAAATTATTAATATTACTTGTTTTTGATATTAGTTTAATTTGCTTCCATACTTTTTTACTATTTTCTCTAGGATTTAATTTTTCACAAAATTTGTGCCATTCTGTACGTTTTCTATTTTTAAAGTATAATTTACTTTTGGCTTGTTGTTGTTTAAAATTATTATAATTTTCCATAGTTGGGTATTTGTTAAAAGTATGAAGTGCTAATCTCCTTTGAGCAACCATTTTGTTACATTCCTCATCTCACCAGTGATACGTTTTGAAGTTTTGTTGTTGATTAATTTTGGTTATAGGTGCTAACTGGTCGATGGTAGTTTTTAGTGTATCTGAAAGAACTGTATATTTTTCTGCTGTGGGTTTATTAATGAATTCTGTTTTAGTAATTTGTTCAATTTTTTCTTTAGTTATTGTTTTAAATTTGTCCCAATTAATTTTCCTCCAGTTTTTGTACGTTACTTTATTGTACTCTTGTTTATTATCTTTCTTGTATATTGCATTTTGATTGTGGTATGTATAAGTAAGCAAGTAAAGGTAAATGGTCACTTCCTATGGGATCTTTCAGAACTTCATAATTAATATTAGTTGATAAATCTGGTGTGCATAATATTAAGTCGATATTACTCCTCTGTTGACTCGTCGAGGGAATACGAGTATACGAAGTAGTATTTACAACATACATACTATTCTCTTCAATAAAGTCAAGTAGTTCTTTCCCTTCATAATTTGTATTTTGACAGTTCCATACTGTATTTCTTGCATTTAAGTCACCAGTAATAATATATGATTTCCCTAGGTAAGATTTTATTTTATTCCAGTGTTTCTTTGTCATTTTGTGACCTGGCGCTGCATATATTCCCAGTATTGTTATATTTTTGTTACTATGTCTAATTTCGGTTAATGATATCTGTATCTTGCTCTGATCTATATTTTGTAAATGTATATTATTTGATTTAAATGTATGATTTATGTTTTTGTGCATTAGTGAGGCGACTCCACCTCCTTTAGTATTTTTTTTATCATCTCTGTCGATGTTATAATGTTTTATTGTTAATTTATTTCCTGGTTTTAACCATGTTTCAGTTATTATTGCTATACCTATATTTTTATCTACTAACATTTTTTTTTAGTTCAATTAGATTTGTGTATATACTCCGAGCATTCCATATCATAATTGCTAATTTTGTCTGTTCCATGTACGAGTCCGTTTCATTTCTATTTTTAATTTAATATAGCTTTGGCTAGTCCCTCTCGTAGTGGAAGACGAACTAGTACCAATTATCGTTCTATTATCTTTATTTTTTTGTTTATTTGCTTCATTTTTATTTTCATTCAGTTTAAGTTTATTTTCTTTATTTTGGCTTATAGGATATTTTGAACTCTTATTTTTATTTTCTGTGTCGGTATTATCAAATGTAATTGAAGATCTTTGATCAGTTCCTATTTCACTAGCTGTACTCATCATTTCCAATGTTTTTCCGTTTTTCTCCTATTTTTGATAAAACTGCCACATTGGTTATGTAATCTTTCCATGAAATTCGGAGCAGTCTTCGGTAACACCACATCTCAAAAGCAGCAAGTTTCTCTTCGCACTTTGCGCTCATCGTCCAATTATTAATATATCGACGGAATAAAGTAACGTTTAAAAGAAAAGAAAAAAGGATCGGTACTTAACTAACATTTTACTTAAAAACGTTCAACTTCAATAGTTTGGTAGATTTCAATAATGTCAACACATCTGATAAATTAATAAACTTAAAGTTATTTAGACATATTAAGAATGTAGTAATTTTATTTAATTTTTATTTCAGCTGGAATTTTACGACATAAATAGAAAGAAACTGATAAATTATTTAAAAGTTCGAAAACAGTCTACGATAAAATGAAAATTACGAATAAAAATATTTCCTTTCTAACTTTAAGAGCCTATATTTTTCATCGGATTATTTCTACTTTACCGCACGGAGTTTTACCGTTCAGATTCATTAATATTCGATTTGATTCTTTAAACGAAAGAGGAAACATTTTCAAAATTAATTCTTATTTCATTGATAAATAATAATTTTAACCTTGATATATATATATATTTTACTCGGCCACACTGAAGAATAATACTAATAATTTATAAAAGAATATTGAAAATTTTCAAACATATTCGAGCTAACAACATTGAAAAGGCGGTCATACAGGGTAAAGTACAAGGTAAGCGACAGACAGGCCAACCGTCAACACACTTTACCGTACCGTCCAAGAAATTATGTACCAGATCTAGGATAAAAATATATGCAGAAAACTTTTTTTTTTCAAAATCATAAATCGAGTCACGACGTTCGAAATCGAGTACACGATTGGATGAAGTGCCGTTTTAATTTAAATGTGTGCTAATTTTTAAATTATTGTTACAAATTTATGCATTATAGTTTAATCTTCTTTTCTACAACTGCATAGTTGAGTTTTAACTTTATTTTGTTACTTTTTTATTTAAAAAACATCTCAACATAAAATAACACAGAATTATGTTTCTTTTATTATGGCATAGCGTATTATGTGTTTAAAATATTGTATCACAATTTACATTTCTAAGTATTCGCGTATCGAAAAATAATTATCCGGTTATATTTATTTTATTCATAGTGTGTCAACTGTAATCGTGAAGCTTACGCGGAATGCTCATCTTGTCGTAATACTCCGTATTGTTCGCCATTTTGTCAAAGAAAAGACTGGCCAAGTCATCAGGTTAAATGTTGTAAGTCAGAAATAATGTTAATCGTAGATGGGCAATAAAGCAAAATGCTTTATTACTCGTTTATCATTATTTTATGTAATTTGTAATTAAGTTTTTCTTGTTATGAAGAAACCTGTGCGTAGATATGCCCGTGAAATTCACGATTTTAATATACATATATATATATATATATGTAGCTCTTTTAAAAATCGAACGAGATGGAGTAAAAACCGTCTTAACAGATTTAAAACATAATATTCGTATAATGCGATTTTAACTATTTCGGGTCTAAATATTTACTGTATTTATTAAGCATTAGTTTTTATATCTGTAGTTAATAATTGGTAAAAGTGAAAATGAGAAATTGCAAGAAAACCGATTTCGTTTGCTATAATTTTGAAACATGTATTTATTCGAAACGTCGTTTTGTAAAACCTACTGGGACGCGCAACTTTTTGATGCCTGTATAAGTGTGCTTGTTTTTTACGTATTCTTAATATTTTTTTCTTCGGCGGTCTTGCACTCCATGATGATCCAATCAGCTTCCGAATAATGCTGTTTCTAGTTAAAACTTTCTTTTTCGTATTTTCACAGTGTTCCCGATATGTCAGCCTTCTGTTCAAGGTTATACCAAGGTATACTGAATTTTCATGGTGTTCCAAAGTTACACCTTTCCATTGCATGTTTAATTTCCGACCTGGCTTCACTGTTTCTTAGATGAAACGCACATACTTGTGTTTTATCCGGATTTGGAATTAATGAACTATATGCATAGTATTTGTCCATCTTTTCTAGCACCTTTGTTAAGGTACACTTTATATCGTGAAATTTGTTAGCTTGGTAAGCGATGACGAGATCATCAGCATCGCGTCTTCAACCATATTAGCTGGTCATTGGTATAGATATTAAACAGTGTCGGCACTAAAACACTCCCTTGTGAAAGACAGTTTGATATATTGTACAACTTTGTTTACCATTCAGACTAACATAAAACATCCTAGTTTCAAGCAAAGTTACAATCTTCATAAATGAAAAATCCTTTGTAACATTGTAAATTTTTTGTAACAACAATCGATGGTTTACTGTGTCGTATGCTGCTTTTAAATCCACGAACACCACACCAGTTATCATCTTTTGCTCAAACCAATTCTCAATATGTTGTACTAGGTTCAACACTTGTGAACAGCATAACCGTCCTGGTCTAAACCCAGCTTGTTGTTCAATAATTTTTTCATCTATTATTGCACCTATCCGTCCTAGCAACAGTCTTTCGAAGAGTTTAAACGTATAGCATAGTAAAGAAACATAACTTTTTTCTTCATCAGGATCCTTGCCTGGTTTAAGCTGCGCTACTATGTGTGAGATCGGAATTTTATTTTCGCTAATAATGGTATATAGGTCTACCAGCCATTTTCTAGCTCTTTTTCCGAAGTGCTTGATTTGTTGCGTCATGATGTTATCAACGCTAGGGGCGTTGTTATTTTTGAGCGCTTTAATTAATAAATCTAGCTCTTCTATTGTAAACGGGTCTTTAAAGTTATTTTCCTCAATATTTTCATTACGTTCGAGTTTAAATTTTGATCTGCCGTTTTCCACAAGCTGACTCGCGACTTGGTTTATTGTAACATTTGTATATTTCTTACTTCCTTGTTTTTCACAGTTAAGTCTTTTTTAAATGAGGCCACGCTTTTATGCTATTTCTAGACATATCAGTTTGTTTAAGCAAAGTTGTCCATCTAAGTCGTCTTTGCTCTCTTATCATCTCTATTAAGTTATTTGTAAGATCGATTGTCCTTACTCCAAATAGATCCTCTTTATAGCTATCTTGATACTGTTTCAACAGAATTTTTGATGAAGAATTTAAAGCGTATATATAAGATCGTTTGTCTACATATTTGCGAAATTAACTCCATAAATTCGTCATAATGTAGACTTAGATGGACAACTTTGCTTGAACAAACTGATTCCTGTTCGTTTTCTGGAAGTTAAACCTTCTCCTGAAAGGTATGATTAATGGTCTAACAGGTGACATAAGTTTTAGTGGTCTATGTTGCGTTTTAGGTATTGGAGGCATAACTTCTTTGACACACATATTCTGTGCAACTTGTGATGCAAATAGTAGATCCGGATTGTATCCCCGTTTCCACCTTCCATTATGAAACGAAATAGGTAATTTCGGGTCATGTATTAGAGAAAGTCTATGTTCTGCACTCCAATCTTGGACTTTTGTTCCATCTGCATCGTCTTCAGAATATCCTCATACCACATTGTGGCTATTAAAATCTCCGACTACAAATTGGACCTGCTTTGCCATAAAATTTGGCGGTTCGTGGAAAACAAAATTTGTCCCAGGTGGTTTGTATACTGAGGTTATTGTGCACTTTGCCAGTTCAATAGTTATAATTTCGATATCTTCCTTATCTTCAATATACCCCGTTTCAATCATTATTCCCCGTCTAATAAATATTGCACTTCCATAGTTTTCATGTGGTCTAATGGCCTCTAATCGCATTCCATCTATCTTTGGAGGCTTACCTATGCTGCGGTGAGTTTCTTGTATACAGAGCACGTCACATCTGATGTTTTTGCAGAGTTCTGATAAGAGAATCTCTGTCAGCCGACAGTCCTATATTGATAGACACCTATTGCGAGGGACCTCATAATGGTCGTTTCTTCCGAGTATTTTCTTTACTCTTAGATTTCGGTTCCGGAATGGCACACATTGGCTGAGCAGAATAAAATTCGCATGAAAATCGCATAAACCACTTGTAATCATTCTTGCTTGCATCATTACCAGGGGCACCACCGGGCCCCCTTTGGTCCACTATTGCTACAGTAGTATTTCTCGCTTCAATGCATTATAATGCCAAAACCGAGTCAGTCACTATCACATAATCTGCGATTCGTAGCAAACACTAGAGCTAGGCTATCATCTCAGCCGCTAGGACTGATGACATGATCGGTAGACAGGAAGAGTGGATCTTGCTACAGATTGAGAAGGCACCTCCAACATATTGTGATGTTTTAGATGTGTCGGTGAAGCAAACGACTGCGTTGGGCTATTGTTGCAAGGCAATCAAAAGCTTCCTATGGATTTCCACATTCGGTTTCATTTCAACGTTTGTTGAAAATAGGTTCCAACAGATACTCGAACTGAATCGGCTCCAAGGCGATGTAACCATAGAACACAAGGTACTGCGTAGCATCTCTTTAATGGGTTTTAAATATTAAGTTGTAGTTGTTTTTGTAGGTGAATGCGATTTGGGTGCTGCTGATGACTGGCTACCTTCATTGCGTACTTAATAGCAAGGATTTTTCTTCAATAGCAGAAACGCAGAATACCGCTGAGATACTGAAGGTTAGCTGTTTGTGGGGTAGTGCCTTCAGTGCAATCCTAACTCCAATATTTTGTATCATATTCAATATATTTCATAGCCGTTTGTTGGCAGACGAATATATAAATGAACCATAATCGAGTCTTGAACAGATAAGGGCATTGTTAATCCGAAGTAATGAACTTCTTGACCCAAAAGTCTTATTATTCATCATTTTCATACTAAGTGCAATTATGTGGTTGCGCCAAGTCATTTTGGGATCTAAATGTAAACCAAAAAATTCATAATTTGTACATTGTAAGAACGAATTACTGATTGTTAGATTTAATATAACTCGGCTTCGTTTTTTTCTTTTTTCGCGAATACCATGTGCTTAGTTTTTTAAGCGAAGAACTATAAGTCAGTAGTTCTGCTCCACTCCTGTAAATGATCTAGACATTTCTGTAACAGATTTTGAGCGTAAATAACATCTAATAAAGTTATGTTGACATCGTCAACAAATAGTCTGGTTGAAATTTATGATGGAATATAATCTACAATAGTATTTATTAAAATCGAGAAACAGTACACACTTAATACACTGCCTTGCGGCACCCCATTTTCTATAATAAAATTTTGAAAATTTTATTTCCTACTCAGACTTTGATCGTACAGTTTGAAAGGAAGTTCTTAGTAAATTGAACTAATCGACCCTTCAAGCCCATCTTCAGGAGTAATTGAATTACTTTGTATCGCCATGCTATACATATACTTTCTGTATATCGAAAAATATTGATATAGGATGTTTCTGACGAAAAGCTCTCAGCATTTTCGGAAACCTGTCTGATTTTCAGGGATAAATTCATTTCTTTCTAAATACCACAATAAACGACATGCCGCAAGTGGTAAGAGAGATCGGTCCAATCTTTCTTAGGTTTCAAAATAGTAATAATAACTGCTTTTCTCCACATCCGAGGGTAACAGTTGTTATAAAAAATATTAGTAGACATTTTTTCATATCCAGAGGCAGATTTTTGAGGAATAGGGGGAAATTCCATCAGGTACTGGGACAGAATTTTTAACTATTTTATTAATCGCTTTATTTAGCTAAAGTGAATTGAAATCTTCCTGATTGTCCGACTCGATTAGTAATGGTTTCTGTTCCTCTTTTGTTTTGTAAAAGAGAAAATATTTGTTACAATTTTTATTTGATGATACATCAGAAAAAATTTACCGAAGATATTTGCTACCTCCTGCCTGCAGATTCTTTAAATATTATAATGGGTGGCGGCCTATACTGATTTTTTGCCAAATATGTGCGATGTCAGAGTTTGAATCGATTTCGGAAATGAATTCCGCCCAGCTTTTTCGTTTATTTCGTCTGATAATTGAACGTGCGCGTGTTCTACAAAGGCGAAAGTTAGCTAAATCTATAGATTTCATTTGTTGGTAATGTTAAATCAATAAATGCCGTTAAAGTAGTTGACTCTAGTCAGCGTTAATTATTTAGTAATGATATGTATAAATTTACATGAAGCAACTTTTCAAATATTTTCCCTTTCCTGTTAATTTTATTAGATCCCCACTATGTACATTCATATCCCCCAGTAGGAGAAACGGTTTAGGCAACTGAGATATTAGTTTATTTATTTTCTGGAATGATGGTTTGAAGTCAGGAGGCAAATACATGTTACAGACAGTAAGTTGATTTACAAAATTGAATATTGACAGTGACGTATTATTAATTCCTCAGCTATGTTGTTGGCGAGTTTAGTTATTCGTATTTTTGTGAAATGATCATTAATGACAGAATAGGCCGACTTCAATGGGATAAATACTGTGTATCCACTGAATTAAGTGGGATATTCAATTGGTTAAATCTTATTCTTCTTCGTGTCGGGTGAAGTATGGATTTCCAATAATCCAAGAAATGAATTGTATTACCTTTCAGTTTAATGACGTCTTCAAAATTGCATTTAACCGGATATGCTTTAAACGATAACAGGTGAGCAATAGACTGCTCCTCATTATATGTACATAGTGAATTTTCTGAAATTCACAATTTTTTACAATTATCGCCGGTTCATCCAACTTGTGTCCACAATCTATTGAGAGATCTCAATCGGGCATAGTTTAGGTCTGCATGTACGGAAAACTCCTCCCTAGGTATAAGCCATGGCTACGTTTTCCATTCTTGGCATTGTGTTTCCCAGGCGTTAAGTCGTGCAATTTCGGGTTTAACATTAATTTCCTTAGTGGTATCCATAAATCTCTTACGGTGCTCCAATTTTCTTTGCTGTTGTATATAGCATACGACGGTCATCGGTTTCTTGACTCATTTTTTCTACTTCTGCCGCAATACAATCTTATTGCTGGTGGTGCTATTCCTGAAAGAGCTCTCATCTTTTCGATAGGGGTTGGCTTCAAACATCCTGTGATAATACAGCAGCTTTCATTCAGAGCAATATCCACTTGTTTTGCGTGAGCAGAATTATACCACACTGGACATGCGTACTCTGCCACAGAGTGCAGAGTGCCAGTATGGTAATCCTAAGTGTTTCAAGTTTATCACCCCACAAGCTACCAACAAATGTTCTTAAGATACCATTCCGAGTAGCAATTTTATTCTTCATATTTTCACAGTGTTTTTTTTATGTGAGTGTTCTACCTAATGCTACACCAAGGTACTTCGGCTGTTCAGTAAATTCTAATTTTATTCCTTGCCAGAATTAAGTTTTGCATTTTTTTAAAATTTGGTTTAAGTTGATTCAGTGCATAATATTCCGAAAGCTTGTTTTATATTTCTGTTAGTCTGTCCTCTATTAAGTTAAAACTTGTTTCTTGAAATGTGATTGCCAGATTATCTGCGTACATGTAATGTTTAATATCTGCAAGGATCGGTTGATCATTTGTATATACGTTGGAAAGTGTCAACGAGAGAGGACAGCTCCTTGCGGAAGACCATTCCGTTGCTTTCTTCACCGCCTAGATTTACCATCTAGAGTAACATAAAAACTGCGATTCTCTAATAATGTTTTAATAAGCTTTATAAATTTAAAATTTTTAGAAATCTTTTATAATTTTTCTAATAGTATCCTATGATTTACAGTAAGCTTGTTTTTAAAACCATATTCAATGTGTTGTACGAGATTAAGAACTTGTCTTGTGCAAGATTTACCTGGTCGGAAGCTTGCCTGTTGCAGTATCAAAGCTTTATCTAATTTGTCTATGATATAGATGACATTGCAGCGAGACTGGTCGATAGCCATTAACATCATCGTGAGATTTACTAGATGTGCGGATTGCAATAACTTTTGCTTTCCTCTATAGTTTAGGAATTCGGCCATCTGCAATGATATTATTAAATAACTTCAATAGCCAATCCTGAGTTGCCGAGCTGAAATGTTTAATCTGTTCTATTGTGATATCATCAACTCCTGATGCCTTAGCAGTTTTCATTTTGTTAATTTTATCATCGAGATCCTTTTCTGTGAACATCTGATCGATACAGCTAGGTTCATCTTGAACATTCCATTTTAAGGTTTATGAATCTTATTTCTTACTCTTGGTTCATCATTAAGTATCAGTTGATTAGCAATTTGGTTTGTTGAAATTTTTACTGAGGTTTTACTTTCAGTTGGATCGCAGTTTTTAGCATCCATGCCTTTTTACTATTATGCTTCATATCAACAGATTCAATTGTGTCAATCCATCGTTTCTTACGACATTTTTGCAATATGCAATGCGGTTTCTTCACCTGCTGTCATGGTTTCTTCTGCGAAAGGATCAATATTAAACAATTCTTCATAGCGATTATATAATATGGTTGTCACATCATCTGGTCTTGGAATGTAGTTGTTCGACAACTAGGGATATGTTTGCTCGATATTCTTTTAATTAGGTTAATACATGTGTCATATTCTTTTGATGTTTGCACAATTTTTCGAATTTCGTCATCTAATTCTTTTTAAAAAGTATACCAGTTCGCTTTACGAAAGTTAAATCGTCTTCTATAAGGAACTATATTCGGTCAGATGTGAGAAATAAACTTCCAATAATAATTGGACGATGTTGCGAATGTGGATTATTATTCAGATGTACTCAAGAAACAACCAAAAGGCCATGGCTAAAAACCGTAGTGGCCTTATAACTGGTTTTCTATTATGTTGAGCCTTTCATCATTATTGTACACCCTAACAAATATAAAAATAAAATAAAGATAAATATATACACAATAATTTTCTGATACTTAATTATAATAACGTGTGAAATATTTAAAACGAATAACATAATACCGACAATTATCTATAATTACATAATAAATTATCATTATAACAATCCAGAAACCCAAATACTTTTTATAACCCATCGCCGTTTGCAGTTAAATTTGGAATTGATTTTTTTCTTTAATGTATCATTAACAAGTTGAACAAAATCTTTCCATTTATTAATATCCATTTTGTTGGTAATTCTTTTATTATATTTTTGGCAGTGGCACAATATATGTTCTATATTTTCCACTACTTTACATTGATCACATGTATCCACTTGTGATATTTTAAATCTATTTAGATAATAATTGCAATCCTCATGTTGAAGTCAATGCTTGTTTGCAAATGTGGGATAGGTTTTCCGATATATTTTTTAACGCGATATGTTTTAAATGATCACTAAGCAAAATTAAATCGGGGTTATATCCTCGTCTTCATCTGGTACTGTCGAACGACGGTGGTAATTTAGGATAGTGTACCAATATCATATTTTCCAACTCTAACCACTGTTCAATGAGTTCGCCATCGTGATCCGTGTTGATTATATCCCGGCTATTAAAATCTACAATAACGATTTTATTTTTAGCGTTTTTGAAGTTTACTGTCGATGGTGGGATAAAATTAGTGTTAGGTGATTTGTACATCAACGTAACAGAGCAGTTTTAAAGTTGAATCGTAATAATTTCTGTCTGATCATTCTAATATTCGGTCTTATGAATACTACACGTCCATGTTTTTTATGAGGAATTTCTGCAGCAACTTTCGTTCCTTTAATATCGGTTCGTTTATGTTATCTGCCTTGATGCTTTTCTTGAATACATATTACATCGCAGTTGTTTGCTAAACAAAATTCTGCTAAAATTGTTTCTTTAGTATCCGTCAGCGACATTAATACCGGCCATTCATAGGGGGCTCTGAAAAGAGCCGTTTCTAGGTATTTGCAATAAAAAACAGGTGCTACTTGTTAGAATGATCTTTCGTTTTGCATAAGCTACACCAACGCCTCGTCAGTTGATAAGAAAATTCTAAAGGTCTCATTTTCGCAGTTGATACTCACTGATTCAGGGGGACATTGTCCATATTATCATTAGGAGGTTGTATGTACACCTGCCGTCTAAAACTTTTAATATGTTCATAAAAGCGATTGGATATGTTAAATTCAAATTAGACGAAGTTAGAGCTTTTTCAATTATAACATGGTGAACATGCGGGGAAACATTTGAAATTACGAGTCGTTTAGACGGATTAATTAACTTACGGACACGGACGAGTAAATTATTAACCAGAATAGTGGAGTGATTTTGAACCAGGTTATGAGCAATTTCTTTTGATTTTAAATATACACAAATACGATTGTTCGATATTCGGGAGGAGAAAATAATGTTAAATGGGTGTATAATTTCACTGATAGCCATAATAGAATCTACGAATTTAATATTATCTTCTTCTTCTTGGTGTGCCATACTCTTCCCAAAGCGTTGGCGAATGACAGCTAGAACTTGCGTTCTTTTGCTCCTTGAATAAGATCTTGGATGGAGCTCGGTCCAGTCCTTGATGTTTTGTATCCAGTCTGTTCTTCGTCTTCCTGCGCTTCTTTTTCCATCAATCTTCCCCTGTATAATGAGCTTTAGGATCTCGAATTTTTCTCCTCTGATGATATGGCCAAAATACTTAATTTTCTTATCTATTATGCATTTAACTAGTTTTCTTTCGGTCTTTGCCATTTCCAGGACTCTTTTATTAGATGTTTTGGTGACCCATGAGACCTTTAGCATTCTCCTATGCAGCCACATCTCCATTGCTTCTAACCGTTTAATTTGATTTTTATTTAGCGTTACTGCTTCTATACCGTACAACAAAATTGGAAATACGTATGATTGTACAATGGCCTGATGCCTAGGCATAGAGATCTGTTGCAAAGTAGATTTTTCATATTATTGAAGGCTGTTCGGGCGTAGTTACATCTCATTTTGATTTCGGTATTGATGTAGCATCCGAGATACTTGAACTTATTTGCTCTATCAACAATTTTGTTATTAATGCTGAGTGTGGCCTGATTGAACTGTTTCTTGCTGACCACCATCCACTTTGTTTTCTTTACATTGTTTAGATTATACCTTTTCCCAACTAAGTTAAGTTTGTTAACGAGATGTTGGAGGTCTTGAATGTTATCTGCTAAAATAGCAGCGTCATCCGCGTAACGAATGTTATTAATTATTTTTCCTTATCTACACCATGTAAAATAATTGCTTGATCGCGAGTAGGATAGATTTCAGTTTGTATGATATCGCTATACGTCGACTTCGTCACGATGTACGACGGCACGTGCCGTTTTATTAATGTTATCTAACTAGTAAACGAAACCATCTTACCCGAGCTGATTTATAATAACGACGCGAAGGTTTAACGCAACGCGCGAAGAACAATCGAAATTTAAAAGCCGTACGATTATCGCACTCGAGCGTTACAACCTACGAACTGAAACGTTAGTAAAAATGTTAAATGTTATAAGCTAAAGTTAAAATATTAAAGCATAAATAAATTTCTTCTTTTGTTGCGGTAAAATAAATCAAATCTTCGCGAAATTCATGCATTCCGTATATTTCATAGCCAACATATTTTTCTGCGATTAATTCCACGATTATCGCCCCCATTAGTATTATTTTGTCCGCACATTAAATGGCCCTGGAGCAAAACGATTTGTTGAATATGTGCTAGACGTGTATTGCTTCAGCAATGCGGTTATTAATAATAAAATATTAATCACATTTTACAGTAGCACGCGTCCCGAAGGTTTATTAATTATTATGTTCGAATTAAAAAATATAAATATTACAACTATAAGTATTTATATTTTGAAGAATGCGGAATGTAGTGATTTTTATTAAAATAAACAAAAAAGAAGTTAAAATCGCTAAAAGTTTTTTCTTTATGAAAAATTACTAAGTTTTTTCGGCTGTTAATCGAGTGAATATTTAAAAAGATAAAAAATATAAAATGATAAAATAATAATTTAAAATTACAATTCACAAAAAATCAGCAAAATGAAGAACAGTATTGATAAAACACTGTTCTTCATTTCGCTTTTTTTTTTTTTTTTTATGAATTGTAATCTTAAATTAAAAAATTTTCATTTTATATTTTTTAACTTCTTAAATATTCACTCGATTAACAGCCGAGAAAACTTTGTATTTTTCATAAAGAAAAAACTTTTAGTAATTTTAACTTGTTTTTGTTGTTTATTTTAAGTATTTACATGTTCCTTTTATTTTTCCACTAAAATTAGTGTATATAATAAATTTTATTTAATGTAAAATATGAAATTTTCATAATAAATCATAATCTTTAATACGAAAACTGAATCTTATTCTATGAATTCCTTCCGGAGCATCGTAGTTTAAACTGTTTAACGATATAATTGTCACAGCAAGAACTTCAATTTTATATATATATATATATATATATATATATATATATATTCGTAAATAAATAATAGTTCTTGTTAATATGTACAGAACTTAGTACGTCTAAGCTCTGCTATTCACTATTTATAAAATTTACCAAAAACAAATATAACGTTTAATATAGTTAACCTAAATCCAGCGGATATTTATGTTTCAAACGACTTTTTAATTTTGACAATAATTAAGCTACTTAAATAATGACGTGATTTTGCAATCAGTTTTTGTACCGACCGTTTGGTCATGAACCACTTCTTAAGCTATTGGAACCTACAACTAAACGATTTATATTTTTATAATCTTTTATCAAAATTCATTTTTTTACACGATTCGAAATAATTTTTTGTGTATAATTTCGAAAAGACAACGCTCGACACACGTCAAGATAAGCTCGATTATTATCGAATTTACTTGAAGCCTGAAAAAAAAATCATTTGAATGATTTAGATTCGGCTCTTCAATATCGTTTGTTTTTTAAATTATAAGTAAATTATTAATAGTTAACACGCATGTTACAGCGTGATTATGTATCGGAGAGCAATAAATTTTCATCAATATTCGAAATAAGTTGTACGTTAATATTGTGTACGTTTTTAAATTTTAAAAACATTGACGTGATTTATATGTTAATATTTTTAAAAATGTATTATTAAAAAAAAAAAAAAAAAAAAAAAAAGGCATATTAGAGGCATCACACTTACAGATAATATCGGTAGCGACTGCATACACGATGAAGGAGAAGAAAAACTACAACGGTATCGAAAGAAACAATTTAATAAGAGATGAATTATAAATTATGTTTTAAAGATGTAATGATAAATGTCCGAAATGGTAAAGCTGTTTAGATTTATGAAATTTAAATATTTAAATTTATATATTTAAACGAGGAAATGAATTATTTTCTAGGTTTTTTTTTTTTTACTATGAAAATCGTATAATATGACACAAATGACACGAAAACAGGAACATTAATTAGTAAAATATTACAATATAACGTATTCTTAAATGAAATAAATTACTAAGACAATTAAAGCGTAAATTTTATAACGTCCTAAATTAATATACTTTCAAGAAATGATTCGTCAACATTATTGTTTTTTTTTTCAACTTCTATTATCTGAAATAAATATCGAATATTTATCTTAAATGGAATCTACAAGATTTTTAAGTTTATAATACCAGCTCCTATTTTAAGACTTGTTAACGAAGTCTTCTCCTTTTTGGATATTTTTTTTCAATTCGGGTAGAGCAATTTTCAACAGTTCTTGCTCGTAATCAGATAATTTACCGACGCCCAGATTCCTTTCTAAACCATTTTTCTGAAATCAAAATTAAACGTAGTTCATTCACAATATCGAAAATAACATTAGCGGAACTTAATGTTTTACGTTTATTTTAACGAGGTTTCAAACAACCGATTTACGCGGAAATTACGAACATTTCTGTTTACTTAATTTTAAATCAATTAAAAATTGTATACATAAAAAACAAAAATCTTTTACGAGTAAATAATTAATTTAATTAATACGGTTTATTAATAAAGCCAATTAAATTACGCGTGTAATATTCGGTTAGAACAAGTTAAGGCGTATGCATTAATAATAATAATAATAAAAACGGGTGATCGATAAACATGTTATTACAACGTACCGAATTTTTATAACTGGGAAATAAAAACGTTTTCGGCAAATACCTATTTTCCGAATAATAAAATAGTGACCGTTGATTTTCAGAAAAATTATTTAATTTGATTATCTAATAGTCTAAAAAAAAACACAACTGAAAATATACTCAACCATGAATATAATTTAAATTACGAATTTAAAATAAAATATATTGGAGAGTAGTAATTTTATTAATTAATAATAAACCGAACAAAATATAACACAATCAAAAGTTTTTTAATCGCAAATCTTTTCGACAGTTACATCATTTTCAAGCACGCACCAAAATTATTACATCGTTTACATTTAATGAACCTGACCCGGTTTGGAGATATTTATCAATTTTGATGAAGAATTTTTCAAAATCTGTTTTATAAATAAAATTTATTGCAAATAAATCTAAAATTGAAATTATGTCTGGCTAATGAAATATGTATATCAAATTTTAAGTTGTCGTTATATAAACATTTCTGGTAATTCATATATATATATATAAAAGATGTAATAATTTTGGTGCGTGCTTGAAAATGACGTAACTGTCGAAAAGCTTCGCGAGATTAAAAAACTTTTAGTGATTGTGTTATATTTTGTTCGGTTTATTATTAATTTTATATATATATATATATATATATGTGTATGTATTGGAGAGTAGTGATTTTATGAATTAACAAAATAATGTTAATCACTATAAAATTATTTTGTTTTGTTAATTTTATATATATATATATATATATATATATATATATATATATATATATATATGAGATATGTAGGTTAGCTGCGAATAAGCCATTAGTCAAATAAGCAGTCGCGGACCAAGAGCGGCTACTTGTGGAAAGCCTCAGGTAGGTGATTTCAGTAGTGACAGGGTAAGAGACACGAGGATGCAGATGGGTAGCTTGAGGATTTGCCTACTAAAAGTCTGCAAAAATCCTATGTCTGTCTCCCCTCTTGGCGGTTTTTGGTCGCCGTAAAAACACTACACCGTTACCTCCTCAGTAACAAACCGCTGCTTTGCGAGTAGGGTGTTGATCCTAAGGCTAAGGGAGACAACCCCGACAGAAAACAAAACTAAAATCCGGGAGAGTCTGCCTCCTGTGTAGCAGTTTTCCGATCAACATCTGTTCTCCATGTTAGGAGCGGCTGTATAACAGAAACCTGGCAGAAGGTATAAAATGCATATTCCAACACGTCTGGTCAGCGGGGATATTAGACCATTTTTCCTTCCTTATGACAATCCGTAAAAAGGGCCGTAAAAGCCAAGGCTAAAATGGGCTTCCAATTATGACACACGTCCTTCCACCGCCTATTAAAAATATAAATAGGAAAGACAACCAGCGGACGAGACAATCGAACCAGAATAAGAAATGTAACACCAGGATAGACTTAAGGGTAGGTATACAACTGCAGGACTTTAAAGAGAGAAGATAAAATATCTGAAATTGAGTTGGAATTAGGGAAAATAAAATATAGGAATAAATGAAACAAAAATACATGTAGAACAATTGATAAATCGAAATAATGGGCATCAGTTATACTCATATAGCCCAGAGAATACAGGAAATGGAAGAGAACGAGCCATAGGTATAGGTTTCTTAATAAACCAAAGAATGAGGAAGTATATAGAAGAAATAAAATGAATAAGTAAACGGGTTATATTATTACGCCAAGTATTGAATAAATTCATAAAAATGAAAATAATACAAGTCTATGCTTCTACATCGAGTTCAGAGGAAGAACTAGAAGAATTTTATGAACAGATAGACCAAACCTTACAATACAAAGATAAAGTATACATAATAACCATGAGAGATTTCAACAGCAAAATAGGAAAATTTGAAATTGGTGATAATGAAATAGTGAGGGAGAATGGACTTGGAACAAAGAACAAAAGAGGACAACATTTTGCGAGCGCAACAAAATTATACACCATGAATACTTTCTTAAAAAAACCAAACAAAAGAAAATGGACGTGGTGAAGCCCCGATTGGAAAATTAAGAACGAAATAGATTACATTCTGTACAATAGGAAAGACGTTATTTCAGATGTAACTGTATTAAACAAATTTAATACAGGAAGTGACCATCGTCTAGTACGAGTAGAGATACGCTTAAATACAAAGTGAGAAAGACGAAACAAAATAATAAAAACGAGGATTTCACTGGAAGGTTTAAAGATAACATCTCACAATACATAGTGCATAAACTTAATATATTACAAATAAACAAGGAAAAGAATGATAATCATAATATTGATAAAACTAATGAAACCTTAACAAAAATCTCGTCTTCAGTACCATTCAAAAGAAAGTAAAATTTCTGAAGATACAAAAAAGCAGCAAAGGAAGAGTAGAGAATTTAGAATAAAAAACAACAAAGACCAAATAGAGTTTACCGAATTGAATAAGGTAATAAGGAAAAATTTAAGAACAGATATAAGAAACTACAACTGTTGAATTATAAACGAAACTATAGAAAAAAACGGTAATATGAAGGTCTTAAAACGGAAATTACAATTTGGTACAAAACAAATAACTAAGATAAAGGATGAAACGGGTGTACTACAAACAAATTATCAGGAAATTTCCAAAAGAATCGGGATATAGTACACGAATTTATATTTTGATAAAGTAAGACAGGACACAGGTAATGATCAAATTCCTCAAACAACTCAAATTCCCCCAATAACGGAAGAAGAAATAAGAAAAACTATACAAAGCTGCAGAAATAATAAAGCGGCGGGTCCGGAACGAGTTTATAAAGCTGAGAGGAACCAAATTGCAAGTAGCATTAGTAGAACTATTCAACGAATGTCTACAAGAAAAACGAATACCAACCAAGTGGAACGCTGCAAACCTGTTATTAATACACAAAAAAAAAAGACATTTCCGACCTTACTAAGCCTTATATCTAATCTTTATAAGCTATTTACTAAGTTATTAACAAACAGACTGTCAACATTGCTGGATAACGATCAACCCGTTGAACAAGCGGGATTTAGGAAAATGTCACGAATTTGGACTACATTTATTTATGATGTTTATAGATTTCGAAAAAGCGTTCGACTCCGTAAAATTAAATTGCATATTAAAAGCTTTGAAAAATTCTAAAATAAATGAAACATATATACAGCTTATAAAATACATTTATAATAACGCTAAGGCTAGTATAAAAACAAATCAGTATACAGAAACCATATCGTTAAAGAAAGGAATGTGACAGGAGGAGCACTTTCTCCAAAACTATTTAGTGCCGCTCTTTAAGAAATAATGAAAAGTTTAAATTGGCAAGATATGGAAATACACGGATAGGGAACGATAAATTAACGCACCTAAGATATGCTGATGACGTAGTACTCTTCGGAGCAAACGGCCATGAAATAGGAAAAATGATGAATAAACTGCGAGAAATATGTGAGAAGACCGGTTTTAAAATAAATGCGGAAAAAACGAAAGTTATATATATAACAAATATGCGGAGATGACTGAACAAATATAAATAAATAATATAACAATCGAAACAGTGGACGCATTTATATATACTTAGGCAATAATATAGTGGCTAATAACGATATGAAAAATGAAGTGAAAAGGCGCATACAATTGGCATGGGCCGCTTTTCGTAAATTAAAGAAGATATTAGAAGAAAAGAAAATACCTACGAGTTTAAAAAGTAAGGCGTTTAATGAACCAGTAATGGTATACGCCACGGAAACATAGAGCATAACTAAAGGCACCTTAGAACGAATAAATAAAGCACAAAAAGCAATTGAGCGGAAAATGTTGGGAATAACTTTATAAGACAAGGTAAAAATATCTGAAATAAGGAGGAGAACTAAAGTAAAAGAAAAAACAAATGGAGATGGGCAGCACCATAGCTAGATCAGATGATAACAGATGGACGGCCAGATCAACTAAATGGCATCCAATGAATAAAAGAGAAAGGGGTCGACCACGTACACGGTGGGAAGACGATATTAAAAAGATAGACAAGGACTGGTTGATCAATGCATCAGATAGAAATATTCGGAAACAAAAAGAAGGGGCCTACATCCTACAGTGGATTAAAAATGGCTCATAAAGAAGAAGAAATATATATATATATATATATATATATATATATATATATATATATTTAATGTTGAATATATCGGACAGTAGTGATTTTATGAATTACAAATAACATAAAATCATAACACAGTTTAATCACTAAAAATTTTTTATTTCAATATTTATTGTATATGTTTGAAAATGATGTAACTGTCGAAAAGCTTTGCAATAAAAAACTTTTACTGATTAAACTGTGTTATGATTTAATTTTGTTTATATATATATCCAATTGCAGTGTATGAACATACAGAATAATTATAAAGTAAAAGTATGAACGAAAATAAAAGTAGACTATGCTCACACAACACACTAATTAACCTAAATCATATTAACAAAATGGAAAAATAAATTACCAACACCAACAAAAAAATATTGTTTCTAAGGAAATACCTATAAACAAACACAACAAAAACCGAAATATCAATCATACACCCGTATTCCCATGTATAAGCCTGCTCTCCCTCGACATACGCACATTAACACTAATTCACAAATAATAAAAAAAAAAAAAAACAGACTGAATCATGTCAACACATCCCCCCATTCAAGGAAGCTGTTACTCGAGTCGCGCATAATAACACTATACGAATTCACAATGACAATAAACAGCACTTTTTACGATCGAAAAGTGTTTTATCATATAAAACAAACTTACTGAAAAAAAGGAACATATTAAAAATAATAAACTTTAAAAAATAATTATTACATGTAAATTTACTATCAAATTGAATATCTAGCTGTGGACGAGTTTTTAATATGTTATTATATAGATGCAAGGTGGAAAGAAGTGGCGAGTTATAACTTAGATTCGTACGATGTGAACTGCTATTATTATTTGATAGTACGGGCGCCGGCTGCACTAACAGGCCATATGCGCCCCATGTACTTACTGTGGTCCTAGATCTGATTTAAAAGGTTCAATGAATCTAGGAACAGGAAAACATTATGGATATTGGTCGGTAGATTCAGATAAGAGTTGAGGTTAAGCAAAGAGGAAAGGCTGTGCTGGATTCTAAGTGCTGCGAAAACATAAGATGTTAGTATGTAGTGTATAGGCATTTGACAAAAGGGACAGAAAGAAGGATCTGTGCCTTAAAGATAGGAATGGGTAAGATTTGAGCTGGATATTCGAAATCTGGGAAGGATAACACTTTTCTTTCTTTTCCGAAAAGGAAATGACAATTGAGATAGTGGATTAAGTTTGATAGAAAGGATGTGGTTTTCTTGAGATTAGATTTCCACACACGACTCCCGGATTTGGTTATATTTAAATAACTTTTGATTATATATAAAAATAATATTTATACGTGCAGTATCGAAGTTTATTTTTTTAAGTCGATAAAAGTAAATAAAATCACACTTACTCCTAAAAGAATTGGATTAGAGAAAAATTTAGCTTCGGTAACATTCGACTGGACGAACGAACATTCGATTACATTCGGCTCGCCTCTTACAGCTCGACATAAAGCAAACGCGAATCGAGCTCCTGCGTACGCCATTGATAGAGTCGCCGAACCTGTACCAGCTTTCGCTTTAACAACTTCCGTACCGGCTTCCTAATTAACGTAAAATAGAGGACAACGTTAATTACGAAGACAATTTTTTTTTATGCTTAAGCGCAATTTATATTAAAATATCGCGTACGAATATAAATATGTAGTAAAACTTGGAAAAATGGAAAATCTAAATTTAAAAATAAAAAAAAAGTCCTAACAACTGATATAAATATATTAAAAATAACTGCTTCAAAATAAATCTTCGTTAAATTAAATTATAAGCCTTCGTTTGAAATCGCGATTTTTTTTTAGATATTCGATAAACAACATTATTCGCCCTTAGAAAAATACCAAATAATCAACTGAGCCAACCAAACACGTAACTAATAATTCTACATTTATTATCTATTTCTTTTTAAAAAGAAATTGTACGCACACACACACACATATATATATAATTAAATTAATTTACTAGATATTAAATGAAAATATTGCGAAAACAATAAAAATTATAAGACTAAAAATTATAAGAAAGACTTCACAAGCTATTTAGTGCTAAAAGTAAGAAAATATAATCGTAAGGAGGAATACGCGATTTAGCGTAGGTTATTAAAAGACGACTACATAAAGAGAAAATTTCAAAAAAATTAATTGCAAATTATTTTAGGGAAGGTTTCCGAAAATTATGCCATCGTTAAGATATAAGAAATTTAATGAATTAATTATTAATAATAGTTAACTTACAACTTTTTTTTTTTTTTAACAAATCACTGTATTTAATACATAAAATTATTTATCTTCGTATTACCAATTGATTGTGAAAATAAATAAGTACTTCAACATCTCTTTCTATATATTATGATATTATATATATACTAAAAATACCCTTAAATAGTTTATAACATAAATGTGGAAAAAATAACGAATTAAATTTTTTAACTATGTAAATACATATATATCTAAAGGGTTGCATGGTTGTAACAACCACCAGAAGTATCCAGTACAGCATAAAAAATGTATATAATAAAACAGTTAAAAGTAATAATTATTTTATGGAGATAAAAGAAAATAAGTGAATTTTAATTATATTTTACACAGAATATATTACAAAAAGTAAAAATTCTTTTTTAAAATGCTTTGAAATGAATAGTTACAACGGTTGATGGTTGCACCAACCTGAACAAGGCATTGCAAAGTTATATACAGTGTTGTATGGTGATTTTGCGTCCAATGCTACTATAGATGTAAAGCTTACATAGGACTATATTAGTGACTGCTGATTGTAATCGTGCAATCGTTTTGCAACTAAAATCCTTGAAGTACCTACACTTGACGCTGCAGAACAGGTTTTTCTCGATTTCTGCGTGCCCTTCTCTCCAGTTTTGTTATAAATATTATTGCTGGCCAATGTTCATATAGGTAGAATTTTTTCCTTATGGAATCTTTATTATTTATAGGGCAATTGATTGTTTAATTTTCAGAAGGTAGTCTTGTGTGAATTGTGGAAAAAGAAGAATACTCAACTATTATACATAGTTTATCGAATTGTTTCCTTTTGATATTTTAAAAAATTTTACACTTATCTAATTAAATAAATGTTGTACTTATTCTTGTGAAATAAATTTTTAATATATTTCGGTTTAATGTAATACATTTTTTTTTTTATCTTGGGATTGATAATCTAACTTAATAATTTGTAGTATTTCTGATTACGGTTTTAAAAGGTTCTTGTATTTGTATTACACTTTGCTGAATTTGATAATCACTTTATGATGTGTGAAATAAAAAAAATCGAAAATTTCGTGTATATTTGGGAGCAGATAAGATGTAATTGCAACCGCTAAATCTTTAACCACGAGCCGCCACTGATATATATATATATATATATATATATATATATATATATATATATATATATATAATTACAATTATTTTTTTTCCAATCTATTCTTTATTATAATTATATCATTCGTTGCACAGCAGTATTAAGTGCATCGCGATAAAAATAGCATTTACGTAACCAAATTCGTTATGATATCTGCTATCGTTATTTGTAATAATTAAATAATCTCCGATAACGTATCTTCCTTAATTAGTTGCAACGGATGCCAATTCGTCAAATTCGCGCATTCACAAAAAATATTACGTAACGTACATTTTGTAATTAGTTCAGCAATATATACAGTTGCCTATCAAAGGGTTAATACAGGTTAGGTTATTATCATATTACGTTCGCTTAATACGAGACAGACATTTTTTAATCAATATTTACAAATAGTATTTATAGCGCTTAAATTAAGTATGTTGTTATCAATCTCTCTCTCACTTTAAAAAAAAAAAAAAAAAAATGTCTAACACGTAACAAAAATAAAAACATAATTATATATATATATTCACGTATGCATACGTCTATAATATGAAAATGAATCACGAGTGATTAAATTATTTCGAACCGAATTTAAAAAGTAATATGCTAGTAAATATATTTTTTAAAACTGTTATTTTGTTACCGACTACACTATTCAAAAAACAAAACCGCACGTCTTCTCTGGATCACGCTATATTTAAATAAACGATAATTGCTGTCGTTCTATTCAATTATTTTACTTTTCCGTGAAGCTATTTCGTTATTATTTCATTTTATAAAAAAATTACAATCGCGTAATTTTGCCAAAAATAATTCGTATACATTTAGAACATGTTCATAATCTTATTACGTCTCGATCGTTTAGCAGTCACTAATTATCACGGAAGTATTATTCTAAACGTATCGTATTATTAGTTTGAAACAATTATACCGCTGATTTTTTTCTATCATCATGATCGCTTCCCGACTTTCATGGTCCGTAATGAGTTCTTTCAAAGTGGATTTGCTGCTATCAATTCCAGTCGCCTTCTTCCTCGTTTTGATTTTGTTTGTATTCTTCCTTAAATCGCGAGCACGAAAATGTCGCCTTTTCAAATTTTAGCGCTATATATTTCACTTTCTTATTTTTAATATCGTCTACTACTATGATTTTCCGATTTTCTCCTATCCTCATTGGTGATGTAATATTTCAACGACAACAATCTTCGATATCGTCGCATCTCGAAAATATATAATTTTTTTTCTCCACATTTCGAACTCATGGTCCACGTTTCGTAGGCTAATTTCAATACAGATCTAATGTAGTATTTCATTATTCTTTTTAGTAGGTTCATGTGTTTGTCTTTCGATTTCCAAGCATATTACTAAGGCTAATTTATGTTCTTTGTAATCTCCGATCATTGTTGTGTATAATCGGTCCGAAAACCGATTTTTAATTTGTCCATCTTCTTTTTAATTTATCATCTAAGTAGTAGTATTCCATCTTTTGGGATTGCATAATTGAAAAATATATAAATTCAATTTCCAATAGTATATATTTGCGCTTATATCGCTTTTGTAATAATTTATATCGTCAACCCAACCCCCATATATCATCGGAACAGTAAATAGGTAACAGCGGATCTAACTTCGGTAAGCGAGTTAAATTACCTTAAACCATGTGAAAGCTTTTTCGAGTTCGACTATTCATTTTTCATGAACGTTCCATTTATAAAACTTTCACTAGCCCACAATGTTTCTAAACATCATTCAGTTATTATGCGTCGTTTTAATTTTCATCCACATCATATGTGAAGATCTTATTTGGGTGCAAACTGAATAACCAAAACACAACCCTGGTTTACTCTACACTTTAATTTTATCCGTCAGATTTTTTTTTATTTATTTATTTCTTTTTTAAACTGTTGTAACAAATAGAATTATAGTAGTCCGTTTATCTCTGTCGAAACAACAGCAAACTATACATAAACATACACATATAGCAGATTAAAATCTGCTATATTAAGGTATTAACGCGGATTTCATTAAATTTTTCACAATAATGCGTTAAGGGTTCATTGACAGAAAATTGCCTATGGGAGAGTTGAACTTTATAAACATACGCTAATAATAGTTAATCAGATAAAACATATAAACAAACTTTCCCGATAAACAAGTTTTACTAACATTTACATAAAGAAACTTATTGCATGCGGACTTGTTACACCATTTTCCGTAATGAACTGTGTAGTAAGAATTTTAATTAGCACTGCGCGTTGAAAAATCAACTGATACATATTTATCATACCGCTGCACACGCATACATCAAATAAGAGATATTTCAATACGTTACGAATAAAAAATTATTTGTTATAAATATTTTCTTATAATTATACGCAATATCAAGTGCGTTCAATATGTAATATAATATGGCTGAACGTCGCAATAAGTATTAAGCGTTATAGTAACAGGAGATCGGCCATAATGTATTCACTATAAAAATACGTTCTTGCCGTAGTAGTAATTAAACCGTTTTAAATGTTAAAATGATTTAACCGAACACTATATTGATACAACAATCTTTTACACTTCTTAGCAGTGTCAACGTATATCGTTCATCCGCATTAGATGATATACGTTTACATATCGTATCAATTGACATTAGTAAATAGCATGATGATCGTTTTCTAAAAATAATGACTTCGAATATTTGTATTTCGTTAATAAGAAGAAAAAAAATGGTAACGAGTCTATTATTTCCTTTTATCTATTATAAGATTCATTTAAACGATAGTATATTTTAAATTTTACATTTACATATTAAGTAGTATAATATGACGATATGAAAATTATAATCTGTCGTATAATTTATTAAAAATAATGATGGAGGAGAAATTTTAAGATGCGAAAATAATTAATGTCGAATTATAAACGTGATACGTGATTAGAAGCATCGTGCGGATGACTTTGAACAACAAATAAACACAAGAAACGAATATCGCAATAAACGATCGCAAAGTATTACACCACACGGCACGTTATAATAACCTTGTAAATGTGCCAAACGTCTCTAGAAACACACTAACCTTAATTTCTATCAACATTCTTTAAATATAAATGACATTAACCTTCGAATTTTTTTTTAGCAACCGCGTTAGCGCTTATTTCTGACATTCTAAAGAAACTATTTTACGTGTTTCATAGAAGATATTAAGAAATTTTATTTCAACGACAAAATTCATTATTTATTGTTTAATTTCATAATTTTCGAATGCAGCTAAAGTTCACGTTTAACATTAATACATTAATTAAAAAAAAAAAAAATAGCTTGAAATAAATATAATCTATTTACAATTTTGTAAAGATTTTTCGTTTGTTTTATATAAAACTCCGAATCAAACTACATAAAAAAAAATACCTGTATTCGTTCCGTCAATGCAACTAGCTGATCTTTCGGGAAGGAGACATTTGGCTTAGCCTGAGAAACTAACGGAATGATTGTTACACCCGAATGACCGCCGATAACAGGAACATTTACCGCAGTCGCGTCTAATTGCTGTAAACGCAAATAAAAAGAAAAAGCACAATACAATAAGATTCAGTTATAAGCAGAAATGTTCGTATAGTACATTCCCTAGTTATAGGATATCGTGATAACTGACACTGAACAGTAACCTCTCGTTTTCCTATTTTGAAATAAAATTTCATTCAAAAATTTCGATCGAGTAGTTTTATTTAAAAAATAAAAAAATCGTCCGTCTTCTCTCAGTCATCCTATAGTATATGGTAGTCGAAATTCGTACGAGCAAAAACAATGCCGAATCGGAGTTTACCCGCAACTATAACTATATTATTATTAAGCCTGACATAAAAAAATATACTTTGTAAATTTAGTGTTGTATACGCATTCGAGTGCACAAATGAAACGAATGGCACACATTTTAAAATTTTTCAAAATAGTATTAAAACGTATTTATGTGCTTATAATTTTTACGGCGAAAATATATTTTCACATATTATAAGAGTTTTGCAACAGGAATAGGTCGATGTTGGCAAATGGGGAACACATACAATAGTAGATGGATCGAGGAAAATTATTTAATTTTAACTAATTCTTTAAAATATATTTAAAATCTATTTAAAATATATACATCTGTAATATAAGGACGCGAACGTATTTACACGCATTACCTTAGCTTCTGCAATGAAAGTATTAGCTCTGACTACATCTAACGTTGTAACGCCAAACAAACGCTTGTTGTCGTAAACATTTAATTTCTTCAATGTTTCCGCGGCTATAGGAACGGTACTATTAACCTGTAACATTTTGATCGCCATTAGACGCGTAAATAAAATTATGGAGTGATGTAAGTTTTAAACTTTGAATAAAAAAAAAAAGAAAAAAGTTAATTTCATTTTTACCGAATTTTTTAATTCGATATTTATATTACACGTCCGCGATGCCAATTTGGCTTAGTCGCGGTATTCGTAGAGTACAATCTTCAATTTAGATGATATTATACTATTTTCCATACGCTTTCTCATAGCACGATTAATATAATTCACGAATGACATACAGTTAGATAAGTTTAAACCGTCTAACTTATAAAAAATGCATATAAATAATAAAAATGTAAAAAAAAAATACGTTTAGTGTACACACGAGAGATTCGTTTTTGTCCTTTCAGTTATTATGGCATCCTATAATATTAAAAACATAATAATTTCAATCAGTAGTCGTAAATTAAAATGACGAATAAAATTTTATAGCTTCGTTTAATTAGTATTTTCGTGCTACGACGTTTGTTACGGATAAAAGATCAAGTCAAGCAGATGATCGCCAACATTCTCCGAGGACACGGCACGTAGAAACAGTAGACGTTATGTTCAAGGCAAATGTTCGGACTAAGTTGAAATTAATTTTGATAATTGCGCAAAAAACTAAAACAATTTCTAAGGGTAAACGACTTACGTATTAAATAATTTTATAAAGCGTCGCAATTAACTATAAACAGATCTACGTACGAGTAAAATTCGTTAGTAAATAGGAAAAAAAAAACAAATTAATAAAATGCGGCATTAAAAATCATGTTCAGTTAATACTATACGGGCCTAGAGAAAAGATTTTTAAAAAAAAAAAAAAAAAAAACATTTAAACTCATACATCCGTGAAGGAAAAAATAATTATATCAGATAGAAGTAGTACACAATCTGATCTTAAGTGTATGGGCGTGATAGTTTAACGGATAACAAAAAAATATGTAATTGCATAATTAGTGGCACACGAGTAGTGTTTATTAGCACTTTACAACGGATTCGAAAACCAGACGAATTTGTAGGCAGTGTTAAGAGAATAACGAGATTAAAAAAAACACAAAAACTGGAAATTAATCTAACCATTTCCTGAAATTATTAAATTCACGCACCCACATTATTACGTTAATACCGATTAATTACATAACCGGTTAGAAACGACAATTATCTCTGATAAACAAACGTCGAAATGAAACTAATTACTCGGAAGAAATTACATCGAGAAAAGTTTCTCTACTATACAACAATAACGAATATTTATAAACTGGAAACGATTGAAAATAAAGAATTAACTCACCAACACACGCATATATGTATATATATAATATATATATATTTGTTAACTCGGATTTTCGGTTATAAGAATAAATCGAAAATATAAATAAGATATTTATCCGTGCATTTTGCCATTGGTAGCTTTTCACGGTACGTAAATTTAAGAAAATAAATAAATCGATAAAAATAAAACCAAAATATTTAATTTTTTTTTTTAATATTAAGAAATATTAGCACCCATAACATATATATATATATATATATATAAAAATTTGTCGGTATCCGTAACTTTAAATATTTAAAATTATATTTTTAACGAGGAAAATAGTTTTACTTACCGGATTTGAAATAATACCGATTAACGCTTTCGGAGCAACTTCACCTATAGCTCGGACTATATCTCTTACGATAGAAGCATTGGTATTAAATAAATCATCTCTCGTCATCCCAGGTTTTCTAGGAACTCCAGCTGGCACAATTACAACTTCCGCATTTTTAAATGCGTCCTATTTTACAGAAATCGCAAGTATTAGACATAATATTCGGTTTTCGTAGTTATAAATAAAACATATTTTTTTAAAAAATAATTAAATTAAACGTCGTATAAATTGATAGTGTTTTATTTTATTTTTATGAAAACTATTGAAAATTTACTGCTAAATAGGTAAATATACTTAGTGGTATGTAAATAACGATTTTAAAATAAATTACACCTTTATTTAAAAATAGGAAAACGAGAAATTAGCTTACAATCACTTTTGGAAGACAATATCGTTCAGATGATCGCCATTCGCGACAATACATTCATTCAGCCTGTATAAAATTTTCGAACTTCAAAATTTCTTCAGAAACTCAGGTCTTCCAGATTTCGTGTACGCGTTTCGTAAATGCGGCTCTTAAGGTAAGCTCACAAAAAAAAAAACGTGACTTTGAATTCTTTTCCAAACTCTCTTTGCATTGTCGTGATCGATTCACGCCGAAAATAACGTTCCACTCAAAACGCTCGCTCCTCGTTATAGGATGTCATGACAACTGACACTGAACAGAAACAATAAACGTAGAGCACGCGGTTTTCGGCACCCTTACCAACTGCGCCATTCAAAAAACAAAATCGTTCTTCTCCGGGTTACCTTATTATTTTTCCTTTTACCAAGCGTTATTCTTTATACTGACCGAATTTCCCGATATTGTATTTTTTCTCATTTTCTTCTAATTCCATGTTATTAATTTTAGAGTATAACAATTTCCTAAATAAATACAACATTTTCATACATAATGTAGGTAATATTCCAAAAAATTTTCAACTGGTATTAATTATTCTCAAGCACCTTTACCGTATACTTAATATATATTATATTATTTTTTCATTAAAAAAATGCACTAAAACTTAAAAATGAATTACTTAAAGAAGTTTGCACGAAACATACTTTTATCTGTTCTGGTCCAGTAAAACTAGAAACTTTTGCATTCGTATTAATATGACTCAGATCTGCTGCAACACCGGGTGTATTTACAATATCATATAAGGATAACTGTGTAATTAGTGGTGATTCCTTTAATAACAATGACAATGGTTGACCGATTCCTCCGCTTGCACCCGCTACAGCAACTTTAACATTTACCTGTGTATACATTCGCAAAATTTAGAAATTATGTTAAAATAATAATCTTAACTAGACTTTTCCAAATTAATAATGCATGATCTAATTATTAATTTCAGTAAATTGGCTGAAAAATAAAAATTAAAACATGCCAGTTCTTGCACTATTATTCAAACAAAAACAGATTGTTTTTAGACCATCTTATTTTATCATTCACCGAATTTCAAAAATTGAGACCGAATTACAGAATATTGCCTTGGTCATGGTTTATGTTACAAAAGGTAAACTAATACAAGTGCCCATCATACTTGGTAAGATTTGTAAATAGTTATCTAATAAGATGTGTTACATTAAGCTTTTTTCAATATTTTGCTAGTGTATCTCAGTATATATACAAGTAATTAAAAGCTCAATTTAGGACATAATTACTGTATCCTTTTCTAAATCGTATAGCTTGATATTTTACATCAATATACCTACCAACATTTTTATAATGTACTTATTATGAGTACAGTACACAGATTTAAACATTTTAACAACCCTCCATTATTCCAAAAGAGTTTGAAAAATATAATAAATTTTGTAAACACAATAATGAAATTGCATATGAATAAAGTAATTAATATTGAGAACGTAGAATGTTAATATATATATAAATAAAATACGTACTTTTGAAGTAGATGAAAAATTATTTTTGCCATATTTGTTCAACAGTGGTACTAACTGAATTTTTGCATTACTAAAAACTGTCAATATTGTTTTGTACATTTTTAAATTTGGTTTTAAATTTACAAAATTAACACACAACCCAACACCACAAATGCAGACGTTAAACTGAAATTGATAAAACGAACAAAACCTATTAATATAGATTAAAATTAAACATTACACGCTTCTTTCACGTCGCGCTGTTATAATCTTATCATGACGTAATTCTAGCGTATAATTCACAGATACGAACCAAAGGAACAAACACGTCAATGTTTTAAAATGATAAATTTTCAACGTGTCATCGGTGTCAGAAATTTTTGTCATAATTATAACATTTAATGGAAACATACTGATAAATTAGGTAAAATTTTACTTACTATCTAATGCCTGGAACTAATTGTTTCTTAAAGATATATGTTTATGTTTGTTTTAAAATTTTTAAAAAAGAAGTTTTAAACATTATTTGATTAGAAATATAACGGTTTTTATATTTACTTGAGCGTTATCATTCGAGTGGCTTACAAGAAAAATTGATTATAATTTAAAATAAAATTGTTAGAATTATATTTATCAGCTAATGCATAGGTAACATGTTCATGTTTATCAACCACATTGCGTGATTTTTTTTGTTAGTAATGACTTAAGGTAATAAGCAAAGCAACAAGCAACTTGTATAATGTAAGATAATTTTTTTATTTTTACATTATATATATAGTTTGGATTTTTTGTGCTGGCGAGGACACCAACTTAATGCTTCACTAAATAGTTTCACGCGTGTTAGTAATTACATATGTTTAAGATTTATATAATACATATCACCTTTTATTTAGTATATGTTTAAACAGCGAATATAATATGAAGAAATTATATATATAAATATTTCAGGCATTACATTTTACTTCTAAAACAATATGGTTTTAAAAAAATGTTATCCCTTTCAGTCAATCTTTTTCATTAAAAAAAAAAAAATATTTTACTCATATTATCTTTATTTATACATAAATAAGCACTATAAATCTTTTTTCAACCCTGTCAAACCTCCAGGTGTCCAGGGGGAAAATGTTCCCATATGGGAACAAAATTATTGTAAGGAACATTTTTAATTGTATCATTATGAAGTGGTATGTTTGTAAAAATCTTAAAATAATTGAAAATACCAAAAATTAACTAAATATAATGATATGACAAAAGTTGAAATGTCCAATAAAAGTGTAATCAAAATCAATACTGTAATAAACATCATTTATTTTTGTAAACTATAAACCCGAAAACGTACCAAACTTAAACTAAATAATGATAACAGTAATAATTAAAAAAATACACAAGGTTACATACAATATATGTATAAGTATCCAAAAAGTAATATACATCATTTTTTATGAAAATGAAGAAAACAATTCTTATTTTTTTCAATGCACAAATGTACTTTGAATTTTATACATAACCATCTGCTTTTTCCAGTACACTTAGGGAATTTACACCTTGTACGCTTATTTGAATGCTCTGGAAAATGACCAACTTGATCATATTGGACTGCTGATATTGGGCGATGTTCCACATTATGTCGTAAGGATGTAGGAATAATAGCATTAACTGTTGATGGACGTCCTCGTCGTTTTGCTATCATATCAGCCTTGAGTAAACTTTCTGCAATGTTTGTTCGAAAATGTATTAGATCTAATACATTTGTTGCAGGTATTTGTAGTAACTCACAATCTCTACGATACTCAAGCCATGAATTTGTGATAGCAATATCAACAGCATGAAATACCAATTTGAGCGTCCATTTCTTTGACTTCATCTTTATTCTGTACAAAGATAATAAAAAATTAAGTTTGTCCACACCTTCCATGCTACTATTATATTTCTTCACAATACTGGGAATTGGAACATTCAAATATGTTTTTGTTTTTCTGTCCCATCTTCGCACTGATTCTGTGCTACTTCCACCAACATAATTGGAAGACTAACTGATTTATTATCTAACCATTTTACAAGAATAATTCCATCGGTCGATACAGTTTGCTCTATATGTCCACGATTATTTTTTCGAAAACATTTTTCTTCAGAAAATGATGGTTTTCCGAATCTATTTATGCGGATAGTTCCTGTTATCCATATATGGAGATTTGAACATATTTGCATAAGAGGATAACTCATGAAGTAGTTATCAGCAAATACTTTATGATTTTTATTTTCTAAGTTTTGGGTAAGGTGTAACACTATTGCTGTTGTTTGCCCATACTTTTTACAGACCACTGAATTTGTCTCTGTGCTTTTCCCTTGGTATATTATGAAATCATAGGCCATACCACTAGCACCACAAAGTAAAAATATTTTAATGCCCCACGGATGAGGTTTATTACGCATATATACCTTCAATGATGACTGGCCTTTAAACGGCACTATTTCTTCATCAACACAAAGATTTTCTTCTATTTGCAAGCTGTTGCAGCGTTCTTTTAAAAAATTATATATTGGACGAACTTTCCACAATTTTAATTTAATTTACATTTATTTTATTTTAGGACGCTCGACTACAAAGGTCATTTGCGTCCACCGAGATTAAATACAATAAATTACAAAAGAAAAATTATTTTCTACATACAATACAATATTTAGTCTACAATAATTTTATTAAACCAGTTATTTTAATAAAGTATATTACGCGTTGTATCAAGTCTTCGTTGTCTTGTAGTATTATATCTAGTCCACTTATTGACGACCGATAACGTTGTTGATCGAATTTCGGACATTCTGTGATAACATGTTCTACGGTAAGCGCTGAATCGTGACAAAATTTGCATATTACCGACGACGAATTCTCCTCGATTAATGGCCCGTGCGTTAGCCTAGTGTGGCCGATTCGCAATCGGGCCAGCACTATATTTCTTCGTGTCTGTTCGCTCGGTACGACGTAATCCATTGTTCTATTCGCGGTTTAATTCCTCTTAATTTGTTATCAGTTAATCTGGACCACGACTCTTGTCGGACAATATTTATCGCAAATTTTAATTGTTTGCTAAATTTGTCTTCCGAATTTCTCAGTGCATCATTGTCTATGCAATGTAAATAATTACGTAACTTAAAAAATCTGTTTATGTCCATTGTATCTATAAACAAGCTATTCCGTAAAGCATTATTCCAATACATCTTGATTTGAGGATACTGCAATACTCCAGTCATTATGTGCAAACCAAAGAGCTGTTTCATTTCATGAATATTTGTCGATTTAAAGCTAAAATCATTTTGTCGCACGGCATACAAGTTGATATTGTCGACAAATAACTGTAATAAATCATCTGGAATATATTTCTGGAAATAATTAACTGGTGAAAGTACCTTATATTCAGATTTCTCAGTGCAAAAAGTAGGTAATTTCATATCTTCAAATTCAATTCTTTTTTTCCATCTTATTTCACTTATTGGAGTAATATACACATCAGAATAGAGGTTCAGTTCACAACTTTCAGTATTATTTATTTCTTCTATAAATTCATTGGACACATCTACATTTGAAGCAAACCATCTACATGAAACATAGGAATAAATAATGTTATTAGAACAAATATTTATAATGTAAAAAATAATTTTATAACTTGCATATAAAAAGATAAAAACAAACAATTATAAATTATGTCTACCTCTACTTCTTCTACTAGATGATTATATCTTTCATACAATTCAGTTGCTGTATATTCTTCATCATCCGAAAATTCATATTCAGAAATGTCTCCATTCAGTATAATTCCTAAAATTCCGTTATCACTTACACAATCCATTCTAGAAAATGAGAAATAAAAAATTAACTAAAGTAGTCACAATGTTCCCAATAAGGAATACTAAACTTGATAAAAATCATACACGCGTTCTATACATAAAAATAAATGTATAATATAATGTATATAAAATACAAACCTTCAAAATTATGATGATGTAAAATAAAACACTCTATTTTACACAAAACTTTCTCAATGTGAATTATAAAACAGGAACAAAACCTTAAGTTGTAAACAACAACAAACACTGTTATTGGTACTTATTTTTCAGCTTTGTATAATGTGTAAACAAGTAGTGTTTGACATCGATACATTCGATAGGCTGTGCCTGAACGGGAACAACTGGAGTCAATGGTTAAAAACAATTCAGAAGCCCTTAGTAATATAATAAAATCGATGTTCCCATTTGGGAACCGTATGAACGAAAGGGTTATTATAAATGCAGTAACGATGGAACATTTTTAATAGTCTTCCTCAAAATAACTGTTGATATAGCTAAATATATGTACTTCATCAACATATATAGTATTTTAAGATCTAAATGGAGTTATGTTGGAGACATTTCGGAGTAGATGTGATTGTGTAAATATCGTCACCTGCTGCTGATGTGGTCCTAGAAAATTGTTTTTTCACATGCTTTATAGTGTTTTACCCTGTATTTTATGATTCCATCGCAAATTTGATTTCTAATCATTTATTTATCATTTCCTTATTGAGCATATATGACAAAACAAGGATCCTAAAACTGAAAGATGTATATATATATATATATATATATATATATATATATATATATATCATTTTGATTTAAATGTTGATTTTATTAACGTAATAATCAGCAGTCCTATTACTCCACAAAATCGTACAACTTATTCAATTAAACAATAAAATACGCAGATTATACACCTACAAATTTGCATAAACAATCTCCCGAGAAAATATTAAATTATCTAACTACTCTAATGCGAACTAAATTATTAAATTATAAAAAATTACAAATTCAATCAATCGGTTAAAAATTTATTTACTCAAGACAGAACCTTTGGAATGTAACAAAATAATACACTAAATCTCACACTGCACTTCTGCAACTTTTCGACACTTCCCATAACTGTTATTTATATACCGATAATTATTATTAGACAGTTCATTCTAAAAACTATCATATAACTTCTAATTATAATAAAGTTATTTAAATCAGCTGTAAAAATTTATTGTCGTGTTAAACGAATATATAAGGATGTCTCGCTTGTCTCTAACGCTAGAACGTTTTTCGATTCGTTTTAATTTTTTTTTTTTTTTTATTAAATTCGATTTTAAAAACTTTTTATAAAGTTGTAATTTAATAATTTTAACCGAATAATCTAAAATTATCAAAGCACCTACACTGCAAGAGGCGTCCAGGGTTTAGTAGTTATGATGATCGATGACCCTCATACCTGCAAGCAGGCCAATCCGTTTGAAATACAAAAAATGAATGATTACTACTTTAATTCTAATCTTTCAACTGGCAATTTATCCAATATAATCCTTAAAAATTTACCGTCGAAAGGAATTATCGAAGTTACTTACATAATCGAGCTATGTTTAATTTCGGTTACTTTCCACAACAATGGAATGTATCCAAGATTATTCCACTTCCCAAGGCTGGCGAAAATTCTTCCAATGTTGAAACGAAGTAACAAGCACACCAACTAGCAAGGAAACTGTACCATCAACTTCAATGACAATTCAAGTACAAACTAAATCATCCGGATCTACTCCTGGAACAGACGGATTAAAGCGGTCCTAGAGTACAATTAAAAATCCTAATCGTCTAAATGCAACATCTCTGTTCCTTAATGCGAGTGTGCATGTAAGACGACAATGAAAAGCAAAATAATATTATTATTACATAAACACGGACAACCTGTATTTTTGAATATCAAAATAATTCTTCTACAACATAAGGTATAAATTCGTTACTTCAAATATAGACACGATACTAAACAAGTACCGTGAAAAACCAAGAAAATGAAATCATATTGTCTATAGCTAAGGATTAATATCGAATTATTCAAAATTTGTTAATAACACCGTTTAGTTTAAAGTACATTCAAATAATTTTACAGTTAGAAAATTTTAATAGCTATTATTTCATGTTTTTATTATTATAGCGCCACTTTTAGATAAGCTTTATTCTAATTGTTTAGATAAAATAAATAGTACAAGCTATTAAGCTTTAAATTCGCCAAATTACGTAAAATTACACCGAGAACAACACAATAAAGAGTATTATTAAATGAAATTTATCAATTAAAACAGAATATGTATTTATTTTTTAATTCTGTATAATTTATAAACAGATATCGCGTAATTTTCATCCGGCCTTAATCTCGCAAAGTAATTTGATTTAAAAACGATTTGTAAATTATATTTTTATGCGGAGTATGATTAAAATGTTTTAATTAAAAAAAAAACACGGAATGGGAAATTTTTTATGAGACAAATTAATAATTTTACAAGAAGTAACTTCTTTAATTTTATTTTTGAATACCAGCCACTTTATGGGGAGTTGGCATTTCAGTTATTACAAAACTTGCATAATTAATAGTATTTAATTATGATTCCTTTTGCGCTATTATTACTTTCAAATAATAAAACTGATTTATTTTATTTATTTTGTTATCGAATTTGAAGTATCATTTATGATTTTCTATTTCTCAACCGGTGACGAGATTTTTTTATTCCAACCAGTAGCGGCTCGTATATAAAGGTTGCATGGTTGCACAACCACCAGAAACATCCGGAATAGCATAAAAATTGACGATGTGATAAAATAGTTAAAAGTACTATTTTATCGAGATAAAATAAATGAATTTTAATTATATTTTTCGTGGAATATATTATAAAAAGTACAAAATCCTTTAAAAAGTATTTTGAACAACGGTTGGTAGTTGCGCGCTCGATGAAACCTGAAGACGGTATCGGAAAGTCATATACAGCGTTATATGGAGATTTTGCGCTAAATGCTACAATGGGTGTATACACAGGGCATGCCGTTTGCAGTACAGATTTTTTTCATGTGTTGTTCATAACACATGGGTGCGGTTACGTGCGCATTCTACCGGACAAAAAACGAACGAGTCTATATATCAACTTTCCGAGATTGGTTTTTTCTTCTTCGAATATTTCTATCGATGTTTTTTTTCTTTTACTGTGTACATTCTCTACAGTTTATTATGTTATTCATATTATTGCTGACCGATGTTAATATACGTAGAGAATTTTTCCATTACTGAAGATTTATTATTTATACGGCAAAATTGATCGTTTAATTTTCAGAGAATTGTTTTATGTGAATTGTGAAAAAATAAGAATACTTAATAATTTATCAGATTGTTTCCTTTTAGTATTTAAAAAATGTTTATACTTATCTAATTGAATAAGTTTTGTCCTTATTACTGCGGAAATAAATTTTTAATATATTTCGGTTTAATGTAATACAATTTTTTTTTTCTTGGGATTGATAATCTAACTTTATAATTTATAGTATTTCTGATTACGGTTTTAAAAGGTTCTTGTATTTGTATTAAACTTTGTTAACTTTGACATTACTAATGTTACCTCGCGACGATGTATGAAAACATTTCTTTTGGGTTGTTTATGTTGAGGAGGGGTAAGGTGTAATTGCAACCGCTAGAATTTTTAACCAGGAGCCGCCACTGATTCCAACGAATATTTTTATGCGTAAACTATATTCATTTTTTATTTTGCAACGTTTCGAAAACACTTACAAGTTACATGTTTAAGCTTTGAACATATGGTAAAACTGTATTTAAGATTTAATTTTTAACGCGTTGTAATCAACTGTGAAAGCTTAAACTTATATTTAAACGTTTACATAGATTATTTTAACGTGAACATTGTGGATATTAAAATTTAAAATTGTAAACTAATAGCCGTATATGATTAATGACGTTTATTGTTACCGACGATGAATACATATCGATTTCCATATATTATAAAAAAAGGAATCGATCACTGCACGATTCCTGAATTTTAAAATATTTCGAGACATATATTATATATATATATATATATATAAAATAAACATACATATATATATATATATATATATATATATATATATATATATATATCACGCGTTTGTTTGTGTGTTACATATGTATACTGTACGTATAGCGTGTTATGTGTAAATTAACATTTTGCGAACAATAAGTCTCGACAATGCTATGAAACGAGTCTATACATTTGGTTACATACATTAACAAGTAGGAACAACAATAACCGATGTATATAAATAATTACAAGTAAAGGCAGGAGGCAGTAGTAATAGAAAGTATAAAAACATTTAAATTTTATATTTCTTATACAATACGTATACATTTTTAAAACTATATATATTTTATATACATTTCGTACGCTTTCTATTTTATTTTGAACACATAATTAATTTACCAATGGCGGTGGTGGGGGGGTAATTATTTACAAATTTAATTTATTTTTTGAATGCAAATAACAGAAAAAAATAGATACATCTATATATATATTTTACGTGGATTATTTAACATTCGTATTAATCGACGAAACTATTGAAAATTCGTTATTTTATAATCGTTTAAAATGTTAATTGTCAACTTTTATGAAACTTTTTACTTTATCGTACTTATTTTAGATACAGTTGTACATATATATTAAAGAATACGAAAATTTAAAAGAACTACGTAAAAATAAATCAGCGTACGAATTATCTAATTTAAATTTTAAGAAATTACTTACTAATAAAATCGAAACATCGAATATTATAATATTTCGGTTTAGAAAAAATTTATTGGCTTTTAATAATTTTTGCATCATTCGGTTAAAATTATTAAATCACAGCTTTATAAAAAGTTTTTAAAAATCGAATTTGATGTAAAAAAAAAAAAAAATTAAAACGAGTCGAGAAACGTTCTAGCATTAGAACAAACGAGACATACCCTTATATATTCGTTTAACCGTTCAGTCACGATGTCCATCTTATATGGTACATGAAATTTTAATACTAACAAAAACATTTTTTATTCGATGGTTTACGTAAAATGTCTCAATTTTAAATTATATAAATACATCGAAAATTATCTACAGGTCGCCTAAGAAACAGTATTGCATAATAAACGCCGGTATAAAATTTATAAATTTTGCGTCAACATTTTATGATGTATGATTGAAAGGATTAATAACGTAATTTGTAAATCAATTTCTTTTTTAATCGATTAAGTGCTATACGGAATATTTTTAACGATGTACGATAATGTAAAATATAATTTTGATGCGAGTAATAAATTAAAAATTTTATCGATTACGCCGGCTGAATATCCCCGCAGAGCTGAAATGCTTTAAAAGAAATCTATATTTTTAGTAATAGCCGTGCATGATTCGGTTTTATTGCAGATATTTAACTATTTTCCAAACTTTTTACATCATTTTTCTCCGATTTATACAGTAACCAGTACGTTTTTTTTTTTTTTTTTTTTACACGGATGCAATGAGCCACAAAGCTGACATAAATGATATTATCTGAAGATGGCTGTACGTGAACAAAAACCTATATGTATGCGCTATTGATAAACGTATAACTTTCGATTGTGTGAACCGTAAAAAATTAATTGAAATATCGACAGAAATGACTTACGCATCATAAATCAACTGTATTGGGGACAAACAGCGACTGTTAGAGTTGAATCTGAAAGTACTCTGCTATTAAAAAGAGAAATTTGCAAAGGGTGCATACTTTGGCCTTTGCTGTTTAATTTATACGCGAAGTCAATCTTTAAGGAAACCTTCGATAAAAACGACGGTAAACGTGATAGTGTTTTCAAAGAAAATCGAGAAAATACTCGATACGGTTAAACGATAGAGAGCCGGAGCAGGTTTCAACTATCCAAAACCTAGACACCAACCTTTAGGATAACTGTGACTCAAAAAATGAAGTACGATCGAGAATAAAGCGGAAGAGAAAAGATCAGTAAGCTATCCGCAGTAGAACAGATTGTAATCAAATTGATCGCCGACCTTCGTAATGGAGATGGCGGATGAAGAAGAAAAATATGAGAGTTAACGTGTTAAATAATTTTATTCTCGAAGTTCATTACAAAATTTTAACAAAATTTTAATCCTTTTAATCAAGATGTCAAATTTTAGTGCTAACAATTTTCTTTTTTTTTTTTACTTTTCTGGTTGACGTGAAATGTTTTAATTTTAAACATATTTATATATACATGGAAAATTATTCACCTAAGAAGCAGTATTGTATAATAAACATCTATGTATAAAATTTATAATTTTGCGTTAAAATTTTATAATGTGTGACTGAAAGAGTGTAATTATTGTTTTTACGTTTAATTCCGTAGAAAATTTTGTTAGCGATAAGATATTTTATTATATTTTTCGTATCAACCATCTTTCGGGAATAATGCTATTAAACTATTGCAGTTGACTGGTACAAGTAACGAACGTCGTACATATCGGTATACTATTTATCCATAATATATATATATATATATATATATATATATATCTACATATAAAAAGCTGAACACAGTAATGACATCGTATAAAACGGGACATTTTATAAAACTTTTCTAACCATTGTAACGTTTCACATTAAAGATGGTTTTTATATGTTAAATGAAAAAAAAACCTTAATTAACTTTAATTAAAAGTGTACTTTCATTTATTCCGAACGCGTTTAACGATATATAGTTAATGAGATGTTAAAAATATAAATTAGATTCCAGAGAAAATTCTGTACACGTTCAATACGATTATTTAATAACATTAAACATTTTTTTTAACGATTATATAAGTAAAAATTAACTATAACGAATGGTGTACATACACGAAGCTCGTTTAATGTCGTTTGCGACTAACTATTTAATTAAAAATAAATAAATAAAAAAAATATTAAAACGCATCATCCCCAGGATATTCGAAGTTAAACACGTCATTAATTTATGTTTTAAATAAGGCCATTTTAAAGCGTTTATTATCCGCATTCTCGTTTTATATATATATATATATATATATATATATATATATATATATATAAAATATAAGGAAGAATTATACATTTCAAGTTAAACAGATGTATAGGCTTGCTGTTACTCTACAACCAGGTCATCAAACCTGTCTGGAAATACTGGTGTCAATTGTGATGCTGATCGAAAAAGAGTAACATAGCGATTATACAAAAATTACGAAATAGAGTTCTGAAAATCATTGGAAATGCGACATTATGCGACGAATCGAACTATCCTCATAGACCCCGAAGATAAATTACGTAAATAACGAAATTGTGCAAATAGCGAAAAATCACGCTGTAGGATTGGAGTCACATCCAAATAATATGGCAGTTATTCTGTTAGATAATTCCGCGAACTTAAAGAGGACGAAATTGACGGGTATAGTATAAAGTGAGACCCTGTCTCTGGACAGGAATCTTTAACGCGTCTTCTTGCACTAACATATTAAGAGCTAGTTGTAAATTGGCAAATGAGGCGATAAAAAAAAAAAAAAAATACCAGAGCTCCGTAAGAGCTTATATGTGAATCGTAGATATTATCGAACATTAAAATACCGTGTACTACGAGTATTCGACTTTTAAAAAATCGAAATAGATTTATTTAAAATTACCCAAAAAATTAGCAGTCTTCTCGTAGGTTAAAGAAAATGCATTATTCTTTTTTCTAAAGGCGATGCCTGATCGTTGCAGATATTCTTATTAATAGCGCCGATGTCCAAAGTCGATATTTACTTATATTCGAGCGATCGTATTTTCATTACGAATGTTCACGGTATTCCTCTTGATCTTTTACCTGTAACTTTACCCTACCTATTATATTTTTTATAAAGTTGAAAAATACCGTTAGAAAAATTTAAGTACTCCGTGCAATAAAGCGAATAATTTTTTGTGATCTAGAAGAGCATGTTCCGAACTAATTTTCATTTTATCGAAATGTGTCTACGATAAACAAATATATTTTTTCCATCTTTTAGGAATAAGCGAGTGTAAATATTCTGAAAAATAATAAAGTATTCATTTATAGTTTAATTAATATAAAACGAATGTATTATTTATTTATTATTTTTTGATAGAAAAAAAAAAGGTTAAAAAAATTATCTCGATCGATTCTAGGATTTCTAGTTTACCATTATAAACCATCAACTACCGCTTTCCGCATATTTATCAACTTCTAAAAGGCCATGCGCAAATATGACTAATTTCAAATATACCTGAACGTACACAACGCGTACGTATAATCGTCACTTTTGCTTAGCTTATTGTATAGTCTATCAACTGTTCTGCGCATTAAAAAATAGGGGGCGTATAAACCTGACTAATTTGAATTCGTTTACTTCAGAGAATGCAACTTCGAATAATAATAACTAATAACGTAGAACAGATAGGGACTTCCAATTAAGAAATAAACAACGTGTAAATAAGTCGTTGTCATATCAAAGGTTACGCGCATTTTTCCGACTTGTTATACATTTCAATTAGGTTATTTTATTGAATTTAAATAATTATTTTAATTGTAAAGTAAATCGAGCTTAATAGAGTCTCTGCTCGAAATCGACTTATCGAGGATAGTTTTTACATTATATCGAACATTTATTAAAAAAAAATTGTTCAACCGTATTGAAAAATCACATCTGTAATTTCACTTTATATATATATATATGTATATGTACTTGCCATGATTGAGAGGTGTTAGGTCTTACCTTCTCACGATGACCTAGTTCGTGTTGGGAAGGGGTTGATAGTAGCTCTACTGACTCGAGCTGTGTATGCCACCGCTGTCTTGAAGGATCTTCCGCTGCCATACTTAGAAACCTATCTCTGTTTCCATCCATCTAGAGGCTACCAGTTCTCATAATACCTGATATTGCTAGCCTTTAGACCATCAATCACCCTTCTGTTTGCAGACGTAGATGCCCACTGGGGTTGGTTACCCATTCTTCTTGTAGGTTACTGTGCGTAACAGGGACCACCTCGTGAAGGCGGGTGTGAGGTAGAAGAGGAAAGGCTAATGGAGTCTGCTATATTGTGCATCACTCTTCATGGGGGAGGATACATACATACATATATATATATATATATATATATATATATATATATATATATATATATATATATATATATATATATTATAGGTACATATAGCTTAAATTTGTTTCGTTAAATATAAGGCGCAAAAAAATTTTAAATTTATACTAATTAAAACGTCGTTTTATTTAGTGAAAATTCTGTCTCCTCCTCGAATATCTAAAATTTATTGACGTTGGATTTAACTCGAAAAGTGACGATGAAATTTCGTACCGAATAATAGAATAACAACCCGTAGTACACGGTATTTTGTTGAAAATTGATTGAGATGAATAATAATGTAAATTTTCCGATATATATTTATAGGGGAAAATTATACGTTATATATATATATATATATGTATGTATATATATATATGATTTTTAAACTTGTAGTAATATTAAAAAATAAGTACACTTTTAAAATTTCGTTAGTTCATGGTTAATTAAATGCAGATTCACGGCTAAAATAAGATATTTGTTAAAAATTATAATTTGTTTTCATATATAATTTGTCGGATTTGAAAAAAAAATCAAATATCTTCGAACTAGGCAAAAGTGGATGGACGATAGGAAGATAAAGTATAGTGAAATTATGAAGAAATACCGAGAAGAAAGAAAAAAGAAAAAAGTTGTTGTTCTCACGTAGTCCATAGATGGCCAAATTCGAAAAGAAGATATATATATATACAGTTATATGTTGGAATTTGTTCCAGTGTTAAAGAAGTATGCTTTTTGAATTTACTTAGTTCATTTTAGTTTAAATACACAGATTCACACCGAAATGTAAATAACAAACACGGTATTCCTCTTTAAAAATATATCATGACAACCAGGAATTTTTCTAGCGGGGTTTCCAATAAGGACGGGTCGAGTCGATATTAAAATTGAATAAAACAGTGTACGATTTTTTTTTTTCAAAATTGAAAGACGAATGTCAATAAGCGGCTTCTTGTGGTGTAGCATCATCATCAAAGTTGACACGGCGATTTGGCATTTGTAACGGAATAATAAACATATTAACTACACGCCGCCAAAAGAACATGACCGTCACAGGCTTATATATATATAAAACTGCGTTAATTAATCGATGTATATATTTGTTATTCTCTGTTTTGGCTTGAAAGTGAAAAATTAGGAAAAAATACGCGTAAAGAACAAAATTAAAAGATAAACCTAAAGATTAAAAAAAAAAAAAAAAAGCGAAACGAAATTGAAAAAAAAATTATGTCGAACGAAAACAACAGAAAGAGTACACGCGTATAAAAGGAAACGAGATAATAACGAAATAAAATATACACACACACACACACGCACACAGACGTTAAAGAGATATTATTACGACGTTGTGTACATTATTTTTATGACTGAAACATGATGTACGACTGAAGTGTTCGCGGTAATGGTAATTGAGACATAGTACGTTCGTCGATATAACGTCCTCTGTCGGCTGATGAAGATGGAGACGAACGTCCTAAAATGCAACGTCTGATAACGGCTCTGCACAAATATTTCAAGCTATGCGGCTGTTTCCAATGGGACGACATTTTCATTTTGATCTGTAGAAAGACCGGACCTAAAATAGCGTAATATCTGGCGTGCGCGAACATTGTGGTTAATACGTGAGAGTGCATTCTAAATGGATCGTCACCCATTGCCTATATAATTTCGAGGAAAAATTACAAAATAATAATAATGAACAATAATATAATAATAATAATAAAAAAGAAATATACGTCACCCGGAATTTCGATTTATTTCGAATCCATAAAAACGTATTTTAAAAATTCAAATATAATCTTTTCAATCGCTATGTCTTTTATACGCGCTAGATAACGTTTTCATTTTTAATGCTAACAAATTTGTATATTTTATGGTCGACATGAAATGACTCAATTCCAAATATGAAGCAGTTGAAGAATCGGTAAAACAGCTAAATTACAGCAAAAAAGTACAATATCTCAATAAATGAAGAAAAAATGGTAGTTACGAAAAAAAAAATTATGAAAAAATCGTTGAAAATGCGTTTCTAATAATACAGTTTTTTTTTAATATTTAAATACCGAAAAATATATTTTAAAGTCGCATAAAAATCACTTAGTAAAAAAAAATTTAACCATACTGAGTACAGCTTTGGAGAATTAATAATTTATTAATTATAAAACGCGGGGGTACTAAATTTTACGAAGTTGATCGTTTGGAGTTATATTTAGAATTTAATTCCGTTCAAGAATTTTTTTGTTTGCAATTTTAAAATTTTGTTTAGGCGCCATTGACGATTTTTTTTCTCTCGTACGGACAGACTTGATTATACTTCCAGACCTCGGGGCTTGCGGACGGACAACTAAAACATTGGTAGTATCTTTTTTCGAACATTTTTATTATACTTTTTTTTTTTCAGACGATTAAAATAAAATATCGATGTAAGGAATAAATCATCATCTTCAGTCGTAATCCCCCTAAGGGATGTCGTGACCATTTTCATGCTACAGCCTCTTCAATTTTTCTTCTCCATTGTATCCGGTTTGCAGCTTCCCGTTTACAATCAGCCATTGACTTTGCAAGTGCTTTTGTGATCGTGTCTGTCCATTTTATGTGTAATCTACCAGGAGGACGCGTTCCTTATATTTTCCCTTCAATTACTAATCGTTGCATGGAGTCATCGCTTCGCATGATATGTCGAAAAATCGTAATATTCTGAAAAGAACATCGCTGGACAATCTACGCTTAATGTTGAGCTTGCGTAATATAGAAACGTTTGTTTGCTTTGCTGTCCAGGGTATTCGTAACATACGCCTCCAAATCCACATTTCGAAATTATCGATACGTTGCCTATCTTTGGCTTTCAGCGTCCATATAAATAATCCGACTAATTTAGGACGACTCGACGCGTGTACTTTATTTATATAAAATCGCGATTAACGAATAAAATTTCGAATTTCATCCGTTTATACTTATTATTTATATATGTCGCGTACGTTGAATATTATTCTAAAATATATAAATGTCAAAATTACGTACCTCGGCAAGGACGTTGAGCGTTTTGAAACAGTTGTCATCTAATTTCCTATATCTGATCACGCCACGCAGGAACCAAGTAAAAGCGCTGAATACGGAATTATCATTATCATTATTACTACTATTATTATGGCTAGAAATAACTCGATTATTAATATTACGTCCGTTATTAATGTTACTGTCCATATCGTTGATAAGCACCCTTAATGTTCTGTTATCATTTTCGACGCAACCTTCGTCATCTACCGGTATTGATTCATCTCGAACTGAAAACCGACATATATAAAATGCAGTATTATGCACCGTACCCGTATGTAGAATATCTATACAAAATACTTTAGTTCGAAATTAATTTTCAAATAAATTCGTATAACGATAATTTAAATTCAAAACTATGTTCCACTTCGATTCAAATTTAGATACAATTTTTCAGTTAGTGACGGTCTTATAACACGTTTGCGGACGATACAGCTATTTTAAAGAAAAAAATCTAGCCCACGAAGCTCTGGTCACTGAAACCTGGAGGTTAACGTATCGCAGTTGACAAAAGTAAATGCACGCAGGTCACATTTACTTCGCGAAATTTAAACTGTCCACCACATTAAATAGGAATTAGTATCTAAACATAGTTAAGGTTAAGTATCTGGGGATGCATCTTGACAGTAAATTAACACGGATATGTCGAACAGAACGGAAAACATCTTGACATAAAATTGTAGCAGCTGTATACCGGCTTCTTGGTAGACATTCCAGTCTTTCTCTCGGAAGTAAGCTTTTAATTTACAAAATAATGTTAAAGCCTGTGTGGACATATACTGGTGCTCTGAGGTCGAGCAAAAAAATAGACGTATAAATAAGATTAAACGGTTCTAAAATAAGGTCATATTACATCGCGACCTTCTCATTACTTATGTTAAATATGAAGTTAAACGCTCCGTTGAACAGTTTTAAACGGCGCTTGGAGTTTTCGTACAATTACACTGGCCAACAATTTATTAGAAAACGGTAATTTTTACCGAGATTCATTGGGGGAGCACTAATGGTCACGCTAGTTCGCATTTCGCAACAATTGCTAGATGGTCTCCCGGCCAGTTGTAATTACGTTTTATTAAAATAGAAAAAAAAATAAATAAATAAAACGCCTATCTATAATAATGCGAGAATGGTAAAATACAATACGTTCGATACATCGTACACGTTTATATACGTACACACTCGCGCAAACCTCATCTACGGGTAAACAATATATTTTTACACGATGCGCTGTGTAAATAAAATAACACTAACGTAATAGAAAAACTCGTTAAAACTACGCATAAGGCTTATTATATGAAGATAGTGCAAGTTCGATGAGTTCTTTAAATTCAAATAAAAACTAATATACAAGTCGTATACATAATAGATAAATATTACATACATATTCTGATATAATAAATGAATTACAATCGCGATTTTAATCCTCGCCAAATACGATAATCCCGATTATGGAAAAAAAGAGAAACGTTTTAGGTTCGATACACAATTTATTCGAGTTAGAAATGCAATACAAGTGGATGGATATTATAAAATAAGACACAATCGCGAAAGTTGAATGTTATTAACAATCTCTTTCATTGGATATGTCGCTATAGAACGACACTACTTTAATAATGGCTGATATTTAAGTATACTACAATTCTTTGTCGTTTTACAGCGACAGCTTAAAAATCGATTTCAACCAGTCAACCGGTTTTAAAATGTAAATAGAAAACCGACATTTCACACGCTTCTAGGCATTTTATTGTTTTATGTAGTTGCTTCGGCCCTATAGAGCAACGTATCAATTTCCAACGTTTAGATTCAATGCTTTATCGGACGCTTCATTTTCTTGAAAGCTGTCTTTGTTTTTTTTGAGCTCAATTTTCGGATTGACTTTGTCTGATAAATAGTTCCAAAGATACTCGAATTCTTCCGTTGTTTTTTTCCTTATCCGCCAAAATTGAGATATTATTATTATAATTTTTTTTTACTGATAATTATATAAATTTGTTTTTAGAACATTTATATTAAGGTTGTATTTACTCCCGGTCGCATTATTTCTATCGGAGATTACAGGTCCGCACGTGTCTGTTTTTTTAATAGAACAGCGTCATCCGCGTAGCGGATATTATTTAATATATCGCATGAAATTGAATTGAAAGTTACAACGAAAATAAAAATATTCCCTATTATTACAATCAAAGGTAATAAGTTAAAACAATTGCAACTTATTATTAAACGTATTAAATTAGATAAAATCATTTTTTAAAATCATTTTTTTTTTTTTGGTCGTTTTACAGCGACAGCTTAAAAATCGATTTCAACCAGTCAACCGGTTTTAAAATGTAAATAGGAAAACCGATAAAAAGAGCCGTTTATCGTACTGCGTTTTAACGGATTTAATTTTTTAGTATCGTATTACGATATAAAGAGTTATTCAAAAAACAACAAACCCGTCCATCTTCTCCGGGTCGCCCTATAAAATAAATGTCTAATAACGAGTAAAATTTTGTAAGTCGATCAGATCTCTCCATATGGATATGAATAAACGATAACGACTGAGTTATAAAATTTTAGATCGAAATGAATAATAATAATAATAATATTTGATAATCGATCGTTATATCAAGACGACTTACCGGAAGGCCATATGTTAGTACCGTAATTTAACAATACTATCGTCAACTGTATAGCGTCGTCCATATGCTGAATGCTATACGATAATAAATTACGATTGTCGTTATTGACGGCGTTAACGTCGATACCTTCGTCTAATAAAATTTTCGTCAGCTGAACGGCTTTTTCGAACGCGCTTTGTCGTAATAATTTTTGGCCGGCGATCAATAGAGCCGTATTGCCGTATCGATCCCTTTCCTCGCGCCAGTCGATCGTCGTCGTTTTTAAACCGAGCTCGATCGAACTTTTTGCTCTATCGATGGTTTCGCGAATTTCTCGTAAACTGAGTAACCAGTTTTCTAGTAAATTTCCTATACGCGAAACAAATAGAAAACAGTTTAAATATCTGCGAACGATAATTTACGAGTTATGGTCGCGATGAAACAAAAGTCTAAGCTAGTTATTGGAGGAAGCGGTGAAACAATTAACAAAACGAATTATACGATGTTAGGTTCGGTATGTATTAAAATACGCATCAGAATCAAATGCCGAATGTAAAATAAGGTCGGATGTATTATGTTGACTTACAGAAGATTACTCCGAATCTCGTGGACAGACTTCAGTAATAGAAAAGTATTTCGGATAGATGTAATGTAAACGAACCATCTCTATCTTCGAAGATATTGAAGGACGTTAGAATCGGGCATAAATTACGGCGCGGGAAGACTTATTCGTGTTGGCAGTACGAAGCATGATGATTGGGAAGTCAACCGAAGGAAGGAAGAGGTTGGAATATATTACTACTAATTTAGGAATCAACAAAGCGTATGATGTAATTAATGCAGCGAGGAAAAGAAGATCGTAAATGACAAACTGTTACCGTGATAGATGCGCAACCTCCTTCGTAGGAGATAGATGCCACTTCAAGAAGAAGATACAAAATATATAAAACGTACGAAGGATAACATTTGAAAAGATCATTTTTATAAATACACACACGGATATTATTATATGAAAGGTACATAAAAAAACTGGCGAATACAAAAATGCACGTGAATTCAGGGTTGATCATAAACCAATCGAAACGGTATGGTGAAGGCTATAGACAATAAGTGGAATGTGTCGAATGTATTAATTGGATTAATTACGTTAAAACTTAATATTTTTTTTTTAATTTTTTTTATAGTGCTGTGTTTCACTACCGACGCTATTACGACACTGGTGATTTAACAGTTAGATGTAGTAACTAAGGTTGAAGGAGGAAAGGAACTGTATAACTGAGGGCATAGTTGAAGAACTGTTGGAGAGGAAAGCAAATAGAGTACGCGGATTGATATTGGACCGGTAAGGGAGGAGTGTAGGACAGTACAGTCAAATATATCAGATAAGAGAGGGCTTTGGGAGTAAATAAAAGAGGCAAAAAGCTGGGGGGTTGGTTAATAATTTAGAACGCGCTGGAATCATTTGTGTCCTTCTTGGCGGTGTCGGGTCATAAAGGTATTCCAAACAATGAATTTGTCAATTCGTTGTAATAAAACTCTTCAAGGATATCATTCACTCTGCGCAGCTAAAACATAAGGATCATTAGGAACTGACGTACTACACCGAGTGCATTATAGTCGATCACCTGTCGCCAATTACTATCAACTTCAGCCTTCCGTGATTCTATTTCTTTAAGAAGATTAATCGCAAAGGAAAATTGTACTCATGCGTACATTACGAATTACTCACGATTTCGTACAAATTTCACAAAGAAAAGGAACGAACTGTTCGCAAGGCGATGACTCAAATGTAGCCGTGCTCGCATGCCTCAGAGAAATAATATGAATACCCCCAAAAAAATTAAAAAATTTTACGCCTATATATATATATATATATATATATATATATATACGCATGTCTGTCATAATTTCTGTACGTGTTTGTATGTAAACTAAATGCCTTTGGCTCGTCCGCTCGCTCGTTTTACGGGGTAAATCGCTCCTCCTATTCAATTAATAAATTCGAGTACCTAAAAGAATTTATCGAACTGAATTGGTCAGAGAAACAAGCAAATTTAACACAAAATGCTTCAGAGAAAGAGATAAATGTAACGAAAGAAGTACGTAATAAGAAATATCTAGGAAATCCTTAACTGAGAGTACAACTGCGATCGGACCTAAGGAATATTATACAAGGTTATAACGAACAAAACATTATTAAACACGATATGGTGTAACCGGGAAAATATATAAACATATAGAAAAAAAAAATCGATTCTGATTCTATAGCCGTATATAAAAATGAAGTTTAACAGGTCAGCATTACACGCGAAAACTAACAATAAATAGCACGTACCAGACGGAGATGACCGAGAGAAACTGAAGATTATGCCTGAAAATGTATAACGCCGATCGACGTTAAAGAAGAAACTCTTTAACTGTAAAGGATTCGTGGAGAAACCCGAAAGAAAAATTGTCACTTTGTACATGGAAGAAAGAGAAAAAAGGCAAAGCGAAATTATTAAAATTGGTTCCGAAAATTTAATTGTCAGCTAATCAATATCAATATATTTATTTCAATATAAAATTCTATGCATGGTGAAGAATTTACATATAAACATATGTCAAGTATCCTTAAAGTTACCTTAGCAGCTAAATACAAAATGGCTTTACAAAACTGAAAAAATAATAAAGAAAATAACAGTAAAATAACATTGTGTCCTGTTGGTAGCGCCGAAGTTGTCGATATTTACTTATATTCGAGCATATTCATTATAAATGTACTCGGTCTTCTCAATCTTTTGTCTGTAACTTTACCCTTAATTGTACTTTTTATAAAGTTATTACGTCTTATTACACGTCCTAATAATTTTATTTTCCTATTAAACTTCTTTTTTCATGTATTTCTTCTAGGATTTCTACGTTTGTTTTCATTTCTTTCCAAGATATTTTCCTTATTCACATCTCCGTTGAATTCGGTTTATTTATTTCTCGCGCTGTTAAGCATTCATTTTTACAACCCTAATTCAACACGCTCCCAACGTATGTTTTTTTTGCAATTTTTTTTTTCGGACGTCTTAACGTTCTTATTTGTTGATATTGAGTTTTATTTATATCCGTTATACATTGTTATCACACGTCTTAGACGAAGTTTCGAAACGGAAGAAATACCAATTAACAACGTAGTAGAACTTTACAGACTCATCGGGTGCCGCTCGAAAATGAAGTCTTAAAAAAAATCATCAAATCAAACAAAAATTTCTTCAAATTCAATAATTCATGACGCATCCGATTTGCATTCTAATGAGTGAATACGTTAGAACTAACAAAAATTTTACATTATCGTTTAAAATTTGGACGTCTTGACGCTTGTAGATTTATACTTAATAGACGCTTCAAACATAGCGACTTAGTCATCACTTTAAAACATGTTAGACTAGACTAATTGGGGTTTTCGCTTACTCAAATTAAGCTTTAAGATTATCCTCATTAGGAACTATATTAAAAAAAAAAAACAATAAATTTTAATTAACGGGACGCTATAAAAAAAAATAAATTACCGCAAACAATTTCCAATACTGTCAGCGATTTAATCGACGTTGATAATTCGATATTATCTTTACGACCGCCACGTTCGGTTAGCTGTTAACGATAATAAAAAATTTATAGAATTAGACAAATTAAAATCTATTCTGTATATAACCCTTTTCACTCACAATGTCCACTATATGGTACGTGAAATTTTAGTGCTAACAAATTTTTTTATCATTTTCTGATTGACGCGAAATATCAATCATTTTTGAAAATATTTGTATATTATAATTAAAAAAAACTTTCGATAGATACCACGTAACTATTTTGAAAAAAAAAAAATCGAACATTTCGGACATATTTACACAGTTCATTATCGAGACGGAACATCAACTGACCGAATTACCGAAGTAACGTAGTAGGTCAAATTAGGAAAAAAGTATGAAAAATACAGACCAACCAACAGATGGAGTTGGCTATCTAACAACCAATCGAATCCATGGTATTGGTAGTAAATAGTAGTTCCAGATATCGCTTGAGAAACAGCAGCTCAAAGGTGTATAGACGTTCCCTTCGGTAATTCGGTCATTTAATGTTCTATCTCGATAATGGCCTGTATGTCCGAAAGGTTAGATTTTTCAAAATAGTGATGTGGTATCTACCGAAAGTTTTTAAAATTTTAATATTAATAATCATACCACGAAAAACACAAAACTTGCTTCGATCATATACAATACCTATATAAATACATTAAAAATTATCTACAGTTCACCTAAGAAGTAGTATTATATAATAAACACCTGCCATATAAAGTTTATAATTTTGCGCCGAAATTTTATAATACACCACCGAAAGGGGGATAAATATCATGAGTTTCAATTTGTATCGAGTAAATAAATAAAATGTGTTATTTATAGAATGCACACTCATACACGTACACACACGCGCAAATATAGGTTTTTGACTATTAAGCCATTTTCAAAATAATAATTATTATAAAAAATAAAATGTAAGAAAATAACATTTTAAGTTCTTTTTTTATTAATACTTTATTATTCAAATTAATGTTTTACAGTTTGTTACGTTTACAGAGGTTCAATACACTGCACCAGCAGTTTAGGCTTAATCAGTGTTTTAGTATCTAATAATATAGTAACCACTTGTACACTCACATTTTCGTGGCCTATGCGCCAATTTCATTCATCGAACGTATACATATACGCAATTATAACTTATATACGAAATAATATTTAAGCTATAATTTAGGTGTATTAGATGCATAAATGTGGGAATTATCCATATATCATATATATATATATATATATATATATATATATATATATATATATATATATATATATGTATGTATATATCATAATCATTAGCCGACTCGGTATCGAGTATGGGGCACCGTTATTTATGTTTCCCGAGGTGACTAAAAAGTCCAATTTTGGCGGCACATCGCTTTCCGCATTTTTTTTTTTTATAATGGGGGTGCCTTTATAGCTTAATCCTGTATAAGTTTTCACCTTTTTTTTTCGACTACTGTTTCTGCATTCTTTTTGGCCATATCAAGGTCATCATTAACGCTCTATCTTGAGCAAGTTCTTCCCAACTCTCAAGGTCTATACCGCATTCATTTAGTACAAGTCGCATATAATCCCTATACCTCCAACGAGGACGTGCAATATGACTTGTACCCAACGGCATTTGACTAAAATGTATTTGAGAAGCCCGGTTTTATTCATCCTTGCTACATGTCCGATCCATCTACGGTTATTTTTCTAAAGCAAAAGGCGAATTGATGTAGCGAGCTCGTTGTAACACAGACACCCAGTCCTGTCAATGTATATGTAAAATTCTTCAGAAAATTTGTTGCTGGAACTGCTATAATTTCCGTATATTCCTCCTGTGCCTATGTTTCTGTACCATACAATAATGTTGGTAATACGATAGATTTATAAACAATCAGTTCGGTTGATAGCAATAAGTGTTTATTGTGCTGAATACTTTCCCATTCCTGTATTCTGTTCACAACTTATCATCTAGGCAAGTCTTGTCATTTACTCGGCTATCTAGTTGACATTTTCCACACATTCTATTGATATATCACTTATTTTTAAAGCAACTTTATTTTGTGAATTATTCAAATACACAACAACTTAAGTATTATTGCACAGAAAGTCCACAAAAGGTATTTCAAGGTAGTAGTCCGGACACGTGCATACCTACATACATATATAAAACGACAAACGAAGGAATAAGAAGGTGAAGAAAAAATTAATAAAAAAATTTACGCACCGACTGATAACCGAAATTCGGTTCGATCTCTTTTTTTTGATTGTCATCCGCATTATTTTGAATTGACTTATACGGAATGAAATTGACTGCTGAAGATGTACATTCATCTGTTAAACAAAAATATTTTATAATATCATCGTCGACGAAAAATGTAACCTATTCATTTTTAAAAACAGAATTCGGAACCTCGATTTGAAAATATATCGTTACGGATGTTTAAAACATTAATTCGTATTTACTTAATCATATTTTATAAAATATATTATTAATTAAAATTATTCAACGCTATTTTTTTGTTTTGTTTTAATCACGGTGTTCGTTTTAAATAATTTATCAGACGAATAAGTTCAATTTTTTTTTAAATTTATTTTTATTAAATGCGAAATAAATACTTTTTATCTATCGAATAGAGTAAATTCGTTAAAAAAATCTTAAATATTCGTCTAGTTAATCAGGTTTTGAAGTTTTACAAAAGTTGCGATATTACATAACAACCCAGTTTGTAACTCCATTTAAAAACAATTAATCTCGTATTATTCCACAAAAGGTAGCGTAAAGAAATATGTAACGTTTTTCGAAGAAAATTCTAAAATTACGCCAAAAGCGTTTGACAAAGTCTGCCATACAGGTTTATTATTTAAACTAAAGAAAAACATGCGAATACTGATGATGAGTATTCTCGAATATATAGTATACATTTTGGTATTATTCAGGTTAGTGTACTTGGGCCGGTACTATAACAGAACATTAGATTTTTCGGACAACGTTAACACTACAACAGCTATGTTCGCTGAAGATACAGCAATATTATCAAACTATTAAGATCCTAATGTTACTGCTGAACATATGCAGGCTCGTATTAATCATATAGAGGAATTGTGTAAATTATGAAAAATCTGAGTAAATTCCACGCATGTCCGGTGTTTACGCTAAACAGGAATCAAGGGGAAAACACCAATCCGTTTTAACGATAAAGTAACCTCAGAGTCCGGCTCTGTAAAATTAAGATTGCACCTAGACCAAAAGTTAACTTGAAAAAACCTTATTCTAGCCAAAAGAAAACAATGACCTGATTAATTCATTGGAACTCATACTTATCAGTTAAAAATAAACCGTTAATCTATAAAGTTATCTCAAAACCTATATAGACATATGAGATTGAAATCTGCGAGATAGCTAGCAACTCCAGGCTGGAAATTATCCAGCATTTCTAGTCAAAGGTACTGCGCAAAATCGTTGGAGCGCCATATTTGCAATACACAAGAATCTTTAGATGTCTGATGTAAAAAAAAACAACAAAAAAAAAACAGAATGCACAGTAGTAGATATATGCAGCGACTTCAGCAACATGTCAATCGACTGGGGAATGGTCAATGTGCATTCTGTTGAAACACTGTAAAACATCAATGCTACTTATTGCCCTGTTCAAGGACAGATCGTACGCAAAAAGAAAAAAAATGGGAAAACAATATTCTACAGTAGTCACGGTGTAAGGACTTTCGAGTAATATCATTAGTTAAACCTCCGCTTAATTAATAAAATTCACTACTACTAGTAGTAGTAAGTACGAACCTTCTTTTTTCGAGGAAACGACGGAGGAAGAACACGAAGGTGACGAGGAACACGAAGAGGTAATAACGAGTTGATGACGATGAGAATGATAAGTAGAAGACGGCAGGTTGCTGGCTATCGATAAAGGAGTGCGGCTGGCAGTGATTGTGGCAGTGTCTGTGGTCATTGTAATCGAATTATCGTGAGTTTCCTCACTATCGATGAGATTGTCGCTCTCGTCGGAATTATCCAATTTTTTTTTAGACGAGTTAATATCAACGTTAACGGGAGCCGTCGCTGAACCAGAAGAAAGTTGGTTATTGTAGTCCAGATTAAAGCTATTATAACGGCCGTTCTCGATCGAATAGTGGCTACTATTAAAGTCTTTATGACTACCGGTTGCTGGAATATCGATTTCGTCAATCGGAAAAATTCCGGACGCGGTTGAGGAACACGATGAAGGCGTAGTAATAGAAGATGAGCAATCTGATGTGGAGTCGTGGATCTCCACTTGAAGTACTTGCAGAAATAGATTTCTTGTATCAGCATTATCACATGACACCTTGTTCAAAGAATTTTCTTTCGTATTCCCATCCGCTTCGTTCGTCGGATCATTACTGAAATAATACGAAATAAAAACCGATAAAAAATTAAAAAAAAAACAACAAAAAACAAAAAAACACGTTAATAATAATGAACAACAAACTCTGCCACGTGTTACATATGCTTAATAGCGAGGTTACGATAACACGTTTAAACCATTATTGGCTAATAGGTAAAAAATCAAAGCTACATTTGGATAATAAAATCACCATATATAAACAAATACTTGCTCCTGTTTTTGGAGATACGGGTGTCAAATAAGGGGCTGCAGTGCTAGAACAAATATAACACTAATGCACCAGAATAAAACTCTACGAACCATTGCAAATGCACGATGGTTTGTATAAAAAAAAAACTTTACATCGTGACCTACATGTTCCATATGTTACTGATGTGATAAAACAGGAAGCAATAAAACATGCAATGAAGTTACATGATTACACTGGACAGCAATCAATTTGCTGGATAGCTCGTCATAAATTCAATTTGTACATTCCAGATCACCTTCAATGGAAGGAGTGCCGCTCGAGTAACTGCAGATATCATACTCACTATTGATAGCACTAGCTAAGTATAGGAGAAAAAAAAGGGAAAAAAATTCTTCTTCCGGATGTAATTGCGTCAAAACCACCTGTTTTGTGGCTATATTTTAGATTAATAATAACGACGAGATACGTACTAAAATTGATGATAGAAAAATAGAAAATGTATAACGGTTTAAATAGTTCAGAGCGACAATTACGAATGATGGCCGTCATGTATGTCAAAGCTAGGGAAAGCAGTGTTTTAATAATCTGCAGGGAGTACTGAAAAATCGTAAAATACTTTTAGAATTAAGAAAATGAATTATACGATGTTAGATTTGGTCGTGAAGACACATTAAATGTCGAATGCAAAAGAAGGCTATGTGGACTTTCAGAATCTTATTAAACGTATTTCGGACGGATGTAATATAAACGAATCATTTATCGTGGAAGATATTGTATGAAGTTAAAATCGGACATAAATTACGGCCGGAAAACTTAGTTATGTTGGTAGGGCAAGATGATTGGGAAACCAGCCAGAAGAAGGAAAAGGTTGGAATATATTACGACTAACAACAAATCGTATGACGTAATTAATGCAGCGAAAATTGTAAATCACAGGCTGTTACCATTATAAATAAGGTGCAACCTCTCCTTAGTAGGAGAAGCCGCTTCTAGAAGAAGATATATATATATATATATATATATATATATATATATATATACACTCAGTAAACACTTTAATCTATAAATAAGATACTAATGTTAACGAATTAATAAGTACAATCCTCTCCTACGTATTCCTATAGTACGCTGAAAAATGTTCGACGCGGATTGCTTCGTACGTCTCGATAATGAAGCTCCTCAAATTTTATTATCAAACTGTTAATAGGAAAAAGTTTCATCCCATTATCCGGTAATTGCTTAAAAATGAAAAAGAAACACCGTTAAAGCGAAAAGGATATAACTTTTAAAGTAGTCGAATACTTTAAATACGTATTACCGTCGATAACGAATTAACTTTTAAATACCACCTTGACGATATGTTGAAAAAGTTTTGACAAATATCGGAAGGACTTGATGTTTTTTTTTTTTGGAATGAATTTTGCTCGATCGGATTTTTTTCTTAATGTAATTCTTTCATTTCAAAAAAATCCAATAAGTTTACACGCAGTCGGTCCCTTTCTGGCTCGTATTTAAATATATTTTCCGAAAAAAGACAACGATTATTAACCCTTTCAGTCACACATGAAATTTTGACACAGAAAATCATAAATCTTATACAGGCTGTTAATTATATAATGCTGCCTTTTAGATGACTCTAGATGATTTTCAATGTTTTTACGTGAATTAGAATTGAAACATTTAACAATCAACCACAAAATATATAATTTTGTTAGTATTAAAATTTCATATACCTTATATAGTGAACATGGTGAATGAAATGGTTAAAAAAAAAAATCTGATTTAGGACCACAGTAAGTGGCTCTGTATGTGTGCAACATAAGTAGTAATGATTAATAACAATAATAAAAATACTGAACAGATAATAATGTCGAGCACATATTCAAAAATTGAAATAAATTTAATCTTACCGATCATATTTCTCGTTCGGAAAAAAAAGTTGCTAATTATATACAAAACGCGGTATATGGCGCGAACGATATTTCATCGATCACGATTATTGATAGAAGAATGAACGCACATAAGCATTTTCTGGACATAAACCGAAGTTATAACCAAAAATGTCACAGATTCGATAAATACCACAAGGAGGTAGCATTTAATTTTTTCTTTTTTTTTTTTTATTTTTTATTATAAATAATAATTCTTTCATAGATTTTAAAAAATAATTTCCGTTATATTCGAAACGGTTATTGTAAAATGTTCATTATATTTACCAACATTCACGGTAAAAAGCAAAATTTCTAAAAGCTTGTAACGAACGGTTAACGCGATCGAATTGAAATCTTCGGCGTACATTTAAATAAGTATCCAGAAAAAGACGATGAACAAAATAATGGAAATTTTCAAAAATTTGCCGGCGTATGATCGCGGTCGATCGGGCCCGAAATTTAAAAATTCGTAATAATTAGGCCATTTTCAATTACTTATAATATACATTACACGTATTATTAAAATATGAATAAACCCGCGTTAACTAAATCCGGTTAATTACTAATACGCTAAAATATAAATAAACCCGAATTAACTAAAACTAGTTCATTATTAATGTTCATTAAAATGCGAATAAGCCCTTAAGTCAACTAAATTTAGTTAATTATGAATACATTAAAATATAAATAAACCAGAATTAACTAAACTTGGCTAATTTTTAATACGTTAAATTTATTAATAAGCATAAACCGAACAAAATATAACACCGATTAATCACTAAAAGTTTTCTATTGCGAAGCTTTTCGATTTTATTCGGTTTATGATTAATAAAATCACTATTCTCAAATATATTCAACATCAATAAGCGGGTTAACTAAATTTATTTAATTGCTAAATAATAAATAAATTCAAATTAACTATAAACTTAAAGTATTTAATACATTAATAACGATCCGGTCCGGAGATGACCGAGTATAATTGCTTATTTTTTTAAAATATATAACATATTTTTATCTTATCGTCACGACGTAACCTATTTAAACTATGTATATTTACTTAGGTCTTTTATCGGTATAAACGCGATAGAAATAAACCTGTTTTTGTACTATATTTAGTTTTAGTTTGCTCGAATTATTAACGATTAATATTTCGTAATAATTTTTCTTTTGTCCTAAGCAGAATTTTATTGTACATTTTCTGCGTAAAATCTTTTAACAAAATTAACGACTTTTATTCTGGCCGCAATGTGTTCTCTATACTTATACGGTCGGTAAACTTTTAATATAATCGTAATATAGGATATTTTTTGGTTAATGTAAAATGTTCAAATTCTAGAAAAATTTACGCGAAATATTTAAAATTATCTAGAAATCATTTTCTAAAAATATTTCACGTACCGAAATATAGTCAAAAAAATTGGTAACGCACCATTGAAAGATTTAATTAATTTTAAGTCGTAGTTTTAATATTTTTTTTTTTTTTATTAGAATTTAAATATGTACATATTATTCGTTTGCTATATCGTAACCCCTTTTAGTCACGCTGTCCATTATGTGGTACATGAAATTTGGTGCTAACAAATTTGTTTATTTTCAAACGTCTCAATTTTACAAATATTTAAACAAACATATTAAAAATCATCTACAGTGTTCACCTAGGAAACTGTATTGTATGATAAACTCCTGTACAAAATTTATAATTTTGTGTCAAAATTTTATAATGCATGAAAGGTTTAAGAGCTAAATTTGAAATGTGTAGAATGTACCGATTTCTTTATAAAATAAATAATAAAGAAAGTGTTATTATTTATTTTTTTTTATTTATTTTTTTACGAGTAGTTATTGCCTATAAGGCTATTACTAGAAATATGAATTAATTATATATTATTACATAGTTTCGAATTTATTATGAAGTTGGTGAGAAGGAGGAGGTTGTTTACATTCGGTACATTTTTCTTCAGCTGACTGCACCGATATTGAGCAAATTTCCGGCAGATAACCACGATATGGTAGACTGTTAATGAAGTACAACACAATTCGCATATTGGTGGTGGTTGGGCACTCAGTAGATAGGAGTGCGTACTCAGCGTGTGACCAATATACACTCGGTTGACGGCTGTTTCCAACCTTGGTGAACAAATTTTACTAATCTTTGATGGCCAGGTTGTTAAATCCTTCTTTATATTTCCAACTATACTCGGCCGAGAATGGAACGACCGATTCCACGCGTCCAGAATTTTCTGCCAATAATATTTTGCGTTGTCTTCTTCCAGTACTGTCGGCAGGTAAGCTTGGCCCTTGTGCAGCAACCTCATCGTGACCTATTATCCCTCGATGGCTTGGAACCCAGACAAAAGTGATGCCGGTATTAAGTTCACTTAATTTGTAAGCACTGTACCATATTTGGTCTACCATGGACACAGTAGAATTCCTCGCTTCAATGCATTGTAACGCCACAGCCATATAACATACTGGTCAGTAGGTAATTCAGCAATTCGTAACAAATACTGGATCAATCATCTCAGCCGCTAGAACTGATGACATGGTCGGTAAATTGAAGGAATGGATCATGCTGCCGATTGAGAAGGCACCACCAACATATCGTGATGATTTTGATGCGTCGGTGAAGCAAACGACTGCGTTCGGTTGCTGTTGCAAGACAATCCTAAGCTTCCCATGGATTTCCACCATCGGTTTCATTTTAACATCTGTTGAAACCCAACAGATATTCGGACTGAATTGGCTCCAAGGCGGTACAATAACCGGTATTCTACATAAGGTATTGCGTAGCGTCTTTAAAGGGTTTTGGATTTGGAGCTGTAGTAGCAGATTTTGTAGATGGATTCGATTTGGATGCTGCTGCAGACTAGCTACCTTCATTGCATACTTAATAGCAAGTATTTTTCTACGGTAACAGAGAGGCGGAGTACCGCTGAGATACTGGAGGCTAGCTGTTGGTGAGGTTGGGAATGCCTTCAACGCGATCCTAAGTCCATAATTTTGTATCATATCAAGTATTTTTAGTAGCCGTTTGCTGGCGGACGAATATATAAACGAACCATAGTCTATTCTTAAAAGGATAAGGGCATTGTAAATCCGAAGTAATGTTGAACTTCTTGGACCAAAGGTCTTATTACTTATCATTTTCATTATATTGAGTAGTGGCTGACACTTTTGTCTAAGTGTCATTATAACGTCAAGTCATTTTAGGATCTAAATGTAGACCAAGAAATTTATACGTCATTGTACATTGTATAATGGAGTTACTAACGGTTAGATTTAATGAAATTTGGCTTCGTTTTTTGGTGAATACCATGTACTTCGTCTTTTGGGGGGAGAACACCAGTAGTTCTACTCCATTCGTGTAAATTATTTAGACACTTCTGTAACAGATTTTGAGCGTAAAGCACATCGTCTGTTAGTAAATGTTGACATCGTCAGCAAATAACCTCGTTGAAATTGGTGCTGGGATATGATCTACAATCGTATTTACTAAAATCAAAAAACAGTACACGCTTAATACACTGCCTTGGGGAACCCCATTTTCTAAATTAAAGTCTTGGGAATTTTTATTTCCTATTCGGACTTTGATCGAACGATTTGAAAGGAAATTTCTTGTAAATTGAACTAATCGGCCTTTCCATCTTTAGCAGTAATTGAATTACTTTGTAACGCCATGCTGTATCATATGCTTTATGTATATCGAAAAATATTGATATAAGGTAATGGTTCTCAATATTTCCTGTTGCAGATTATACAATTGCGTGAATGTGCTCCCATATCTGCGGAAACCTGTCTGATTTTCCGGGATCAATTCATTTCGTTCTAAATACCACATTAAACGACGTGCCACAAGTTTTTCCATCAACTTTCCTGCAGCGCAGGTAAGAGAGATTGGTCTACATGAAGATGGGTCGGTATGTTCTTTCTTATTTTTCAAAATACGAATAATGACTGCTTTGCTCCATAGCCGGGGGTAACAGTTATCTGCCGAGATTTTACTAAAAATATTTAGAAGGTGTTTTTTCATAACCAGAGGCAGATTTTTAATGAATAGAGGGGAAATTCCATCCGGTCCTGGGGCAGAATTTTTAACTATTCTGTTGATCACTTCATTTAGTTCCTTTTCAGTGAAAAGTGAATGGAAGTCTTCATGGTTGTTTGAGTCGATTAGTAATGGTTTCTGCTCTTCTTTTGTTTTGTAAGAGAGAAAATACTTGTTACAATTTTTATTTGATGATACATCGGCAAAAAAAATTTTCAAAAGATATTCGCTACCTCTTCCGGATCTTGAGTAAAACCTGTTGATTCTTTCAATGTTATTATTGGTGGTGGCCTTCTGGTTCTATTTAAGATATTTATTTTATGCCACATTTGTGGAATGTTGGAGTTTGAAATTCCGCCCAGCTTTTCCGTTTATTTTGCCTTATAATTAGACGTGCGCGAGCTCTACAGAGTCGAAAGTTAGCTAAATCTGCATTCTGTCTTGTAGCACGAAATTTCTTCAAAGCATTGTTTCTGGTTTGGATAGCCACTTTTACTTCATGACACTACCAGCGGGACATTGCGCATTGATATAAATGGGGACGTCTTTGGAACAGATTTTTCTGCCGCTTCAATTATGTGGTTGTTAAAGTTATTAACCGATGTCAGACTGGAATTGAAGGGTAAATTACATAGCTCACGGTACTTATCCCAATTAGCTTTTCTTGTAATAACCCTGAGGTTTATTTATTTTGTATTCCCTGTTTATGTTATTCACCTGTAAGCAAATTGGGTAGTGATCACTGTGACATAAGTCAGGATGGATTGACCATAGAAATTTTGAATAGACTTCATTCGTAGATAACGTTAAATCAATAGCTGATAGAGTTCCGTTAAAGGAGTTGAGTCTTGTCGGCTGTTTGTTATTAAGTAATGAAATGTGTAAATTTGCATGGAACAGTTTTTCAAATATTTTCCTGTTTGTTTTATTGGATCCCCATAATGGACTGTGTGCGTTCATATCGCCAAGTAGGAGAAACGGTTTAGGCAACTGACATATTAGTTTATTTATTTCCTGGAATGATGGTGTGAAGTCAGGAGGCAAATACATATGTTACAAACAGTAAGTTGATGGAAAGGAGTTGATTTACAAAATTGCGCATATTGACAGTAACGTTCTGTATTAACGTATTTATTCTGAGCTCGTTTATTACTGGTATATTGATTCATGGATAAAAGTTGTAACACCCCCGGACGCATACGATCCTGTAGTATGATCATGGCGAAAATGGTTGTAATATTTTAGGGACATAGACTGAGCTGTTTCTTGTAAACAGATAATGATAGGTCTTTTCTTTACAATTAGCTGTTGAAGTTCAGTTATGTTACTCTGTAAACCATTGATATTCCATTGAAGTAGGAAGTTATCTATCATCATTATTTTTAACAAATCCTCGGCAATTTTGTTGGTGAGTTTTGTTATTCGTATTTTAAAAATCACTAAACGGTTTTATAAAAATCGCAAAGCTTCTCAACTATCAAGACGTTATCCGCGGTAAACATAAAATATAAAAATATATAATAAATATATACGATGTATAATGCGATAGCTAATATAGATATAGAAATAATAAAAATTATAACAAAATGGAAAATAGTCAATAGCGAATATGGTAAACGAAGGAGACCTTATAGAAGAAATATAAAATGTAAAAATACTAATTTAATTGTATCAATTATAAAAATTAATAAAATGAAAAATAGTATTTATAAAAAAGAATTCGATAGTTAATGCGGTGAACGACGCAATTTACAGTCAGTAATGTAACATTTATACATTTCCGCGCTTTCTTTTTTATAAATACTATTTTTCATTTTATTAATTTTTATAATTGATACAATTAAATTAGTATTTTTACATTTTATATTTCTTCCATAAGGTCTCCTTCGTTTACCATATTCGCTATTGACTATTTTCCATTTTGTTATAATTTTTATTATTTCTATATCTATATTAGCTATCGTGTGTATAAATTTTATATTCCTGTTTGTAGATCACGCTGTTTATCGCATTCGTTATCGGATTATTTTTTATAAATACTATTTTTCATTTTGTTAATTTTTATAAATTATAATACAGCTAAATTTACATTTTATACTTCGTATAGATGATTGCAACGATCCTTGCAGATTTGCAAGAACTAATGAACGGAGCTTAATCACGGAAAAAAACAAAATGGACGGTTATTAGTAGTGCAAAGATGAATAACACAGTGTTTTTCCAAAATGTAACAATCAAAAAGACCAGATCGATTAAATATCTCTGATTGTATTCAAATCTGGGGAACAGCAAGCAATTCAAACTTAACATTTATACAAAGATTCCAGCCTAAAGTCCTGCGAGATATTTTAACGGCACCGTGGGTTGTTCGCAATGATGACATACGCAAGGATCTACGCATTTCAACTGTCAAGTAATTGCAACCGTTGCAAGAAGACATTTTCATCGACTCAGAAACCACGTCAATCCGTTGGCAGTTGATCTTTCGCAGAATAGCGTACGATTCAGACGATTGTAGCGACTTAGCCAAATTCAACTAGAATTCCGTCCGTAAATAATAATTTATAAAATTTAATATATTACAGTAAACAACAATATATAAACACGGAACGGCAGCCATTCATAACCTATATGTATAGCAATGCTACTTAATGTTCGAACGAACAGATTATATGCAAAAAAAAAAAAAAAATATTAATGACAGATGGGAAATGACTGAGATAAGAATCAGAATTGAACAGGCAAGATGTTCAAAAGATTCGCGTATACGTCTATCTTGCTATAATACGGCGGTGAATCTTGGACGGTATCAGCGGCATCATGCAAAAAGTTAGAAGCCTTTGAAATGTGGGCATAGCGTAGGATATTAAAAATTCCTCGGAAGGGCTAAAATAACTAATTCCGAAGTTCTAAAAAACCAGAAATTATTAATTCAGCGAAGAAACTGGATATTTTGGGCTCATAATGCGGAATATACGAGTGGCTTCAATTAATTATACGGGGATGGTAATCGCAGGCGTGGCCGGCCTAGCATAATGCGGTTAGGAAATTTTAAAAAATAGTTCAAACTAGATACAGATGAAATATTTAGAAAAGCTATGGTTAAAAATCAAGTCAAGCAGATGATCGCCAACGTTCTCCGAGAACATATAGAAGATGTAGAGACTGCGTTATTATTTCTTATATATCGGATATATTTAGTATATATTTTATTTTCGGTTCACTTAATAGCTACTGAATATTTTTCATTTTGTTACTTTTTATAAATCTGAATTAGTTTTACAACTTATACGTTTCTTATATATTCTATATATTTAGTATATATATTTTATTTTACGTTCGCTTAATAATAACGGCTTAACAGACGAAAAGCTTTACGATTTTTATAAAACGTTTAGCGATTTTTAATAATTAACTCGGTTATTTTTACGCAATTTCCGTTTTAATTTCGCATAACGACAGGCGAATTATTTCATCTAGTTAATTTTTTTGATCATAGTCGATATTAAAATATTTAACCTCTCCCAGCCACGATGACCATTATATAAAATTTTAACGCTAATGAAATTTTGTAATGTCTCAATTATAAATTACATACCGTTCGCCTGAAAAAATCAACGTAGTTGTATAATTACGCGAGAAAGGGTGTTAATACGTAATACCTTTCCGGCATCGGCATAATTTAACCGTAATTATATTTCAGAACGAGAAAAATTTTTTTTGGGGGATTCTAGATGTTTCGATTAAAATATTTTCGTTTTTATTTATTTTTATAATAGTAAATTACGAAGAAATTATTTATAAAAATAAGTTTAATCGGCAACATCGAACATATAGTTTGCGAGATATTCCGAAGGTAGAAAACAATAATAGTGTGTATACATCGTGAAACGATTAATTAACGTCACGATTACCTAACACATTTTTTTTATACACACACACACACACGCAACTCGAAAACAAAAAATATATATATATATATATAAAAAAAAAAGTCGATTCGGAAATTATTTTTTTTGTTTGTTTTCGTTTTGTTTGAAACAATGTAAAGAACTTTATAGCGAGTAACGGTAAGTACGCTCGTGTGTGGATAAAGCCGGACGACATAGGCTCACGGATGCTTCGAACTTTTCTACTCTATTAAACTACGGAGCAAAGTTCAACAACCCGCGAACATTGCCTAAAATTCTACGCCCGCCGAATAGATGTCGCGTGCGGCAACATCGACGTAGCGCAGGGCGGAGAACGCAAAATTGAAACTTGTAGAGAAGTAAATTTCAAGAATAGTAACTCGGCCGTACAAGTTGAGCTTCTATCTATTCTGTTGTTTCTTTTTGGTGTTCGTGTAGTCGCGTACCTGCCCCAAAGGAAGCGAAACCCTCTTTTAGAAAGGCGAACGGGTGGAAATAACTAAACCGGAAAACTTATCGAAAACGATAAAACGTTTATTCCTTTTTTTTCCTCCAAATTTTAAAACCTTTTCGATTTCAACGCGCGCGCACACACACACACAAGCGATAAAGTTAGATTTATAGCTTGAAAAATAGTTAATTTTCTTTTGATTTCCGTGATACAGAGCCAGTACGAAAGAAAAATGGAAGCGCCTAATAATTCTACGAAAAATGTATGAAATATCTTATTTTCTTAATATTAATAAAATAGTGGAATTAATTCGGTATAAAACACTTATTCGTCCGGTAAGCTTCGAGTTTAATAAATGGACAAAAATATAAAGAATAGAAAAACGTATATTTAGCATAAATTAGAAAAAGAACCGAATTTTGACTAATAATTACGTAAGGATTCTGTATTTTCACTGAATAATGCGGAAAAAAAAACATAATAATTGCGAAATATGCGAATCTAAATGATCTTGTCGGTAAATATCTACATAATACAAATGTCGTTCCAATATCGTTTTATATATGCGTAACTGTACGTATCTATATATGTATGTATGTATATATGTGTGTGTGAATGTCTGTGTATATCCGCGTATTTTCTTGATGACGAAATAGTAGTACGTAATAATAACAGTGTAACGATGGTAATTTGCTGTTTTTGGTATTATCGATAGTTGCAATCACGATTATACTATTCATTACTTCAGAATTAATTACAATTCTTATTATTTTATAAAAATTATTAAGTCTACCATCATTAATATCATTATTATATAATACGATAATACACGAAACATAAATATACTATAAAAGTTGGATGTTTGTTATTTATGATTAAGTTGAATTATTAATAATAGTCACATTATAATTAAGTTATTATTATGTGTTGTATGTATTTTTTTGATATTTGTATTCTCGTATTTTTTCTTATTTTTTTTTATTTGGCACTTTTTTCAAATGTTAATTTTATTCCCATTATTTAGATTATTTTATGGATAATACTTATTCAATCTAAATTTCATCGTTTATTTTTTTCGATGATATTTCGTTAGGCTCATGCGGTGCAACCTGATAATCCTTGAAAGAGGAAAGCTAAAATGTAGTAAATAGTTTTATCGTGATTTCTAAAAGAAAAGACTTTTTCAATTGAGCCTGTAAATACAAAGAATATGCAAGTACATGAAAAACTAACTTTTTCTTTTTAGTATAGAAACGTCCCACTTGCGGAGACTAAAAAGGGCATCTCCCCCCCCGTGGTTAGAAGGCTGGGTAGAACCCCTAGTTATTATATAATACAATAATACGCGAAATAATCGCAATTGCACACGTTTATATTCTCGCCCATTCTTTACACGTTAGTTAATATATGTTTCCGTCAAGCTTACGCTTGTCGACGGGTCTGTACCATTTTACAATATGTACATCTGAAATCGAATTATAGATATATTGTTAATTGTTAATTTTTAATTTATAAAAACTCATATACAAAATGTTATGGTTATAGTACCCATTTATACCCTAATACAGTCTCACTCGGTGACGAATTTAAGATGCTACCCTTTTAAAGATATGTTTATAAAAATATACAAATAAACCGTGTAAAAAAACTGTATTTTTAAAAAACATTTTAATTTTTTTTTTTAATATTATGAATTTAATGCATGTATTTTTTTTGCGTAGTAACGATATTTTTTAAATATTAGTAAATAGCGAGGGTGAAGGCAATACAATTTGTTTTCACTAAACGTTTTTTCTTTATGAAATATCACAGCTTTTCTGCTTTTAGGCCATTATCGAGTGAATGTTTAGAAAGATAGAAATATAAAATGAAAAAACATTAATTTAAGATTATTACGATTCACAAAAGATCAGGAAAATGAAGAACAGTATTAATAAAACAATGTGACAATATTCACTGTCAGATTTTTTTTGTTAATAATTCGCTGTCAGATTGTTTTATTCATAATTCGCAGTCAGATTGTTTTATTAATACTGTTCTTCATTTTGTCGTTTTTTTTTTTGTGAGTTGTAATATTAAATTAATATTTTTTTAATCTTTCTAAATATTCATTCGATAATGGTCTAACAGAGGAAAAGCTTTGTGATTTTAACTTCTTTTTTGTTGTTTATTTTAATAAAAATTACTACATTCTTCAATTTATAAAATTCAAGTTGCTTTTAAAATTTTTCGATACCTCCGAATTTTTTTTCGCTTCTCAATTGTGCCGCATGCCTCATGGGCCTAAGCCGTAATCCGGTCCTGCTCTCGCCCATACTCTCGTATTATCTATTTTTTATTTACCATACTGCGACTACCTCGTTTAATACTAGCAGACGCTATATCAAATTTATTGCTATCGCTCGGCGCGTCATTTCGAATTCGCTATGAATTGTTATTTATTTTGCTTTACTTTATAAATAGTTATACGATCTTCTATCTCTTATTATTCCTTTTACCATCTCGTAACCCCCGTTTTAGCTGTAGCTTTAATTTATTGATCTTTTTTTCTTTCAATAATTACTTAACAATTTCGTCATTGCGTATTTATTAGTTTGTTCACCAAATTTTGACCGTGCTAAGGAACATATCTATATCTGTTAGTTTTCCTTAGTTCACATTTTACCTGCGTGATTTCGTTTAAACCAATACTTTTACTTTAATCTCAAATTTCGGCGAACAAATATAGTCCCGTTATATTTAACGCATTACGATGTCCTAAATGATGATTCCTTCCGATTTCTACACTCATAATTGTTTATCAAGTTCACAGATTTTTCCTTAGTAGTGGAACTAGAACATATAGCCTAAGAGAAGAAGCAAATAGATGTACCAAACCGATTACGAAAGGCGAAGAAGTATTAAATATTTTTACATTCAGGTAAAATTTTCGATAATAACGATAACAATCAGAATAATAATAGTCTGAAAATTTTCATTGTAAAAGAAAAAAATGAGGTTAAATAAATTTTAATAGTAAACAAAATTTTTACGTTTATTTCGAATTTTCGGTAATAACAATAATTTTTTTTTTTTTTTTTTTTTTTTTGGCCCAGCTTGCGCCATTTGGCCAGTTTAATCCTTTATCCAGTTAATCTACTTTAAACCTCAATGCCACTACGTTTGATAAAATTATATAAACTGACAGAGACAGAAGACAGTGGGTTGGAAACAATCAATTCAATACTTACGGGTAATGTGTGCCATTTTTGTACAACACTAAACAACATCTCATCTCTATGTTTTCGAAACTTCGGACAAATCCAAACCTGATGCTCGATACAATTGTCAACATGGCACACATCACATGTACCATCAGAAATTATGCACAATTTAGCTAAGTGTGAGGGAGAGAAATTATGACCACTACGCAATCTAAATAAAGTTGATATATAATCCCTCGAAATGTTTTTATGTAATTGAAACCATGGTTTACTGGGAACTGTATGCATCAAGCCGAAGTATTTTTTCCCTTTATTTTGACTTTCGGCGATGTAGTACTGTTGGAAATCAATTAGTACAGATTGTTTAATCTTTGGTAAAATATCAGTCCAATTCCATTTAATATTCTCGCAAGGGACACTTGATAGATTATAACGTGTCAATTCATCGACCATCTCATTTCCAGTAATACCACAATGATAAGGGACCCACTTAAACTTTACTCTAGATCCACGGTTGTAAAGCTGAATAACCCGATGTCTGACATCAAATTCCAACTTTGATATTTTAGGTTCTGGGAACTTAGATAATTGCAATAAGACACTTGAGGAATCGGATATTATTAGAATATTCTTTTCCCTCATATCTTTAACTAGGAGCAAGGCTTTGTAAATGGCAAACAATTCTACAACAAATGAGGAGCCTGCAAAGGATAATCTGTATACTTTCGATATGCCTTTTTTCGGGTAATATAAAGCAGAGGTATAATTTTCCCGTATTTTATCGACCGACCCATCTGTAAAAATAATTTCATATTGGCTAAATTTTTCATTGATTGCTTGCATAAATGCAGCGTTGTTAACTCCCGAAGGGATAGTTTTACCAATATTATTATCAAAGGTAATTAAATCAACGTCTAGCAAGAAAAATAAATCCTGAAAGTAGAAACGGTAGAAGGGATAAGAAACATTTTGGATGATTTCAATTTTTTCCCATTTATTATGGCTGCAAAGAAGAGGAGGTAGACTTTTATTTGACCAATATCTATTATGCCGCAGTCTCAGTAAACATCGAATTTGTTTATTAATCACATGGGTTTTTCTCTCTTTCACTTTGAGATAAAACTTGTTCGCTATATACTCTTGCCTAAGTTTTAATGGAGGTTCAGCCATCTCCGCGTTTAAAGTCTGTAGGGGCGTGGACGATATCGCTCCCAAACATAATCTAAGAGCCTTATTTTGAACAACTTGTAATTTTTTCACCTGTGTTTTGTTAAGATTTATGAAAGGCGCTATATAGTCCACATGGGATCTGATGAGGGATTGGTAAATCCGCAGACTTATTAATGGATGTGCTCCCCATTTAATACCTGTGATTGCTCGGAGCAGATTTAGACCCCTATCACACTTCTGCAACACAAATTCCAATTCTGCATTCCATAACAATTTTCTATCAAATACCGCTCCTAAGTATTTAATTGTTGTATCAAATTTTAATGTTTTTTTTCCCAGACGAAGTAAAGGAGAGACACGATTTAATTTCCTGGTAAACATTATTCCATTAGATTTGCCTATATTTATAGACAAACCTAGATCTTGTAGAATCTCCTGTAGGTCAAGAAGCGCCTTCTGAGCTTTTTTAACCACAGTTTCCACTGATGCCGCGGTGACACAAATAGCTAAGTCATCGGCAAACTGAAACATTCTAACAGACTTATTTTGAACTTTTTCTATTTCGTTTGTGTATAGGAGGTATAAAAAAGGACTCAAAATACTCCCCTGTGCTAATCCTTTACCCGAATAGACAGAGTTGTACTTTTTACCTTTATATCTGACTGTTAATTTTCTCCCATTGAAGTACTCAAATATCCAGGAACAGATATTTTTATTAATACCAAATCCTACTAGTTTATTATATAATGTTGAAAGATTGACATTATCGTACGCAGACTTGATATCAATACAGATAGCAAGAACATATAGATTTCTGGTTAGGTTGATCTGTATATGTAAAGAGAATGAACTTAATGCATCTGCTGTACTAAAACCCTTTCTAAAACCATACTGAGAAAGTGAAAGTTTCTTAAATTTATTAGCCCACCATTCTAACCTAAATTTTAATATATTTTCTAAAGTTTTACCTACACACGACAACAGGGAAATCGGTCTGTAAGACATATAATTATCCGGAGACCGACCTGGTTTCAGTACAGGACAAACAATATGTTCTTTCCAAATAGGAGGAATGTATTTCAAATTTAGTGAATTATTAAAAAAGGCCAGTAGAAAAATTTTAGCTTCCTCCGGTAACTGTTGTAGCATTTTGTAGGAAATTTTATCCACTCCGACAGCAGAGTCTTTCTTATGATCTAAACTACGAAATAATTCCCCTTTTGAAATAGTATGTTTTAGCTCTGGTATGGGGTTAATATGATTAACAAAATGACCTTCAGGGATATGAGGATCAACTGGACTTTCAAACTGTTTTATAAAATCATTAATCCATTCTGTGCTCGTAGGATTTATACAAGAAGAACAAAACGGATATTTAAACCATTTAATTCTTTGCCATATCTCCCTCATGTTTAGACCCGTATTAATACTATTACAAAAATTGCGAAACGCATTTCTTTTTTGTACTTTTAAATATCTTTTCGTTTCAGCCTGTTGTTTTTTATATTTAATAAAATTCTCCATTGAAGGAGAAGCATTGTAAGTCGCTAATGCTTTTCTCCTTAGCGCAACATATCGATTACACTCGGCACCCCACCACCGATATCGGCGATCTAAAGGTACAGTGTCGGTGAATCTTTTAACTGTAGGCGCTGACTTATTTACGGCTGAATTAATAACCTTCTCGATAAATAAGTATTGTTCTGATGGAGACATGGCACAGAAATTGGCTATATTAATTTTTTTAATTTCTTTCTCTATTAAATGTTTGTATTTAGTCCAGTCAATCCGATTGTAATCTTTAACTAAAAAAACTTCCCTACTGCGACAAAAAGAAGTACTTGCTGAAATTATATCGGGTAATTTAATTTGTATAAAAACTGGAAGATGATCACTACTCATGGGATCTTTTCCTATTAGCCAATCAATCTTTTCACAGATACCAGAGGAAGCCAAAATTAGATCTAAATTATTAGGAGCCTGATTAAATCTAGCGATTCGTGTGGGCTGTTCTGTGTTTACAATATAAAGGTGATGTTCATCTATAAATTTCAAAAGCTCATGCCCTTCATAATTATGTACAGATGAACCCCAAGCCGAATGAAGACAATTTAAATCCCCTAGAATCAGAAAAGGATGTTTGTTCTTTTTCGGATTATGTATTAAATGTTCCCAGTCAACAGAAGTAATTTTATGTTTTGGAGCGACATACACCGCTATTAAGTCAAATTGAAATTTACGTGTTTTAAAAGTGATTCCCAAAGCTTGAACTACGTTCCCAAAATTCGGAATATTAATAGTAAAATATTCCGTTGTCAGTGAGTTATGGATAATGATAGCCACCCCTCCGCCCCTTCTAGGTGTACGGTCGCAACGTAGGATTTTATAATTAGGAATCTTAAACTGCTGATTTGGTTTGAGCCAAGTCTCACATAACACGCAGACAGACGCTCTTGACCTAGACAGAAACTCTACAAGTTCTCCCTGACAACCATAGGCAGACCTACAGTTCCACTGTACTATTCTTATGTCTTTTAGGATATCAATTGTTGCTGGGAAAGATTGCAAGCTGGATGAGCGTTAATAATAATAAGGAGAACTAAAGTAATATACTATGTAATACAAACATAATGTAACCTAAATTTAACTTCCCTGCGTGTATAAACAATTTTATGATATATACATACATACGAATATATACATATACTAATCTTGCATTTATTTATTTATTTTATTTTTAAAATATTATTATTTCATATTTTTAGATATTTATTTACTTATTTTATTTTAAAATATTATTATTTCATATTTTTAGATATTTATTTATTTATTTTATTTTTAAATATTATTATTATTTCATATTTTTAGATTTATTGGTTTTCTGAACTGTTTCTTTCTGAACATTCCTGATATTTTTATTTAAGGGTCCAGAGTCTTTTTTTATAAAAATTGATTTATCTTTATCCTGACTGTGAACGAGCTCATCTTTATCACAAAAATAATTATAATTTTTTTCTTCCCGTGAAGCTTGTATATTAATTTTGTTGTAATCCTTCTTTGCTTTAGGAAGGATTCCAGCGGTACTTGGAGGACTTAAAGAGACCTCCGTGAATGATCTCTTGTTAGAGTTAGCTGCTGCCAGAGCCTCGAGAGCATATGAATTTTGCTTTCCAGTTGTTTTAAGTCTATATCCTTGTTTCGAAATAGGTGGGTCATTGTACGTAGGAATATGAAGTTTAGTAGATTTGGGAGATTCTATCAGCTCGGGAAAATCAATATTATTAGCAGCTTCAGAAATTCCAACAATTAATCAGACCTTTTCATATGCTCATAGAGCTTTATTCTCCGAACAAGATAGTAGACAGTACAAGCCTTATACAAATTTTAATAGTCCTAAATTATCGAATAGATTTCAGGTTTTAAATAACAATAATTATAATCGCGATGATGAGAAAATTTTCGTTATTAAAGAAAAATTAGAAAAAATTAATATTAAACAAAATTTTAACATTTATTTCAAATTTTCAACGATGATGATGAGGATAATAATAATGATTAATAATCATCATAATTGTAACCTGAAAATTTTCATTGTTAAAGAAAATTAAAAAAAAAATGCTAAATAAATTTTGATATTGAATAAAATTTTTTGACATTTATTCAAATTTTCATTAATGAAGAGAAAATTTAGAAAAAATTAATATTAAACAAAATTTTTACATTTATTTATAATTTTCGATGATGATGATAATAATAATAATGATTGATAGTCATAACAATTATAACCTGAAAATTTTCGCTGTCAAAAAAATAAAAAAAAAATAAATAAATTTTAATATTAAACAAAATGTTTACATGTATTTCAAATTTATAATAATGATAACAATGATTATAAGAATGATGACTTGAAAGCTTTCGTTGTATAATAATGAGTTAAAAAAAAAATTTTAGTATCGAATAAAATGTTTACATTTATTTAAAGTATTCAATAATCACCATAACAACAGCAATAATTCTAACAATGATAACTTGAAAATTGTCGTTGAATAAAGAATGAAAAAGGTTAAATAATTTTTAGTACTAAACAAAATTTTTATATTTATTCCAAATTTCCATGCGAACGTCCTGTAAAATATTTTACATAAAACTCGGCGTGATATTAATAATCGTTGTCGTGCAGAGGAATGACGTCGAAGTTAAGTTCACCTGTGATGTAATCCTAAAAATTTCCTTTTCAATTTTAATATAAACGCCGGAAATTACCAATTTATCAGCGGGTGACAGGTGGGCAGGTGGAAGAGGAATAAAATTTAAAATCGAATCGTGGCAAATGTGAAATATTTCCGACGATATTTAGAAAATAAGAAAATAACAAATTTTAAATATAAGCAATTTTTTCCCTTCAAATTTTTACTTTAAGGACGCGTTACGAGCTTTTAAGATTTTTTTCTTTCTTACAAAATAAGATTATTGAAATTTTTCAATTTTCGGATGCTCCGCCTGGATTAATTTATTACTTTTACCGCACGCAATATTATTATCGAATATAAATGCTAATATTTTTTAATCATATGATTATTATTATTATTATTGCTATTATTTATTATTATTGCTATTATCATTATTACTGTCAAATGACGTGTTCTCTCGAAATTAGATAATATTTAATAGTTGGCATTGACAGGCATCTAAAGATTATATTACTAATGAATACTCGCTGATCTAAAGGTCGAAAAAGTTATTCCAAGTTAATGCGACGATATTTAACAGTTGTCGACAACGTCCAAATATTCTTGGAGAACTATTAAACAAACGAGAATATGTAACTGAACTACGTTTATATATAAATATACCCCTCCTGGGGGGGGGTTACTAGGTGACTTCTAGGATCCGGAGCTCTATCCGGAATGGGGCGCATCCACAGGCGGTAGATAATGGCATGACCGGTAGATATATTAGCCAGCTGCGAATAGTCAATAAGCAGTCGCGAACCAAGAGCTGTTACCGGCGGAAAGTCTCTAGCAGACAATTACAGTAGTGACAAAGGAAACACGTGGATGCAGATGGACTGCTCGAGGACCTGTCCAATTAAAAGTCTACAAAAATCCTGTCTCTCCCTCGGCGAGTTTAAATAGCCGTAAAAACCTTAAATCGTTACCTGCTCAGTAACAATCCGCTGCCTTAGGATGTTTATCTAAAGACTAAGGAAGACAACCTTGATATAAAACAAATTCCGCAATAGGGGTTTCTTTTTCCTTCCTTTTCCTCCTCATGATATTTCCACACCCACTCGTTCATTTTAAATTGTTTCTACCTCATCTTAAAATTCCACTTTCTTCTATCCTCAAACATACGAGAAATCGCGCTGTTTTGATCATATCGGTCATCTCGGCTTGCCTTGCCACTAAATTTTTTTGTACAGAATGAGTATGGTGGCATAGGAGTTGTTTACGCTCCAACTCCTAAGTGCGCTGCTATCCCTTCAAAATTTATCCATTACAATTACGACTAGCATGGATAACAGAGAAGGACTCACACTCAAACTCGAGTGAAAATAAAAGAAGAAGATATATAAATAAATAAATAAATAAATATATATATATATATAACAAAAAAGGAGTCGAAATCAAATTACTAAAATTTTCTTAATGAAAAATCACAGTTTTTCAGCTGTAAGCCAGTATCAAGTGAATATGAAAATTAAGTTATAAAAATATATACAATTTATATAAATATAAAAAATATTAAGATGTACAATTTACAAAATTAGCAAAACGAAAAACAGTATCTATGAAATATTCTGACAGTGAATGTAGCAAATATATATATATATATATATTATATATATGATTTAGGAAACAGCGTAAAAACAATCTTAGCACAAAATGAAGTACAGAAAAGCTAGAAGAAATAAAAATAAAACAGAAATTCAGTATCTAAATCCGAACGAATTTGCAGAAATGGAATCTTCGAATGTAACACATGAAAGAAACAGTCACGACGACAGCAGCAACTAAAGTACTGGGATATCTATCAACAACAGAAGAAAAATAAGCCATGGATAATCAAAGAAATATTGCCTTTGACAAGAAAAAGACAAATTAAAGTATAAAAGATTAAAGAACACCATAACAAATAAATGTCAGAATTAAAAAGAAAAATGGTGGGAAAACAGTTTGATGAAGTAGACTATATTTGCGAACGACATAAAATAAAACTACTTCGCAATAAGATTAAACAGATCGCTAGTAATAGAAATACAACCTGTCCATTTGTAAACAGCAAAAAGATGGTACCCGCGCAGTAACGGAATATGGCGACAATATATAAAAGAACTATAACAAACGATACAAGGAGAATCAAAAATGAAGACATAATGAAAAATATCGACAGAATACGCCACTTCGACAAGAATTTGATCTAACAATAAAGACAATGCATCGGAATAATTTAACGTACCAACGGAACAAATTAAAAACGGCGGAAAAGATCATCTTCATTAATTATATTACTGGATGTGTAAAATTTACAAAGAAGAAACTTATTCCGAGGATATGTTCACATCTGAGTTAATACCAATTCCGAAAAAAAGTACACCCACCCAAGACAAGTGATTTACTCGTACGTACATTGAAAATCTGATTACAAATTATAAAAAGAAAAATATATCGAACTATACATTTTCGATGCACAATATAGATTTAGAAAGAGATCATCAACGAGGGATGCAATTGCAACATTACGAATCCTCGGACAAATAATAACAGACTTGTAAAATGTATGTACGCTACATTGAGATTATGTTAAAGTAATCGATAGAGTGGAATAGATCCAACTGTTCGAAATATTGAAAATGATAGATAACCCGATCGCATTAATACAAAAGTTATATACGGGAATTAAATTGTGACGGAAAAATGAAGAAAGAAATTATTTCAAACAACAAAAATTTCCAAAGGAGTGTGTAAAGGACGTCTGTTATCACCCGTGTATTCAGAATTCATAGTCAATAAGGTGTAAAAATAGGAGGACGATGTATAAAAATTATCACGTGCCGGAAACATAGACTTTAAATAAAAGATATTTACAGAAAATTGAAAATGATCTATCGAAGAATATTATAGTAGTCAAAATATCCATGTTCAGGCCAAAAGGAAGACCAACAAACATTGATGGACACAATCGAGAAAGAAACGAAAATCAAGATCTACGTTGAACTGAAAAAGCTAAAATGGAAAAAATAGAGAACTCGGATAATAGGGTACGAACCGATCCAAGAGCTGATGCACGATTATCTAAACTTAGGAAATCGTTTAATTAATAAATTTATTAATTAATTCATTTATTTTTAAAGTACAATATGGTTATCAAGTTTTCTTCGTAAACATTTATCTTTTTTTTTTTGTATCTCCTAGTCTCCGTTCGCTTGATTTAAAACCGAAAATGTTTAAATTTAAAATGCGATTCATTATTTGATATTAATCAGTTTGTTGAAGTAATTCATAAAAAAATAAAAAAGGTTTCATTTTGAAGTGATAATTAAAAAGGGTAATAATGAAATTCGAATACCGTTACGAGTATTCGATTTAATTAAATTTTCTTAATGATAATATTTTTCCTAATAATAAGTATACTATGTATTTTTATAATGTATGAGTAACAAATAATTGATATTTCAATAGTTAAGAATTGTATCAGAATTATAAATACAACAAAATTGTATAAATTTTATACTATAGGAAAAAACAATTAAGGAACCTGTAAGAAAAATAAATTATAAATTAAAAACAACTAGTAAAATCTAGTAAACAAATTAAGCATCGAAATATAGTTGATAATGGGTTTCCGTAATTTCAATTACTACTTGTAAAAATTTTATACGCGCATGCATATATATACATATATATATAATGGCGTGTTAAGAGATGTGCTGCGAGAATCGGGCTTCTTAGTCACCTCAGGACACATTAATATCGGATGGTATTCCGTACTCTGACACAAATGGATAAATTATATATATATATATATATATATATATATATATATATATATATATATATATACAATGGCGTGTTAAGAGAGTTAGGGGTACCTAAGGAATTAATATTAAATTATAGAAAAGGAAAATCAAATTTAAGAATAAAATATTCTTATAATTGAGCGTAGTGAGATATAATAAGTCCTAGGCTCCACGAACATAATAATAAACAGTAGATTCGATGGTGGTTTCTTCAACTTACAGCGGTTCTGTGCTATTTCCAAATGCTCGCAAACAGGAATTGTAGATTTCCAGTACGCGGATGATTGCGCTGTGGTAGCCCACAACTTGCAGGAATTGCAGAATATATTACGGTCGTTACAGATGGTCTATAATAAATTTGGTTTAACCATAAACGAGAAGAAAACTAAACTGCTAGTGCAACCTTCAAATAAAGGGGAAAGCGAACATGTGCTTAAAGTAAACAACACTGCAATCGAACATAGCTTTAAATATCTTGGAAGCATATTAAGTAACAATATCAGTCTAGATAACGAGAAAAACGGCAGAATACAAGCTGCTTCAGCCGCTGTAAATAGGCTAAATAAAAGTCTTCAAAAACAAACACATTCTCTTACCAACCAAGCTGATAATTTACAAAGCTGTAATATTACGAACGTTACTCTACGGATCAGAAACCTGGGCTCCATACAAAAAAAAACATACGCTCACTTGAAGCATTCCACCAGCGTTCATTGCGCAGAATACTGCGTGTCCGACGGCAAGATCGCGTGTCAAACCGTGACATTTACAGCGGGCAAATTGCCAATCTATTCAACTGTTGCTTTACAAGAATTGTCTACGACCGGACACGTTATAAGAATGGGTGAAAACAAGATTCCCAAAAAGATTTTCTATGGTCAACTGTTAGATGGAAAGCGTCATATTGGACGTCCGCGATGGCGATAAAAAGACTTCTTGGGGAAAATATTTAAAAATTGCGATATAGATCCCAAGAAATGGGAGAAAGTAGCAATAGATAGGAAAGGATGGAAATGTGCAGCTATAAATGGCCTACAATGTGCGGATAAAAAAACTCAAACCGTGGCTGATAAGAAAAAACGTAATCGCGTGCTCAGGGAAGGAACAATATCCAGCAACACTGGCACCGTCAAATGTAACATATGCAGCAAGGAAGGATTGTGCTGCGAGAATCGGGCTATTTAGTCACCTCAGGACACATCAATAACGGATGGTATTCCATACTCGGACACGAGTGGATAAATGATATATACATATATATATATATATATATATATATATATATATATATATATATATATATATATATATATATATATATATATTGGCGTGTTAAGATTTTAATATTAAATTATAGAAAAGGAAAATAAAATATTCTTGTAATTGAGGGTAATGAGATATAATAAGTGGAAAGTCAGTTTATCTCAGGACATAGAGATCATAACAATTACAAAAATTCCCCGATAGGTGAGATATAACCAAATGATCAGCATAGTGGCGAGAATAAGATCGGAAAACAGATAGCGGTTTTCGTAGATAATACAAATGTGTATGTTATAGCCTTAGTTATGCTGGGGGAATTTCTTTAAATATGAAATAGACGAGTAAAGCAGTCAACCTGGTAGTTTGTTAACTCTAAGATATTCCATAGAGTATACTCAGTCGTCAATAGAGTCGATCCGTCGTCACGTAACAGGATCCTACTCTTTCGTTAAATTAATTATCGCGTCTCAATCGGGTAAGACGTAATACGATAGACGAGGTTAAGGCTAATATATATTTACGTAAAACGAAAAACTTAAAAACCCTAGTCGCGATGAATATAAAGAAAAATATAAATTATTAAAATAACTGTGTACACACACACACACACACACACACACACACACATATATATATATATATGTCAGTATTAAATTTATAATATAACTTTCTAGTCAGTTATATATTGAAATTAAGCCGCGATTTGTAAAATTAACAATCGGAAATGAAATAAAGACTATAAACAATCTATTAATAATAATAGTAATTATAATAATAATAGCATTAATAATAAAAAATCAAACACGGAAATCAGGACGACAGTGGTATTTCGGATATAGGATAGGCCTTCGTCATCCAGCATCATCGTCCGGTCCTACCTGCGGTATACCTCAGGTCGTACGATTTTATTATTATTATTTTTTTTTTTATATATATATTTTTTCATTTAAAATTGTTTTATATAAATACCATACAGGTTTTATATTTTTATGTATTATAATATCGTGATTTGCTCGTTATATGTATTTTTATTCGAATTTAATAAATTAATAAAAACATAGTTGAAAAAGAAACGTAAATTGAAGTTTATATCTTAATTGCAGTAGTTGGCTGCTTTAATCGTGATTTTAGATCTCATCGAGATAAAATAAACAAAAATAAATTAGTATCTCATCTAAAACATTAACCACGATAACATTATAAATAGCTACAATTCGGCACGTGTTTACACATCCAGTAGAACTTTATAACATGGGAACCACGACGAGAGATTAAATACTACTCAATCTTCGGATTGAGTATGTTATATATATATTAATCATCATCATCATCATGACAAGTCCGTTACCGAACGTTTACCAATTTTTTGTCTATCTGATGAATTCCGGAACAGTTCAACTGTGTTTTCGTTATACCATTGCGCTAAGTTCTGCATCCACATTGTTATTTAATGTTTTGCCGAGGGTATCCGCAATCACATTAATTTTTCATTGCGCTTGCAATTGATTACATCGCCCATTCCGAATGCGATTTAGTTGTACCCATTCTCTTCGGGTTAGGTTAAAATCGTTCGCCTTATGATCAGAGTATGTGACCTGTTTCCGTTTGTCTGGATTGGATCGAGTCTTCTTGACCCCCTGAATACGCGTCCACGTCGTCCACCAGCAGGATAACGCTTTTACAGTAGCGGCGAAAGTATACAGAAATCGGAGACTGTGTGTAAACATCTCACGCCATTATTGCAAAAACATCATCGTAAACACTGTCCTAGTTGGAATTATCGTCGGTTTACAATACACAACGGTAATTCTTCTTCAGACCGATAAATTTATATTTTAGAAAATTTAGTTCGCGTATGTGTGTGTGAACTTTTGCGTTTCGAGTATTACGATCATCATTTAGAAGGAATTATATTGATAATTAATGATCAAAAGTTGTTCCGATTAAAATAATTTTTATTTAGTTTTTCTTAAAATCGATTTAATAATTAAAAAAGATAATTACATGAATACAACGGGCATATTCGGTAAGTTACGAAGAAATTATTTATAAGTTTCAATCCCTACTTATTCAACAAACGTTCCATATCTTCCCTGTCCTGATGCAATTAAGTCTGGACACCATAATTTTCTCGTTAGATCAAAATCTAGTAGTTCGTTGCATGTGTCTTGAATAAGATTACACGTTTATCTAGATTTTCGGTCATCCAACCGCGTCTTCGGGCTTGAGTTACGTCGAATTTATCCTCGATTAACTGCGACGAACTTTTTTCTACGACGATTTTCTTGATTTGAGGCGACCTGCTACGTTCGTATCCAGGTGTATCAACATGGTCTTTGTTGCCGTTATACTTTTCCCATTCTTTTATTGCGTTCTTTTTTCTGAGGCACTATATCGCTTAGAACGGGTAACCACGCAATTACAGTACCTCTCATCATCGTGTTGAATTCCGCGTCAATTTGTTGTTGCTCGATAAACGGGTACTCATGTCAGTATGATCATATGAATGCCAGTTGTGGGGGATGCAGTGCGAAAAGCAATATAAAAATGATACAGACATTTCAGTATAAAACTCTGACAACACTTGCAGATGCCCCTTGGCACGTAAGTAATTAGACACTACACCGTGATCTAGATGTACCATATGTGCAAGAAGCCATTGCGAAAACAGCAAAGAAGCATATGCTGATAAGTTGGATAGATATACCAACTGGACAGCAATTATTCTGCTGGATAACCTGAAGGAGGTTCGGCGGCTACAACGGACGAAACCACTAGATTTACTCTAGTTAATGATGATGAAAACGCGCTACGTGAACAGTAATTATCTACACCATCAATGGATCGGGCTATAAGTAATTTTAAATTGAATTTACTTATGATAACATCTAATGATGTGCTAGCTATAAGTAATTTTAAATTGAATTTACTTATGATAACATCTAATGATGTGCTAGTCAGGCTAGGCGTAGACCATATCAGAAAAAAAATTGCTTAACGCGAACGCTTTTATACCAACCTGCAGCTGCGTACTTATAATAAACGCCTTTGTATAGAATTTTTAATTTTGCTTCAAAAATGAGTAAACGGTAAACACTTAAAAGTAAAATATGCCAATAATAAAAACAATCGATGAAATTTGTCCGATATAATAAAATTATCGTCTACTAAACGAACGTTAAAATAAAAATATCAATAATTCCCAGGTGAAAATAATAGAAAATAGCATCATAATAATAATAAACTATTAACTGATAATTAAATGAAAGGTCATTCCCCTCGCATGCTCGATCGTTACATAATTCACGAATGATAAATAGTAAAAGCTTTATCTTCCACGACTGATATACGTTTTATGCAAGCCTAGTTTATTTACGAATGCAATAATTTAATATATAAAACGTTTATATTTAGAATATATGAATCAGCGTATAATACGTACGATCCCGGCATATTCCTCATCAAACAACACACTTCTTTGTTCATTTAATCCAATTCATAACCCTGTCTTACGGTTCGCTCTTGGAGCTTTCAGATTCACTACATCTTTTGCGAAGCAGGTGAGCTACCGCCTGATCTATACAAAGACAGTCTTTTACTAAAATGTTTTGTCGGATTACATTCGATTCCAGACTTGCCGACAGAATCAACAGCATTCAGCCTCATACAAAATATATTATCCATCACAAAATACAATTTTATTTTATTTCAATTCACTTCCAGCAATTTACAAATCCGTACCATCAAAAGTACCACCGTGGTGTTCCAATATCCAGACAGATACGTCGCTTACAGAAACAAATACTACCATACCTAACTGCAATCTATCGTCGAATACTGGCTAAATATGATGACCTTTACAGTCTACTACACCGATGGTGCTAAAAAAGACGATAATTGTGGATGCGATTTGGTCCATGAAAATTTTACGGTTCATGTTCCTCTTCCGTCAATTCTCGTGTGAATTATACAGCATATGTTTAACATTAACTGTGCCAGATACCAGACATTCAAACTTACTAATCTGCACAGACTCTGTAGGTGCTGTCGAACGTATGCAGCCCCACTCAGAACAAACAGCACGAATTCATAAAATTGATCATGGAGGAATGTCATGGTTTGGAAAATCAAATCTGCATAGCATGGATTCCAGGCCATGCGAATCTAGACAGAAAGTAGCAAAATTATCATGCTTCATCGGACCTGTTCCGAAAATTCAAACACCTACTAGTGATATTCAAGCGCTCTTCATATGCGGTATTCAAAAGCAATGGATCCAGAGATGGGCCAATATTTCAATGGAATCAAATTCGCTTCGTCTTCTCAAAACAATTCCACAACCAACAGTGACCACTATAACCGGAAGATGAAATAAAGTGGTTTTGTCTCGCCTTCGCATGGGTCATACCATGTTAACACACGCTTATTTGCTGCAACATGCGAGCCCTCCTCTCTGTCATTTTGTAACAACACTCAACTAACTATCCTACATATATTAATCATCTATCCTTTACATACAAATATTCGTTCCTCCCTAAACATGGCTAGTTCTCTTCCAATAATCCTTCAAAGCATACGTTCTTCCGAAAACTATCTTCCCTTAAGTCATGCAACCTATATAATCTCATATAAAAATTCCTTTCTTCGTGCGATATATATAGCCAAGGCTGTTCAACATATATGCAGACGAAATGATGAAAGAAGTGCGAATTGGAAAAATGGCATTGAAGATCAATGGGGAACAAATAAATGAAATTAGTTACGCAGACGACAAGGTAATTGCTGAAACATAAACACAAAAGGTGATCGACCGAATAAATAGCACTGGCTTGAGATACTGAATGAAAATCAATAAAAGCGATGAAATTTACAAAGAACAACGACAAGAAGGTTATAATCAAAATTGGGAGGGCCACATGAAATTGAAAATTGTAAATTTATATATCTTGACAGATAAATAACGATGGTCGAGGCCACAAGGAAATAAATACACGAGTTGGTATGGCGAAAAAGGCCTTCAGTAACTTCAGCAAAGTGCTTGGAAATCGAATGATGAGCCTTACCCTACGAAACTGGATAATGAGATTCTATGTATGGTCCGTTCTGAAATATACCTGCGAAATGTGGACCATAAGCGTGAAGTGCGAAAGGAAACTTTCTGCTTTTAAGATGTGGTGTTATCGAAGACTGCTCCGGATTTCATGGAAATATTACATAACCAATGTGGCAGTTTTTTACAAAATAGGAGAAAAACGGAAAAACATGGTAGATAATGTTACGAACAGAAAAAGAAAATACATAGCACATAAACTCCGCGCAGGTGGAGTTTTTTTACTGGCGGTACAAGGAAAAATATAGAAAAAGCCAGCCGCATATGAAAAAGGACGTACGCAATCTCCCGTAAAGGGGAATAGACTACGATGATGATGATATATATATATAAATTTACAATCTATACTTATTATTAGTAACGATGAAATTATCATTAATATATTTATGCTCACCCACGTTAATTACTTACTGCGAAATACGACCAGGGAATAAAATGCGATCTGACTTCTGGACATTAGTGGCTTTTTTTGTGTTTTAGAAAATTCCAGGACTTAATTTGTTCGCCGTGTAAAATATAATTTTATTAAAGGTACGTTGATAATTTAAATTACTAGATAAGATTTGAAAACAGTAGAAACATGTAGAACGATGACCTTGAAATTTTACCAGTAACGAGAGGGGAAAATATTCATTAGATCTAGGGGTCGGGTAAGATTTTACAAGCAGGTATCATTTGCCGGTAAGCATTAATCCGATGTTAACCGCGTTAGTCAGATTATTAAAATAAATTCCCGCACTATAATAATAGTAAACTTAGATTAGAACAAACCAGATTTTTACTGGCTTGTAACCGAGATGAAAAGAAACATGAAAAACCACCTCTCGTTTGTTGCGTAATCTTAACGTTTCCAATGGACTTAATCATCAGAATTTAATTCGACTCATTTCATTAAAAAAAAAAAAACTAATTATTATGTAAGCTGCGCATTGTGCGACGGTTATTACTCGCATGTTCAATTTATAAATAACGAACGGAATTTAATAAGCTAAACCGGAGTTTATAATCGTAGCAGAAACACTCGCTAAAAACACAATGAGGCTTGATTCGCACTATAGGTATGGCAACGTTCTTGCACGACGTTCACTAACAGTCAGACTTATCTTTGTGTCCTCTTTATTTTCTGTCTGCTCCATTCTTCTTTTCGCTCCGCACAATAAAACAAGCTGAGCGGAGCTGTCGTTCAATCGAGCAGAGTCGTGAGAATTAAAAATTAAGTTTTTGTAATATTACGTATTTCATTTTTTAAAAAAGTAGGTATATTTTACTGTTTTACATATTGTTTTGAAAATTTTATGAGCGGTCTCATTCTGAAAAATCCGATAAAATGTTACCATGACGTGACGAAACTTAAATGCCCCCAAAACAGGCAGGAGTTAGAAATAGATGCATGGTCAAAGCGTACAAAAATTACGCGTAAGTATGTAGTTTATATTACAATTTACCGGGGTTTGAAATTACGTCTTCTACTAAAGTTGCTATCCAAAATGTAAACCTACTTCTTTAGAAATGACCAAGAATGCAAAATGTTTGCTAATTTTCCGTAGCATACTTAACAATAAGATTATGTAATGTGCTTGTTGCATGTTACATTCGCGCTGTAATATATATATGTGCATGGGCTCATTCATTGCTCAAAGAACAAAAAAAGATCGGGTCGTTCAAAATAAAAGAGCGGGAATGCTCTGTTCCCTTAAAAGAGCAAGTACATTTGTACGACCGCTCCGCAGCGACAGAACGCTAGTCAAGCTTCAGTCAGTCTTAAACCGTCAATAATAAAAAATTCGGTTCTATTTTACTTTTAATAAAAAAAGTAAGACGGGAGCGCGGAAGTTGAGTTTTTTTTATTCTTTTTTTATTTTATTTTTTTTATTTATGGACTTCACAAAGTTTACTCATTACAAATTGTAATATAAAAGACTAAATAAATATATAGTGGTTATATCGCTAAGTTACAATCACGAATGAAGTTTAAGACAAATATAAATGTGCACATGTAGCAAATAAGAAACACATGTTTATAAGGAAAAAATTGATAAGGATTTGATTTGATTGTATAATGTGTTACGGGAAAAGACATAGTAGAAACATAAAAAAAAATATGATTCACGTCGGCAATAAGGCCGGCATCTGTTAGGGAGAGATAGTACGGATCATCTGGAATAATGAAAAAGGGGGACGATGTTTTCCGAATCGTAGTCTGCATATGGCGGTTATGAATGGACGAATTTGGTTAATTAGCATCTGTATATTGTAATAAAACCAGGGTAAGTATGGAAGATCAGTCTGCACAAATTTTTAATGTGAGACGTTATAAGGGTAGGCCACTTTCCAGTATTCCACGTGAGCAGTTTTAATAATGGTGCGATGAACAAGAGATGAACAGTACAAGAAGAGAGGGCGGGCATAGTAATCAGCGAGGAAATTTCCGCTGATTCCAGAATAGCCGGGAGTCCATATAAATTTAATGTAGACACCAACATCCTGAAGAAGAGCAACATGATTGCGAATTTTCAGTATTACGGGAGAGGAATGAGGGTTGTAATGTGAAAATTAGAGAATGAAGGATAGCTTCAGTGCAGTAAAGATAGAAGAAATTCGCAAGAGAGTAAACTTTTAACAATTTGGAAAGAAGGAATAACAAAGGATGCGCCAACGTGTGCGATTGATTTAGAGTCGTCTGTGTAGATAGGTACGAATTCGGAGAAGTGGTTATTGATATGAGAAATAAAAAACGCATTAGCAATAGAAGGAGGAACAGAAGATTTAAATGTTTTAAAATAATCAAAGTCTATACGTAAGGATACCTCGTTATTAGTAAAAGGAAAAAGAAAATTACCGGAAGTACTGGATGCTTACATTGTTTCTTATTTGAGAATATTTTACCGTGGCGTGACTGTGCCTATAGTGTGAATCAAACCTAATCATTCTAAGAATTAATCAGCGATACGTACATAAATCAGGTACGAAGACAAAACTTACCGACATTTTATCAAATTCGAGTCATTTCACTTTAAGAAAATAGTTCAATTATAAAATAAAAAATATTCGGGAAAAAAAACGAATATGTAAAAACTCGTTTAACCTTTTCAATTGCAAATTTTCAATTTTCGACTAAATATTGCAGATTATTAATATTGTTTTGCCATCTAATCATCTGCGATCGTTTGTCCGGCAATTGTGGCCTAATGTATTTCATATTCTCGTCCGACTCTCTTTCCTAATTTAAATCTGGTTGTATACTAAGGAAAAAATCGAAAGCTGAAAGTTTTCTTTTTCCTAATTTTAAAAAGCCAAAAGCGAGATCATCAACAGTTTTTCAGAAGATGAACAAGTTTTGTAAAATACGCGGGACTGATTTAAAACAGAAAAAAAAATCAAAGCTAAAATACAAACGCTTGAAACCGGAAATCCGAAGCCTGTTTAAAAGTTGCATGTTTTATTATATTCGAGTACCGAATTAACGGCCAGATTATTTTTGTTCAGAAAATGGTTCATCGAACTTGGTCGCGAGTGTGTACACGGTTTAAAAAGATGCCCGAAACGTACACACTTCGCAGGCTACATATAGAGAGGTTTCAAAAGAATCTGGTTAACTCGTGTAGTTTATAAAATTAATATACGGCGCCGGTGACCGGCCATTATAAGGGCTATAAATTACACTTAAGAGCGACGTATAAATATTTTTGATAATTCGCAAACGAATATATATATATATATATATATATATATATATATATGTATGTATGTATGTATACAATTATAGACTGTCTTGTGCTAAAAATGGCTCTCGTAAAAATATTACAGTTATGCTATTACGTATGACAGGACGTCCTACGAATTGCTACAATGTCGCATTTATTTGTTTTCTAAAAAAATAACATTTCTCCGGATAGAGTGGAATGAACCCTAAACTGATTGCTGACTCACTTAATTTCAAGCGTTACTGTTTACATAATTTTAATTCACGTAAACACACGTACACCAGACATACATATATACATATTATATATATATATATATATATATATATATATATATATATATATATATATATATATATATATATATGTATATATATATATATATATATATATATATATATATATATATATATATATATATAAACACATTGCATATAGGAGTACAACAAGAATAAAATAGCAGTCTGATATCGAAACGATAAAGGTTAACGACTCCTTTCTATTGAATATATTCCTATATACGTATACACTTATAAGATTCGTTAATTACAACAAACATATTGTTTTCGACAATTGCTATTATTGTTATTATTATTATTACTATTAATAACAATAATTTTGTTATACTAAATTAATATTTAATAATTATCGTTGTTGTCATTTACTGGCTAATTACATTGTAATAAAAACTTTGTGCGTAATAATTGCATCCAATACCGATGTAAATTATTATTCTGACTACACTACAGAAAATTAGCTGGGTAGACAAAATAAAGAACACAATTGTACTAGAAAGAATAAATAAAAAAAGAAGCATGTGTACACAGTATAGGAAAGGGGCGACTTAAGTGGCTAGATCATGCATTACGTCATACTCAAAATATCCTGAAACATGTTATCGAAGGAAAGATAATGGGGGAAAAACCACGTGTAAGATCACAAACACACTTATTGATACATTTCTAAAGGAAAATGGAATACCGATGGTGCGAACCAGCCTACGGACTGATACACTGATGATTATTATTAGCGACAGTCACTCTATGTTTTGTGATATGTATATAAATCTTTTAATGAAATATGACAATGAATTGGAGTGAAATTACTAATTTTTTCCCTTTCAAATTAGGCCATCTAACGACCAAGTGAAACTATTTATGCCCGATTCATCGCCATCCTCTCCACCCGCATCCACAGTCGATGGTGTTTTCTTTTGTTTCATCCGTCCACATTGCGCCAACTTTTTTCTTGTATTTTTCTCTGAAACCTTCCAAATTGTCAATTTTCTTTCTAAATAGTCGTCCAATTTTGATTTTTTCTTCTTTTATTTTCATTTCGTCAAAGTCCTTTGTATATATCTATCTATATATATATATATATATATATATATATATATATATATATATATATATATATATATATATATAAAATCAGTGTGTTCGGCCGTTTTTTTATATATGGCTCACAAACAGGAACTTCCACAAGAACAAATATTACGAGGATAATAAGGGCACAAACAGCGTAGGAAATAAACAATATTAAATTAAGACGATCCGAAGCGAGATACTCGGATACTGAATGACTTTGTAACGTGATGGAATAGATAGCCGAACTGAAGTGAACCTCTAGCATAACCAGAGGGAAGGATAGTAGGTGGACAAAACTTGTTGGAATAATGGCCGCTTCATATAAGAGATGAAACACTGACAGTCCGTTGACACGTTAGTATGACGATATAACTCAGATTGAGCGGGGAAGAACTGCATTCAGAAAGTTCAGAACGAATGGGAAGACCTAACATGCGTGCAGCAGCAGATTGCTATAGGATAATATAATACCTATAATACATACTTACGAAAATATATATACGAACTCGTGCACCAATCACACACACACACATATAATATATATATAATTGCAGAAATTGGAATTATTCGAATGCGGTTTGAGAAATATCCGACTGAACATGTTTAAGAATTTTCATACATGTGTGTGCGTGCGTTTACACGGACGTGGTTTAATACGTCATTGTGGGTGATTACGTTGTTGACCACGGTTGTGAATTGAAATTTTTTAATACCTTTAAACGAAGGAACAGACGAAGAACGTTTTCCAGTTTGTTCGTCAGTTACTTTAAACGAAGTCTTTTAATCCCTTAACTCGTGATGGCCACCCCCCCATATATATGGTATGTGAAATTTTAATACTAACCTAATTATAGATGTTCCGCTTGACCAGGAAATGTCTTAATTCTAATAATATTTATAAAACATATCGAAAATTGTCTAGAGTTATCTAAAAAGCAGTGTTGTACAATAGACGCCCTGTATAAAATTTCTAAATTTACGTCACCTTGGCAGGTGCACATTGCAAGTTGCTCTGTAGTAACCTTAACTTCGAAGTACAGAGTCTCACACATGAAAATCCATCGTATATGAAACCAATATTAAAACATATCTCAGCAGAACTATACAAAAGCATAAAAAGCCAACGTGGCAATTCGAATGGGAACAGCGCTCCAACGGTATAAAGCTGTTTACTATAAAACCGATTTTTTCTGAATGGCACATGTCCTACCGCCGTAACCGTCGGGAAGAGGTAATATTGGCCGGTACAAGAATTGGGCACAGTCGATTAACGCACGCTTACATTTTTGAAAAGAACGCGCCGCCAACATGTACCGAGTGCCCGTGTCAACTATCAATAAGACATAATTGACGGAATGCCAGAAGTTCTACACAGAGCGGAAAATATGCTTCAAAAGTGCTACACTAGACAATATTTTTAATAATGATGATAATAATATTAATAATTTATTTAGTTTCTTAAAACTAATCAAAATGTATAATACGCTATAAAATTTGTATGTAATCTACACCAAAGACGCAAATGAAGTCGAGCGTCTTTAAATAATAAATAAGTATAATTAATAATAATGGAATGGTTCAATCGTTCGATACACTCCTCTACAAGAGTCGTATACATCACCGATATTTTATTATACTGTTCTCCTCCACTTCCGCCCCCGTATTTATCCGCGTACCCAATCTGGATTCCTCTCCAAGAGTTTATCAACTATTCCCTCAATTATACAATTCATTTCATCTTCTGACCACATTTACTACACCTAAATCAGCGGTGCCATAATAGCCTCGGTAGTTAAACACGTCGTTATAAAATAAATAAATAAATACATCACCGGTAGATAAGAATTAAAGGTTTCAATATTAAGAACTACTTGTTTAAGACTCCTCAGAAGAAATTCACCTCGGATCGAAATCGCTCATTTCAATATTAACGACCACACCCGCTTAAGACTGGTAGAAATTCAGGTTGAAATAGTAAGTCTTTAAATTTAACGGAATACAAATTAAAAACTGTTACACTTTTACTATTTACTACCTATGATGACGACCTTCCGACCGATGCATCACTTACAAAATGCATTGTTGCCGCATGATGTGAAGTAAAAAACCGTAGTTTACCTTACAAAAGAAAAAAACTGGTAGAAACGGTACAATACGATATTCCTGAAAATGTTCCAAAATTGTATAATTGCAAATATATATAGTTCATCTTCCAAAGAGTAAATTATCAAATATAAAAAATTGACAACGTTGTATCGTTCTGACTGCAGCCTCAAAAAATGAAAAATCCTGATCCTTGTTCATTTTTCTTTGTTTACTTTAATCGCGCTCTAATTTTTACTCACACAGATTTAAACTGTTCAACTTTGACGTTGATGCATCTCTTTTCTATAATTCTATATAATACAATATCAAAATATGCCTATATCGAATCGCTGCTGGAATCTTTTCCACAAATTCCTATCTTGTGGGTTTCGGATCCAATTGAATCCTGTTCATTTAACATCATCTCACCACACCTAGCCATATGACTCCGTCGCAGACGTCGGCTACCAATTAACCACCATTGTAACATCCGCTTGGTCCATATAATACACTAAGTGATATTTCAATAATAATAAATGGAGATTGAAGTAGGAAGTATTTTAAATATTCAAAATATAGAAAAAAAATAATAGCAAAATTGAAAGAGTTCCGAAATTCAAATACTCCCACAGTTACATGACGGTAAATCTGGACCTACATACCGAGTTAAAAAATGCGATGTAACTACGCCCGGAATACCTTTACCAATATGCGGAGTTTCTTCTGGGATAGATCATTACGTTTAAATATACGTCGAAAAATTGTGCAGTGCTACATATATCCGATCCTATTAGAATCTGTAGAGATGTGGCTACATAGAAAGATGTTAAAAATAGCACGGATAAACAAAACATCAAATCGTAAAGTTCTCTAGAGACTAACAAAACTGGCAGAAGGTTAATGAAATCAGTTATTCGACTGAAAATAAAGTACTTCGGTCATTAATTAGACAAGATAAATATAAACTACCGCGACTAAAGGACAAGTAGATGGGAAAAAGTCGAGGAAGACGACAAACATGCGGGTTGGATAACATCGAGGAATGGACGAACACATTAACAATACAACTCATGCAAGAAGTCAGAGAAAAGGATTGTCATACATGATTGCCAACGCACTTTTATAGAGTAGGACATCAGAAGAATAATAGAAAAAAAAATGGAAATTCATAAATTAAATTATATATTGGAAAAATCGGTGGATTAATGACAATTTTTAAAAAAATAACGGTATTCCGGTAGAAACTTCTAAAAAACGGTAGATCTGGTAACACTGATCATAACGCTTAAGGCAGTAGAACACTACTTACCGGAATTCAGAAGACGGTACGATTGCTATTTAATTTTCTTTCACCCCCGCTGACGTTTTTAAATAGGATGTATTAATGCATCGAAAAGCATCGACTCCAGCGAGGTATAGTTTCTAAACGACTTTTGAATATTATTAATAAACAACAAAAAGGTAGTTAAAATTACTAAATATTTATTTTTTAATAAAACGTCCACGAACCTTTCCGTCTTTAAGCCTTTATCAATTGGATGTATATATATATATATTTATTTTTTACTTTGAAATTTTTGTAATATTTTACATCTAAATTAAATATCTTCTTATATTTTATTTTTTAACCTTTTATATTTTGTATAAATTACATATGTATGTATATATATATATATATATATATATATATATATATATATATATTTCTCTTACGTTAGCTCGATAATAACTTAATAGCCGAAAAGCTTTCTGCTCTTTTTTTATATAGGTATATACAAATATTTTAACTATTTTTTTTCGTAGTTTATTTATTTTTTCAGAATCGCTACAATCCACACTGTTCAAATTTATATATTACACAACGTTCGAAGCGAAGAATTGGCCAATTACGAAAGAAAATTGTTTAAACTCGCCTTCGATGCAACTGAAAACAATAATTCGCTTGGATTTTTTTTTATTTTCCCATAAAACATAAACGTGCATACTAGTCTTATAATAAACAATGGTGGAGCTACATTGTCTTTAAACCTCGTATAAACACCAGCTGTATGCCTAAAGCTGTAATATATACGCGTTTATTAATACTTTTCGGATAGTTTAATAGGACACCCACGGTATTTGGTGAACGGCCTAAAAGATGACCAATGCACCCCCTCATTCGTATTACTGACTCGCGATAGGAGTCGATGCTAATAACCGCTTTATCGCCGCCCTCCACCGCCTTCGTTCTGTATCGTGCTAATCGGAGAAACATTTTAAAATTGTACATATAGGCTTATTATAAATAAAATACGTGAAGCACCAACGATGACGTACGCACGCACTCAGGTCCTTCTTCTGGATGTATAAACCCGAATTGTTGGCAATAATCTATGTGTACTTGTCGTTTAGTCATTTGGACTGTTCGACGAACTTTGCAAGGTTCACACTCTGCCACATCTAAATAAGAACTCAATTATCGATTTACCCATATTATTATTATTATTATTATGCTGCTGGTGATGATGACGACGATTATTATTATTATTATTATTATTATATGCCCAAATTATTTGTTTTAAGTCACTTACGAATTTATTTAATAATTAATGCGCTTATAGAATTGTTCGAGCTTTATTGTAAATCAGTTTTGGTTTTTGTTTATATTATCGTACCTAGACAGAACATAAACGGCCACTATTTTGTTTATTTCTCATATTTTCCGTTTTTGATCGTATTAAAACTGCGTATTATGTTAGATTACGGCTATATATATATATATATATATATATATATATATATATATATATATATATATATATATATATATATATATATATATAAACGAAGTAGTTATATGTATTTATATGAATACACATATTTTTATATGTTCATTATATCAACGACTTATTTAACGTGGATCGAATAGAAGATAATTAATCACATTATTTCGTTATATCTTTAATTATTTATACTATTTAAAATGTTATTCCCTATTGAATTAAGGGGTTTTATTTAATCTAACGCAAATTTTTTTCATTGCTTTTTCGTTTATTATATCGACGTTCGTGTAAAGATAGTCGAGTGTTATATATATATATAAAGACACAATCTTAACCTACTAAGTTAAATTAGGATCAAATTTAACAAATTGTAGCTTAATCTAATTAATCTAACTAAATCGAATTCCATTAGTCAAGCCTACGGGTTTAAAGTCAATGGCCCATCGATCATAACTTTTGACATATCCTATTGTCGTATACGCGGATTTACATAATTATATAACCAGATCCGCTGGGTGGTGTCGCTTAAGACGTCCGGTATCGATTAATCGGATTGCTTCCACATTAACACGTTCTTTTTACGAGCAGTTGCGTATCTTCTAATCTCCGCGTGTACGAATAGAATTCGTAGATCTGGATGCACATCGTACAATTTGTAGAATAACGGTATCGGCTATTGCTTATAGTATTACATTTTGTCTGGCCTGGATCTTTGCTCTGTTACATCTACTGGCATAGCCTCACACAACTGCAGGCCATACGTCCACACTGGTTTTATAATCTGTCGATTAAATAATTTATCTGTCAAAATTTATGATGTAAATTAACATGTTTTTGTTGTTTGTTTATCGATATTAGAGTTGTCTCTCCTGCACCGCCATTTAAGCTTAATAAGGAGAGGCCGCTGTTTACAATTTGTTGTCATAATTAATAATAACAAAATTCTCACATACACTCGCATTTACCCGGGGTTGTGTACTGTTCCTGCAATTACTCTCGCATGCATTAGAATTATATTTAAGTTAAAAGGTGGCATAATAATGGTCTTATATTTATAAAATACACGCGGTTGATAGAATCGTATAAAGAATACGTACACCTGAAAACTACAATAATTATTTATTTACATAACTAGGTATCTTGATGTTACATGCACATTACACAAAAAACACACACGCAGTATAATCTGCCGATACAGTAGTAGGCATTTGTGCCCTACGTATTTCGTAATATATAGAAGTGTAATTACGAAATCAATTTGACATTTTGAAACTACCATTATTATTATTATTATTATTATAAGAACGTCTGGGTAAATTTAAAATTTCATTTAATAGTCGGACAAACTTTAGTGTTTCATCGCATTTATAATATATGAAAATATTGTGTTATGTGTTGATGGGGTTTTGCATTAGTATATAAATTACGTTTGTGACGCGAAGATTGTATTCTGCTATTCGCTCATTTTAATTTTATGTATATTAATTATTTCGAATAAAACAGAAACTGGAAATAAAGTTGAATTTGAATTATTATTAATTATTTGAAGAATGCGGAAAGCAGTAATTTGTATTACAATAAAAAAAATAAAATAAAAAAAAGTTAAAATCATTGAAATTCTTCTTTATGAAAAATAATTATTTTCATAAAGAAAAATTCTAGCGATTTAAACTTCCTTTTTATTGTCCCGGGTAGACTACGAAGCTACATATTTCGATAATTAGAAATCTATTCTAATTAAAAATTAGAATTTTCCGTGGTCGAACGTATGCACACCTACCCTCGTTTTCAGATCTTCTTTTTTTTTTTCTGCGAGACTTTTCCGGTATTGTATATAGAAATAAGACTGAGACACGATATGAACGCTATTACGTTCTGAGTTAATTTCTAGGGATATCGGATTATATTTATTAATCTATGTATTATACGTTTTCAATAAGTTATACGTGTTTAGGATTGCGCTATTAACAATACTAGAATGTGTTCCCCCGGTATGTAATTACTTCGCAATTCGCAGATAACTTCACTTTATCATTTTCAAGGACAACATTTTCGTCTGTATTTGTACCGCTTTGATTTTTTAAGGAGCTGTACTCGTTTTTTTTTAACGTAGTTCTATACGTGCATTAATTATTATACCTGGTTATATATATATATATATATATATATATATATATATATATATATATATATATATATATATATATATATATATAAAAAGACCGACCGAAGGTTCGGTTTCGGTTTCGGCTAGTTTCGGCCAAAAAATCGAGTTTCGGCCACAGTTAGCCGAAACTTCGGCCGCGCCGAAACTTAGTGTAATTATGACTCATTAATTGTCGCGCGTCGTTCGGCTAACTTCCGGTTATAACTTGTGTTTAATTACCAATATACTTATGGTAAAATTGATACTCTTTTATGTAATGAATGGAATGTTTTAACGAACCTCACAGCCTGTTTGAAATTTTTCTATGAGGCCACACTTGATTTATCATTTGATGGCGCATGCATATCAATAGTAATAACTTTGATATCATTATTAAAGCGCAACCTACAAGTTCGATCCGAAAAGGAAGATGAGATGCTGACAAATATGAAATACTCATTGTACGAGTCATTGAATACCAAATTTTCTCTTATAAAAAGGCACCCTTCATTGATGGCTACGACAATGCTGGACCCAAGATTTAAATCGAAATATCTCAATTTCAATGAAGTGGATGCTGCAATGAGAGAAATAATGTATTTTTTGACAGAGGATGACGACGACGTAGAGGATCCTATTATTTCTGGTGGTGGAGAAAATGTTCCCTCAGTTTCTACAGAATTGGTAGTGCGCCAGCCTCCAACCTACAGCAAGAAATAGAGAGTCTTCGGGATATACACGATAATATTCCTAAACAGATGCAGGCAACCATATCTGAAGATCAAAAAACTGTTTTGGAAAAAATAATTCAATCTTATCTGTCGGAGCCATTATTGCAACGCAATGCTGACATATATTGTTATTGGAACAGTAGTCCATATCCTACCCTGAGAAAAGCCGTTTTAAAGTATCTTTCTGCTCCACCAACTAGTGTTCCCAACGAGCAGTTGTTTAGTGCGGCTGGATAAATATACGCAGATCGTCGGAGTAACCTGCTTGGCGAAAACGTAGAAAAATTACTTTTCTTAGCGTACAATATAAGACTTTTTAATTACGAATATTAAATCTAATTTCAATTTATTATTTAATGTCAAATTGTGAATATAACATAAATAATAACTATCTTTGTTAAATATTGCAACTACAGTAAAATCCGCTTAATGTGATCGCAAATGTCCGAGGGGATATCGATAACATTAAGCGGCTGATAACATTAAGCGAAAAAAAAATCGAGTTGAAAAAATTTTTTTTATTGCACGTACATATATCACATACTTGATTCTAGCTTTGAAGTACATACCACAAAGTGCGTTTGATAAAATAGATACGTAGGTTAATATGATTAGGCATTACTTACCCTTCGGAAGGTAACGTGTCAAAGAACTTTGTTTCAAATTCTGAACGAGTAAATTTTTAACAAGTTTTTCTGACGCATAAGTATCATTGAAATTATCAACAGTGCCTCTGCACTGCACAAATCGTCGAATGGTTGCGAGGGCATCTATAACTTCTTTGTGAGAGGGTACACTATTTTCATTTTCCATTTCCTCCTCTGATGATGAAAGCTCTTCGTCGTCGTGATTTAAAATGTTGTCGCATACATCTTTTTCAGTCACAGGAGCAGCAGTAGTCAAATTGGAATCAATATCGAGCCATTCTTCAAATTCGACTTGCAACAAGTCATCGGGAAAAGGGAGTTCACAAAGCACTTCGACCTGTTCTGATTTTGGAACGAATCCTCCTTTTTTGAAGCAGTTAGAAATTGTTAATTTAGTAACTGAATCCCAGCCATGCTTCAAGAGATGGAGAGCTGATAGAAGATCAGTTTTCGTACTTAATTCGGCCGCCGATAAGCCTTGCATGTTGCCTTCGATCTGTTCCAAAACTCGTTGTCTCATTTCGTTGCGATAGTACGCCTTTAGGGTCCTAATTACGCCTTGATCTAACGGCTGAATTAATGAGGTGGTATTCGGCGGCATAAAAACAATTTTAATGTGGCGTAAAGTTAGGTCGACATTATGAGCTGTACAGTTGTCCACCAGCAAAAGAATGTTTCGATTTAAGCGTCGGTCCCATTGCACCAACCATTCTTTAAAAATTTCCAACGTCATCCAGGCATTCTTATTAGCCGAATATAAAACTGGTAGGTTTTTTACGTTCTTGAAGCATCTTGGATTTTTACTCTTACCGATAACCAGCAGTTCTTCTTTTTCACCGGACATACTGCAGCAGCATAGCACTGTAATTCTATCTTTGGCTACTTTAAACCCCTTCAACGCTTCACTTTTGAACACGTACGTGGTTTCAGGCAGTGCTCGGTAGTAAATCCCGGTTTCATCAGCGTTAAATATGTCATCAGGAGAATACTGATCAATTAAGGTAGGCCAAACATCTTTGATCCACGACTCAGCCGCAGAAACATCAGCGTCAGCTTGTTCGCCGCACGGCTTTCTATAAACTAAGTTGTGCCGATTCGTAAATCTACGAAACCAGCCTTCTGTAGCAACGAAATCTTCTTTGCCTAACTGTTTCGCTAAACTTTCCGCTTTTGCACGTAAAATCGGACCGTTAACTGACGCGTTCTTGTCACGTACCTGATCGAACCATCCAACCAAAGCTGTTTCAACTTGTTCATCTTTACCGAATCGTTTTCTTTTACGCGAAGTGTTCCCGTTGCATATCATCGCAGTTTCCAATTCTTCTCTCGACTTCAAAATTTTACATAATAGCGGTTGCGAAATTCCTAATTTTGATGCTGCTTCACGTTGAGATATGGGTACAAGCGCGTCATACTTTCGTAAAATGTTTACTTTTTCCGAAACACTGCAATCGCGACGTTTTGGTTTCGACGACATTATCATAAGGAAAGCGATGAAACAACTGTATACGAAGACGATTTGTTATCAACTTCGTTATATGCATAATTGTAGGTACACATTCAATGAAAGAAGATAAGAAACGAGATTTATTGAAAAACCTGCTCTGATTGCGATAACAATAAACGACGTCTTGATCACATAAAAGGGGGAAATTTGTGTGTAAAAAGGACAAGAAATCGGGACCGAAGCATTTTGATAACATTAACCGAATGATAACAATATCCGGCTTCACATTAAGCGGATTCTACTGTATTACTTTTTATTGTATTTTACATGAGGTAATTGTATTTGTGTATAAAATACGCCAGATTTTAATATACAATAGAAAGTTTAATATGTCTAAATAAATTTCGGTTTCGGTTTCGGCTGAAAATCTTGTTTCGGTTTCGGCTGAAAATCTTGTTTCGGTCGGACACTATATATATATATATATATATATATATATATATATATATATATATATATATATATATATATAATCTGTTTAAGCATTTTCCACCGGTGGTAATGCGTTCAATAGTTTTTATTTTTCCTGATGACACATTTAAAATTGTTTTTTGATCTTCGATAACATAAAGAGTCCATCGATATCATTAATAGTACTCTTTATTTCTTGATGTTTTTTATCTGCGAACGTTTCTTCGCTTAGAATACGACCCAGATATACAATTTTTCATTTAAAAAAAAATTTTTAACAAGTTTTCTTTGTACGCCTGCTCTTTTCAATACGTTACAACTTTATCGGTAGCAGCCCGTGAAATTCTAAATAGCCTTCTTAGAAGCCACATTTCCGTAGCGTCTAAACGTCGAACGACATTTCAGGTCCACGTTTCTACTGCGTACATGGAATAATGTAGCAGTCTGTATAACTTTTAGTCTTAGCTGGAGCGATTTATAACATTTTTATTTTTCGGAAGGTTTACTTCTTATTTCTATATCATTGTTTAATTTATCGTTTAATTATCAATCTTCCGAGATATTTGCGCATCCCCAATGATTCTCTCTCGATTAAATGATTATTTAGGATTAGATGGACTCATTTACCTGTCCGCGAATTTATTTAGTCTTCGACATATCGAATACACCGTATTCTTCAACTTATAACATAGCAGACAATTTCGTCCGATATAGAGGGAAAAAATTTCATTTTTTTTTTACAAAAATTACATTTAAAGAGTTTCATACGTCATCGCGAAACAAAATACCGTATAAATTGCAACGTTGTAAAAGCATTTACGCGTTCGGGTTCTATATTCGACGATGAAAATTGAGAAACGCGTTATAATTTTTTTCTTTAAAATCTTTCGAACGGGAAATACATTAGAAATTATATCCGATTATTACTATTCCGCGCGCTTCAAAAATACTACTTCAGATTACGGAGAGAAGATTAGAGGTGTACGTAGAGCAATATCTAGATGAAACTAAATTTGGATTCAGGAAACATAAAGCTACAAAAGATGCGATAGCAGTACTACGTAACGCGACGGAAAAGATGATGGATTCTAGTCGCAGTGTAAGAGTTCGATGTGAAAAATTATTTCCATTACTATGGGCAACAGGAGTTTCACAGCGCATAATACGTTTGATAGAAGGCTAGCGAGTAACAAAGGTCTTCTCCGGACCAGTAACTATTAGTAAAGGGTGCTTATTATCGGCGTATTTGTTTAATACGTATCTAGAAATGATAGTGAACAAAAAGGTTGAACACTAAAAAGTTCGGAATAAACAAAGTAATTAAATTTCCAGTCGACCAAGCCATAGTGGCCGGTTCGGTCTAAATAAATCAATATCTTAATAGGATAAGAAAATAATTCGAGATGAAAGTAAACATAAACAAAACGAAAACAACGATGATCGGTCAGAAACCGGGTCGCTTACACGTAGAGACGGATAAGAAAGAAACTGAACGAAAGAAACAATTTCAATATTTAGGAAAAATAGCTTCGGATGACTTATATTGTGACCGAGAAATCAGTTCACGTATTGGATTTGCGAAGCTGGCGTTTAGGAAGAAATAAGATACATTAAGGCAAAAATCCAAAATGGACTTGAGAAAACGCTTACAGAAAGCATATAGCACTATATGGTGCCGAAACTTGAATTATAAATAAACGAAACGCGGACAAGTTATAAGCGTTCGAAATGCTGTGCTGGAGGAGAATGCAGAAAATAGGATGGACGTACAAGGTAAAAAACCAAGAAATTATGGATAGAATAAATAAAGAAAAAAGGGGCGATTAATTGATCGAATACGGAAAACACGGTTAACCTGGATTGGTCTTAAGACATTGAGAATACCTTACTACGAGACACTAGAGATATAAGTTGTTAAAAAGAGCTGCGGAAAATCAATTGGAAAAATATTATCATGAAGAAAGACCAGTCTTAGGACCGAATTAAAAGAATAGAATAGAAATACATTCGTATTGTGTACATGTACGCAGATGTATAGTGCAACGAAATTCCAATGCACTAAAGAGAAAAAAAAAAGAGATATTAAATTAAACTGACCAGAGTACAAATGACGAGTATAAAAAGATATAAAAAACGGAATAAGCGATATCGAATATCTCCTCATATATAAGACGAAGTTACGAGAACTAACCTCATCACGACATCTCCCTGTATAAACGGAAATTACGTAGTAACATAGATTGAAATTGGATTTCTGAACACATTGTTCGAAACGAAAATAATCTCGGACAGTCCATGTATAAATTACGGAATAGAATAAATAATTGAACACTTCGGTGTGTGGCAATGATGGAAAAATGAAAATGTTAGGAAAGAAGACTAGGAACTTTCATGTTGAATAGATTTTACACATTGTCTATATCGATTGTAGAAAATGTACACGATTCGTTACCCGACGAGGCCAAATGTTTATATCAGCTTATTGAATGAAATAAGATTATTATATAATAGCTGAAAAACGAAACATATAAACTGATAAGGAATGAAACTTGCCAAATGGAGAAAGTCGAACTAAAAAAAAGGCATACCTGTTCTCTGGATCACCCCTTCCCCCTCTCTTTGTATGAACTTTCATTCCTATGCATATATATATATATATATATATATATATATATATATATATATATATATATAATATCAACAGAACGAAAAACCAGAATTATTAATTAATAGCACATGGCAAGATGTGACCATTAAGTCAAAAAAATTAAAATGGGTTGAAGAAGTAATACACGTGTAGACAGTTAATTTCATTCAAAGACAAAACAGCCAAGTAAGTAAATAGAAGGATGGGTATTGGGTGGAAAAAATATTGGCATCGAAGAAAATTTTTAATAGGAAAACGAGTCCATCACAGAAATATTTTAATACATGTATCAATGTATCACACCGATGATTACCGCAATAAAACATGTGCTATTAGAATGTAAACAATACGATAATCCAGGAAATATTTACAAACTCACAAATAAAACAATACAAACAATATTACAGGTTAATCCACAAATAATTGAAAAACTCCTAAAATTCCTCACAGTTACAGGCCTAATTCGTAACATATAAAGTATACACAGACGCAAATGATCACAGTAATCGAGCGCCTTTAAATAAAATAATAATAAAAAAAAAAGATTACCTGCGGTTCACAAAAGTATTGGTCATGCGATGTAAATCAAATAAAAAGGTTACACAAATTGCACAGCGGTGGGATGGAAAGAAAAATGTGAGGAGATATAAAATTTAATAAAATAAAGGCATTAAGAACACAGTCAAGAACAGATGATCTAATGGAGATAGCGAGAAAACTGAAATGGACATGGTGTAGTCATGTTATGCGAAAACAAGCAGACAGCTGGGCCAGAAAATGTATAGAATATATTCCGTTGGATAGGAAAAAGAAAATCAGAAAACCGAGATGGAAAAATTATATCGTCAAATATGTGGGAATCAGTTGGATGCGGAAAGCAAGGGATAGAACGACTTGGAAGCAAATGTTGGGATTTCATTATCATTTAATTTCGATTACTTTGTGTATGTATTTTTGGCTTATTCAAATGAAATAAAGTTTATTTATTTATTTATTTATATAAAAAGGAACATTGAAAAACTATAAAAATTTGTTCGAAAAATATGTTGAGAATTTCAATTTTTCGAGCAGTTTGTTTATTTTTATTATTATCGCGATTGTTATTTATTTAATTTACGCACCGTTTATGATTAATATATAATCGCTGAAAAACGAAACATATAAACTGATAAGGAATGAAACTTGCCAAATGGAGAAAGTCGAACTAAAAAAAAGGCATACCTGTTCTCTGGATCACCCCTTCCCCCTCTCTTTGTATGAACTTTCATCATAGATATTAAACAACGTATTATGCTATCACGCTGTAAGTTTATTAATACGTAAGAAAGTGATTATTCTACGGATGATGGAGAAGGTTGTCGTCGTTTAGAAAAATAAATATCCGCAGTATTCTTCCCTAGCGTCAGTTTAGAACACCTTTACCCGATGGATGGTGTCGGATGTTTATTATCTAAATAAATTAAAATACCAACCGGAATTAATTCAATAGCTCCACTTGTTAATATCCATTGCGTACAACATGATAATATTATATTTCCATTGTCCGGCACTCTCGATAATTTATCGGTTCATCGATCTTTTTAACCGGTACTTATATTTATTTTTGCAGCTGTTTTGGCGTTCATTATCAGGCCTATGCGGCGTAGTTAAGGTGAACAAAAAAATCTGTCTCCAATTCGCTGCTTATTGAAATAGTTAAGTCTCGTCAACTCGAAATCCAACCGATCTTCGTAAATCCTAAGAAGGTCAATAGGTGACACAACGAATCCTGCACAAGCTAATGCGCGGTGGCTTGTTATTGATTTCCCCGGTTTCTTTTACTTCTTCGACAAACTGTTAGACGAATTTATCGACCAACTTGATACGTAGCTGTCGATTAACCATGAAAAATTCTCATCCTCCCCAGTGGGATTTGAACACGGTTTGTGCGAAACCATTAGGGACCCTCTAGTATAATTATATTAAAACGCCTAATTATTTTCGTAGTTATATCTGCGACGATAGCTTTCCATTTAGGAGGATTCTTTTCTCGCTATTATATTTATCTGTGACATTTTTCTAATTGAGACACCGTCGTTTTTATTTAATTATTTTAATTTACTGCCGTTTTGTGTATTCTGGTTTATTTCTTTCTTCAACGAACGCATTTTCTCGATCAATATCGATTCTAAAAGTTTTTTTTTGTCTTTCTTCGATTCGTCAATTACAATATCTTCCGAGATCATATTTTTTAGTAAACGATAAACTTGACTTAAATAATTTTGTAAAAAAAAAAAAAAGTTTTATTTTACATTATCCAAATAATATAAAACTATTTATTCCCCGCTCATTTTGTTTTTATTATTATTTTAGTATTAATCGAAATTTATAACAAACATCGATATTTAATTTTTTTTTGCTTATTAAATTTGTTTTTCCTTTCATATTTTTCTTCATCGTTTATTTATTAATCGACTCTTCGCCAATACATACTCGCACACTAAGATACATTACGATGTACATACGTATAAAATATATACGTGTTAGTGTAGACAAACCGCTAATGTTCTCCGTTAAGATTCAAGTTTTTACCAGCTGCTCTCGCGGTTAGGTTCTAGTACAACTACACTTTTAATTATTGATAAGCCGGAAGGATAACTACTACTAATATTTTACTACAACAGATGACCGTTTGTAATTCTATACAGTTCTATATCTAGTAGGTGTTATAGTAAAATCTACGTTAGATTCTTGTAATTATTAATATTATCCGGCGAAATTTTTATTTACCACTATTGTATATATATATATATATATATATATATATATATATATATATATATATATATATATATATATATACATACATACATATATATATATATATATATATATATATATATATATATATATATAGTTATTCATTACTTTAAAAGCGGAGCCGCCAATATACTACTAATAAAACAGGGTTGCCTCATTGCAAATAATAAAGATTTAAGGAGGTGTAAAGTGATCGACCTTGGGAATGGCGGGTATTTCTCTACACGTAAAAAAGAAAGAAAGAAATAATCGACTGTTCAAGATGGTAGCCAGCCGTATAATAAATAATTAGTTGAGCTAATAAAGCACCGACGAACGATCAGAGGAAACTCAAAATGTCTGTAACGTACGGGGCATTTTATTGAATTTAAGTATTATCATTATGACTTTATTATTATTATTTCCATACCGTTGACTGAAAACTTGCACGCACGTGTTCAAACAGGATTCCAATTGTACGATTTAAGCAATCTCGTTCATTGAATAGTAATATTATTTTATTTGACGTATATATATATATATATATATATATATATATATATATATATATATATATATATATATATATATATACACTAATTGCAAATGTTCCTAGAAGTAAAAATATGATGTATTTTATACCGTTTGTGTGAATTTGTGCATATGCATGAATACTAACTGTTGCTTTATATTTTATTACACGTAATATATATATATATATATATATATATATATATATATATATATATATATATATATATAAAGTTGAATATATTGGAGAGTAGTGATTTTATTAATTAATTATAAACGAACAAAATAAAACACAATCACTAAAAGTTTTTAATCGCGAAGCTTTTCGACAGTTACGTCATTTTCAAGCGCGAATTTTAGTTCTAGCTTGAAAATGACGTAACTGTCGAAAAGCTTCGCGATTAAAAACTTTTAGTGATTGTGTTTTATTTTGTTCGTTTATAATTAATTATATATATATATATATATATATATATATATATATATATATATATATATATATATATATGTGGAAGAAAGCGACGGTAAGAATTCCACAAGAACAGTAGAAAGAATATTTTCATATAGGACGCCATGTAACGCAAGGATGTCCACTATGACCGATGCTTTCAATGCATATGCGGAAGAAATATGCCCAAATGGAAAATCTGAATAGACTTGAGGTTAATATAAATAGAATATAAGCTACGCGGTGGTCAGGTATATTTTGCTGAGTCATAGGAAAATCTACAAAAAATAATGAATAAAATATCATTATATGGTAAGAAGTTAGCGATCAAAATAAACGTTAAAAATACAAAAGTAATGAGAATAACAAGAACACAAAATGGAGCACCGGTACAAATGTATGTAGATGGAGAAAAAATCGATCAGGTAAGCAGGTACAAGTATTTGGGAATGGAAAACGGGAAAGACGATGAAGGACTAAAGGGACGAATAGGATGCGGACGAAATGCATTTAATAGCAATGGAATGCTTAAAGATAGAAAATTAAACCTTCAACTAAAGTTGAAAATTCTTCGATGTTTTGTGCGGTCCACAATGAGATATGATTCGGAAACCTGGAAATTATAGGAAGTCACAACAAAAAGAAAATCGCTGCCTTTGAAATGTGGTGCTACAGAATATCGTGGAAGGAAAAAATAACGAATTTGGAGATAGTAAACAAACGAGAATTAAGACAACCAATCCTGCTAAAAATAACTGAAGAATCAAAAAAAAAAAATTCGAGAGGAGGGTCTTTTTACGCTTGCGATACAAGAAAAAAATTATGAGAAAAGACCACGAGGAAGGAGTCGCATAGAATATACATATGAAATAGCAGTAAGAAAACCAGTTGCGGAAATGATAAAAGAAGTTACACAAATATATACATACGAGGTGTCGACCCAACCACCTGAATAAGATATGGAAAATTAAGATAATGATGTATATATCTGATCGTTGAATATTGTATGGTCACGTGTGTATATGTGAGCCTAAAGGTTAGTAATCTTAGCTTTTCATTGTAGAGTAAGTTTGCGCATACAATTTATTATATTGTAACCACGATTCGCACAGGATTACGTATCAACGGTTAAGAAGTTATTGTAAAGTACTACTTTGTGTATATATATATATATATATATATATATATATAAATATATAACAGAAGCAACAAACTTTGATTTGATTTGATTAATATTATTTCATTTAGTTAAGGTTATATTTACTTTGACGAAGTGGTTATTTGTTTCTTTGTTTATTGTATCGAGCAGGTACGCACATAATCAAATAGAATTTGATGAGGTTTGATATTATGTTTTAGACTTTTAAGATACAGATCCGAGTAATCATATGTTACTTCGTTGACCCATTTGATATGCAGATCTGCATAACGTGTGTCATTCCGTTGAAACCAACGAGCATTAGTGATCAGCCGAAGAAATTTATTTTGAGCTTTGTGGATTACTTTTCGATTCGTTGCTTTAGCCCATCCCCATGTTTGTATTCCGTAAGTCCATATTGGACGTATAATAGTTTTATATATTATATTCCCCGAACATACGTATTTATTTAATTTAATTTCATATATGGTCGTAACAGATTATGTTGAGCTAACGGACGGAAACGTATGTTTATCACATATGCATAACATATATAATCTCAATCTTTTTTTCTATCTGTATCTATACTAATATATATAAAACTGTAGTGCCTGTGTGTGGTTTTGCGAATAATGGGCTATTTTTATCAAATGTAAACAGAAAATCTAAATTTTTGTATGTCTGTCTGTCTATCTGTTCCGATTTAACTCAGAAACTATTAAAGCAATCATGATAGCACACTATATTATTTGATTCTTTTTCAGCTTGTTTCACATTAATTTTACAAATAGGACAGAAATTACAATAATTTAACATTTTAAAAAGTAGGAAGAATCTCTATCAAATCGTTTAAAATTTAACACGGTTCCCCGTTCGAATGTACCTTCACTACATACACAAGCTATACAAATCATGTTCTCTTGCGTTAAAATTTCACAGGCGAAGCTGTGGGTAACTTTTAGTATATATATATGATAAGCCTATATCATCCCACTGCTAGGTGGAGGTATTCCTTAAAAATTTTTAACGTCTTCTATCTTGTTCAGCTCGAATCCAATTAATTCCTGTCCATTTAACAATATCATCCTTTCACCTAGTCGTGGGCTTTCCTTATGTACGATGACTGTCAATCGGTCTTCACTGCATCATACGTTTAGCAGTTTGATATTAAGAATAGTTATTTCGTGTGCCATTTGAGTTTTCCAAATTCTTCTAACTGGTCCTTTAGTAAAACTCCACGTTTCAGCTCTGTACGTTACGACCGGCAACGCGCACTAATTGTACAGTTTACTTTTCAGGCTTTTCGGTATCAATTTATGCCTGAAAACTTTGTTTAACTTTCCAAAAACCATCCAGACGATAGATATTCTTTATTTTCTAATTGCGTCATGTTTTTTTTTTCAGTCTAACTTCTTGTCGTAAGTACAGGTATATGCTTATCCGCTCGATCATTTCGATATTAATCATCTTGCATTTTATTTTACTCATCATTATCTTCATTGTTTGCAGAATTATCATCTTTAATCCGATATTTTCGGAATGTGTTAAATTCCGTCAGCGTGACTTGTATTTCTTACGCACTTTATTTATCATCAGCGAAATGTAAATGACTTAGGTTTATACCCATTGAACTCCAATTTAATGTTTTAATGACACCTTTAAGGGTTGCAATAAATAGTTACGTCCGTCCTCAACGGTATATCTCCCGTGCTTTCCCATTATTTCACTTTCATTGATTGCAAATTTATACACTTTCCTAACAATATAAATATATAATTCATCAATGAGTTATATAATATATAAAATATATATAGGTGCGTATAGATCAGTTGGTAATATACTCGGGCGGTGGTTTGGATTGTAATTTAGAACCAGTTATGTTAAGAGAAATAGTAATTTTCGGCAGTTAGATGTTATATTTCGAGCAAGTTGTTTAGATAATAATCGATTGTAATAAATATCAGCGGTAAAATATGAGCATAGCGACTGTACTAGGTTTTTATATAATACTATCCTGGACTTCAAATTTAGTCCACCGTGGTTTATCACCGAAGCCTTTAAAAATATAATAATATTTATTAACGTTATTTATTGTCATATACTAAATATGTTTAATGTACTTAAGTTCCCATAAATAATAAATCCCGAGTAATATGATCCGTAGAACAACGCGTATTGGATCGAAATTTTTAAGACACCAGATACAACTACTACATAATTTGAGATTTGCCGATCTCAAATTTAAGGTTTAAAGATTTAATCGCAACTATTTATACGAAACGATTAAAAATATTTCAAAACGGACAGCGCTCGTAAATTTACTCGTTAGAATAGCGCTATATAGAATACCTGAAAAATGGGGAGAACATCGCGAGTGCGATATTAACGCATCCGTGAGAAAAGTCTCTAGAGTTGGTTGATCCGTTAGATATTATTTTATAAGCGATGACGGAAAATATGAAACGTTAAAAAAATTAATCCGTCAGATTGCCAAAAATATAACGTCAGAACATAAATCCGTTGAATTATATAAAACATAGTTGTAGAACGAACAAAAAAAAAACTATCTATCAGAAGACTAAGTCAATGTGCGCCATCTTAAGACGACCGTTAGATGCGTAATTCAATTATCGTCCATTCAACTCGACCTACCAGATAATAACGGTAATGCCCCCTCTCTATATTCACGCGCCTACAAACTTACAAATTCACATTATATCTATCTCTCTCTCTCTCTATATATATATATATATCCTAGAACGGGGGGGGGGGGAAGACCCTTATACATTTGCAAAATGGATATTTGCAACACAAAATCGCGGATACATAATAAACCGTTACACACACATATGGGCCTGTATTAATCTTTATGTGTATGTATGAATATGTAAGTATATATATATATATATATAGCGTAATGTATATTATTACATATACAAAATTATGTCTGCAAAACAACGATGTTGCCTTATAAACATATTGTTCGTAATATTTATATAGATAGCGCTGGCTGCGATAAAGTGTAAATAGCGGTAAAAATATACGTTACGTTGATAATTACGCTTATATTATAATTATATAAAACTAACGGATTTATCATCCTGTCTTATTTCGTAATTAGCATCCTTAATCCTTAACCACAGAGGTACTGTTTTTAAAACGTTGTCACACTGATCGACTTGTTTAAATTATTAATATATCTAAATAAATTTTTAAAACATATAATTTTATTATACTAAAATAATTTTGTGACCATTGTTTACATTTCAAAAAAAAAATCAATAAATCTGAATTAAAATTAAATGAGTTGCGCTAAAAAAGTATATTATTAAAAACATCTTATGAAATTTAAAACATAATTTACGGAATATTCATATATATATATATATATATATATATATATATATATATATATATATATATATATATATAAGGTGATTAAATATTATTTTTAATTATAAGATGTAGTTAACTAATGTTAATTAAACGTAGTAAAAAAATTTAAAATATTTAAAAAATAATATTTGTGTAAAAATCTGCATCCATTTTGAATGCATATTTTTATACAAAAACGTCTTGTACATTCGATACTTATAGGCGTCTTGCATATTAAACACACACACCGATTTTTGACGGGCATTTTCTGCAAGTCGTTCTGATCGAAAGTTATGTACTTTCTCCATTCTCAGTGCTATAACATTCATCTATCTTTAGTATGCGACTAATACATAATCGGACTTATCAACTGATACCTACTGTCTGCAATCTCCGTTTCACTTTAAGCGTTATGAAAGCTATTCCCAAACGTTTTATAAAATTATATCGAGTTACTTCAGTATTATCCCTTTAGGATTGGTACATTACGAACGCTGCAATGAAAATATTATTATTACACCCACACAGACGACGGGTATTTTTGACCGGTAGCGATTTTTATATTAAAATATCTCTTCTACAACATATCGTAAACTCGAGAAATAAGAAAATTATAATAACAATCGTCGACCAAACCCTTGGGAATGTCTCGGGGAAATAATTCTTTCAAAACTGTTATCCATGTTATCATCACTTTCTAGTTCTTGTATTCGATTCGTCTTTGTGATCTTCTCCATAATGTCGTTATCCAAATTCTCCATATTATTACCACAAGATGGCAGGTTATCATCAACGTTTGAAAACTGTTCACAGTCGGTCGCACGTATTAGTAAGTAATTCATTCGGTGTTTCATTATTTGCTACTTTAAAACAATATTATAAATGGGCTCCTTGAAACCACAATGAACAAAGCAGTTCTGAATAGTCATAAAATTGACTTTTCTCCAGCTATCACCGACTAATTGTATATCCTGCAGTATCGTTATTGTGGAATTGTCCTTTTTCGCCATTGTAGAAACTGTTATGAGGTTATCTCCGACAGCCTGTAAGATGTGCTGCACCAACATGTTCCGATATCGGACTTCTACGTTTTTTATGAACCCATATGAAATGACTGAATTAGTGAAATAGTGTTCGGAGATAAATTTGAATATTCTTCAGTTTAACAGTAATGAGGTGCGAAATTACATTGTTAATAAGGAGTACAATTTGTCAAGAATTTCTCCATAATTCAATATCCCAGTTTTCTAACAATTTTGAAAAAATAGTAGCAATCATTTATGCATGGTAGGTTAATAGAACAGTGCGGCTTTTTAGTTTTACCAATAACTAAAACTTTCCGTTGGTCATTTCAAGTTGCATTACAACAACATAGCATAATGATATCATCCATAGCTTTTTTTGAATCAATAAAGTGTTCGCGTTTGTATACTAATGACGCGTTTAGGAGTGGCTCGATAAAATAAACCAGTTTCGTCCGCATTATAAATATCAGTCGGGCTAAAACTTTCAAGCAATTTGGTGTAACCTCCAATCAGAGTTTTTCTCCACGAATTTTTTTTAAACTTTATATCATGTCCCCCATTCCACCGTGATCTGTGGCTACAAAGTCTTCATAACCCATTTTTTTTTTGCAAACTTCAGATTTCAATTTCAGGCCCACTGACATGAATACCCTCTGTTAAACCACAAATTAAGAGCTTTATCTCGTTTTTTGGCTTCTCATTTCCATTTCTTCTTTGTCACCTGACTGCTCTTTTCAGCACAACTACATTATTCATAAGTTCTGTTCGTTTGTTTTTAAACGGGAGACAGCATCTTTGGGGACGCCCATGATTTTTTCTAACACCCGAATAATTGTATTAGGAGGTGGAATTTTAATTTTATCTAAAACTAGAAGTTACCCACGGCTTCAACTGTGTAATTATATTTTTAATAGAATATCGCTGTCTCTTTCTTTTATTACACGAACGCAATCATACTAGAAAGGGTCATTGATGAGATATACCGGCTAATAGATGTACTGTTTCCCGAGATGATTGTTAAATTTCAAATGATTTAACAGACACATCGCTATCTCCCTACTTTTTAAAACTTTAAATTGTTGTTATTTCTCCTATTTGTTATATCAGTGTAAAGCAAAGCTTAGAACGAATCCGATAATATAGGTTATAACCTGTTTGAACTCGTCATTATTGCTTTAATGTTTTTCGAGTTAAATCGGGACAGACAAAAATTTTAAAAAATAGATTTTCTGCTTATGGGATTATAATAAAAATATTCGCAAATTACAGACATTACAGTTTTATATATTAGTATAGATATAGATGAAACTTTTTTCCTGCAAGCCACACTTTATTCATATAAAATTCATCAAAACTAAAAAAAGGAGAAGAGAAAAATAAGATAAGGGAAAAAACTAACATTGCAGGACGGGCAATATTAATTTTCGCCGAACTAAGCTAAAAATAGAAGGAATCGAATTGAGCGAAGATAGCAGTAAACCAACGAAGTAAAAAAAAAAGTACAGGGTCAATGAGGGAATATAAAAATCTAATAACAAAATCGAATAAAGATGACTAGACAAATATGCACATTTTTCCAAGAATCGTCCGATGTTTGAGAATTGTTACGGTTGATGAAGGAATGACGTGGTATGCTAAAACTGATAGTCAATGTGAAATCCGAAACTGTCAATTTATAACTTGGCGCCCGTATATTGTCTGAAAAGTCTGTTAATCTTTGTCGCTTATATAACGGACAGACATGCTGTATCACTAACCACTATAGTGAGCTAAAATAACCTTCATTTCATACGTTTGTTTTTGTATTTCCCTATTTGTCTGTTATAAGCTGATTTATATTTTATGTATATTATAAAATATAGATAGATTTTTTTATTAATACTTTAATATTTAAATTGTTTTTACAGTTTATTTCATTTAGTAGAAGGGTGCAATAACTTTCACCACCAGTTTAGGCTGCACTACTCCCTGTTTAAATACTTTATAATATATAATAATATAGCAACCACCTGTACATTCACATTCTCGCCTGTGCGACGATTTCACTCCCAGTGTCATCGAATAGGAATATACACGAATTTATGACCCTTTATTTATGCTAAATTTGGGTATACATAAATGTGTAAGAATTATCTATATAAGATATATATATATATAAAATTCTATTTAGTACATGCATGTACTAATTGCACGCTCGGTGCTGAAACGTTTTATCACTGCTCCGCAAAGTACTAGTAAAAAACTTTAATAACCCTGCTAGAATTTCTTGTGTAGTACATCGAAGGAAATAAATTGAAGTTATTGGGTAGTGCACTCGTCTTCTAGGTTAAATGCATATATAGTCTGTGGTAGGACGTACGAAGAACATGACTAGTAGTACGTAACACGCTACATTCACACTTGTCATGGCTTACCTAAATGAAACCGAAATAGATAGGTAGATTTATAGAAAATTAGACATATTGGTATAGATAAATGGATTGCTGGATAGGACAGATTGGTAGAAAGACAGATAGATTTGTTCAAGAAAATGAAGAAGAATAAAATTTTTATTCAATCATAATAGATGATAACAATGATCATTGTGTATATATGAAACATATCAGTGAGCAGCCACACCGCAATACAAACCGATTATTTGATAAATACACGAAGCAGAAAAAATGTTTGGGAAAAAGAACCTGCTACATAAGAAAATTAAGGTACATTTTGTAAAACACTTAATATTTTACAATAACACAAACTCAAATGTACAACATTCACATATTACATACATGCAGCATACACACACACACGTGTAGATGTACATACTCAATTGGCGGTTTTCATTTATAGGTTATGTTTACAGCGAACCGGTATTTGTATTTTGTATACATGTACGTTAGTCATTCGGAGTTGTTAATTTCCAATTGATTTCATCAGCTCATTATTATGTCATTCGCAGTTTTCGCAAAACTTACTTGTAATGTTAAGAATAAAGTTTTTTAGAAATGCTAATTTCGTATCTGACATTTTTGTACATCCATTTGTTCGTAATACGTATCTACGGTATTTATTTTGAAGTAGTCGTAGTTTATTGTAGGTGCTTATCCAGATTGATGACCGCACGAGACAGGCGTGTAGTATGGTGAGGTGTAATTAACGGTTTAGAAATGGACATTGAACTGACATAGTTTTACTATACCCTAAATGCTCGACGAGCTTACTGAAAGTTAATCGTTTGTCGAGCACTACACACGATTAACGTTATTTGGTTAATCAATTGAATAAAGGTGTTAATTAACAGTTACGATTGTTGGGCACTGAAGGTCTCCTTTCGATAAATAGTATAGCTTCAGTTTTAGTGCTTATGCGTGTGATTTTTTGAAATATTTCAAGGTATGCAGCCCTTTTAAGGTTGGTGAACAGAGCTATATCATCTTCCTACATTTTGGAGTTTAGGAAAATCAGATAGGTAGGTACGGATTAACAGATAGAATAAATTCATAAATAAATACACACACAATATATATATATATATATATATATATATATAAAAGTGTGTGTGTTAAATATGTATTAACATACAAATCGTACTTATCTGCATCTATACATATTTATTCATTTTATTTGTCAGTTTTTATAACGGAAATTAAATTATTTAATTAATTTGTTAGGTTTATAACAAAAAATAAAGTTCAATTTCAGTTGCCACCTACACCTAGACTACATAACGTATTCAATAAATCTAGTGATTTCTTTATTTCTAGGTTATAAAATCAAAGAACAGTTAAGTACATAATGAACTTATCGCGGTGATTTAATGAAAAAAAAATAAAAAAAGAAAAAAAAATATTAAGGTCATTTGAAAATAATATACCCCCGCCTCTCTTAAACAAATAAGATTTTGGTAGCAGTTAATTTTTTTTCGTCTATTTGGAAAATTCGTACGTTTCTTGTAATAACGGTCAAATAATATAGTTCACCCTAATTTTTTTTTTTTTTTTTTATTCAAAATGGACTCGTTTTACTAGTTGACCACGCAGTCAACCTAACGGATTTAATAGTTTGGCCGCGAGATTAAAGACAATGTAGACGTATAGCTCGGGCAACAATGAAAATGACTTACACGACATGTGCGAATGGCCTACATAATTACGAAAGTTTATGCAAAAATTATGTTAATCAGTTCCAAGTGGCTAAGAAAGAAAATTAACCGCGTGAACTCTACTGTTAATTTAAAGTCTGAAATTCAATTACATTAATATACTTTCTAACACATAGACACAAAACAATAATATATATGTATATATCTCCTTGATGCGGATGTCTATACGCTATATATGTGATCGCATAAAATCAACGCACTCAACTCTCCTTCACACTGTCACACTCTCTTTCTCATACATCTCTATCCATTTGTCTACCATCTATCTACTTAATCAGTCTATATCTGTAACTATGTATATATATATATATATTTTTTCTAATTATTTTTCACGCGATAAGATAGGTTTAAAATGTAGTATGTTTTTTATTCTAATTCAAGCGGGAATTTGGCCGTTCTTATAATTAGCTAGTTTTTGTCGCAGTTTACTAAAATATTTAATGCGCAATCGAACATTTTATTCAATATTTAAATTTTACATTTAAATTTTGATTAATTCGTTTATAATTGGATAAAATATATTCGGTGACCGTTTAATGTTATTTAAAAGTTAATCGCCAACATTTAATTTAAGAAATATGTTCTTTCAAACCGAATATAATTTAAAAACGAATGGAAAAAATTGAATAAAAAAGCCACGTTGTAGAAAGGGAAATATGCGATAAGCAGGCGTGCGATTCAGACGATTGGAGCGACTTAGCCAGAGATTCAACTAGAATTCCGTCCGTAAATAATAATTTATAAAATTTAATATATTACAGTAAACAACGATATATAAACATGCCATTGGGAACCGTTCCATCATAACATGTATAGCAATGCTACTTAATGTTCAAGCGAACAGACTGTATGCAAAAAAAAAAATTAAAGAGAGTTAAAAATATGTCAATTCGGATAAAAAATAGGGAGCACACGTGTATTCTACCGAAAAATTTGAAAGTATACACAATGTGTTGTGTGTGTGTGTGTGTGTGTGTGTGTGTATAGATAAATATCACAGTTTTCTAAACGTCCAGATTGAACTAATAATTATTTGATAAAAAAATTATCTTATTTCAAATATAATGCAGGATTCCTACTCGTGCAATGTTATTGCGCATTCAAAATTGAATATTTACAAACGAATTTTGTCAAAATGCTCAACTCTTTAACGTCGCTAGTTAAAAAAAATTTATACTAAAATATCGCAAGGATTATGTCCGATTGATTATTCAGTAATTTAATCCTTTCAGCCGCATATTAACTGTTGACATAAAATTACAAATTTTATCATCACCCTCGTTATTTTGTTCCACTAGCAAAGATATGCAACGCAGATAAGCGCGCAAACGATGTTATACAGGGTGCGATGCTACTGCATTCTATGTGATGATTAATAATTACGTAATGATGAACAACTTTCGACATCCTGAGTTGGTTTTGAACCCTCGACCAAACTTTCAACATCGTGAGTCGATTTTGAACCCTCGACCGTCTAGTTGACAGTTATATACCACCGCTACACATGTATATACAATACAGTTTCTTAACAATTCTCCATGTTTATAAATACTTTTAAAATTGAGATATCTTCGTGTCAATTAGAACATATACAACTTTGTTAACATGTAAATTTCACATAGTCGTAACTTAAAGGGTTAATTTTATTACATTCAAAAAAATGATTACTAGTGCACTCGTATATATATATATATATATATATAAAAGAAAAAGTTAACCACGGTGTATACATGAAAAAAAATATTGCACGCAAAACGCGCGTTCCTTCTCGTTATAAGGTGCCATAATAACTGAAACTGAACCAAAACGAATCTCTCGTGCGTACACTAAACGTGGAGCACGCGGTTTGCGTTGTATTACCAACTGCGCTATTCAAAAAATATCGTCCGTCTTCTCTGGGTCACCCTATGTATAACGGAATATCGCAAGAAATCATTGACGGAGAAAATATTGGGGAACTGGAAAAAGGAAGTGAAAGCTTGGTTAAGAGAAAATTTAGACGCAGTAGAGTAACAGATAAAATAAATAACGGTGACGCGAATTAGATGAAGTGTAAAAGTCTTTAGCGGCAAAATTACCGTTTTAAAAAAAAGTTATATTTATAGGAGAACTATAAATATCCAATGGACGAAGTCTTAGTTATGGCGAATTAAGTCTAAAATCGAAGCTATATTCTCCATCCGTAGGAGACCAACTCTACCTGATAATCTAACAGTACAGAGAAATATATTACAACGATATGATAAGATTCGCTATCTGGATGTGATGTTCGACAGTAGACCGACTTTCATTAAGCACGTAAATAATGTCTCGAGCCAAATAACGACTTCCATTCATTGTGTCCTCTCCTTCACCAGCAGTTCTCTTTAAAAGTTAATCCTTGTCCGGTAGTTTGTTACATTTATCTCGTCTTTCAAAATAAACGCCTCGGATGTATTCTCAATGTATCTCCTCGTGTTGACGGTGCGTACATAAGCTATATTGACCTGCCTTTCGTTTTAAGAAAGACTTTTTCATAAAACAACATGCTCATCGATTGATGTTTCGGAATACTTTTACTTATTTTGTAGTCGCAGATTTCAACAAAAAGAAGATTATTTTCAAGAATACTAACATACTTCGGTCATATAATAAAAGCAGACGGACTCCGGGTGAGAATTTTTGAAGGAATAGTAGAAGGAAAAAGAAGATGCATTCGCGTTCGTACAAGATAATCAGACATGGTAAGGATAGCGTTAGGAGGAAGTTTCGCAGAATGCATCCGGATAGCTCGCAAAAGAGATTTACATCGGCATCTTGTAGAGTGGATTGATTTTTCATAATCACGACATCTCCATGAGAAATTTACGACTCGCACAATATGTAGCATATTTAATTTAAGTATATGATAAACGTGATTGTATATTTTATTAATAATAAACGAGAGCACTCATCAGCTGCCGGTTGGCTTGTCACGGAGGAGGAACCCTTAACTACGGACAACCGGTCAATTTGAACGGTACATGATTTAATTTTTTGGGCGTTTTCAAGAACCACGCTAGTGTATATACTTCTCGGTACTTTTTCTGAGTTTAGTGTCGTGCGCTAATATTCGAAGTAATTAGTTTATACTTTATGTTGTAGAAGAGTTATTTTAATATAAAAATCGCTACCGATCAAAAATACCGCTTGTCTGTGTTGATGCAATAATAATATTATTTCCCCTTTCATTTTCGCCTTTGTAATGCACCAGTCCTACAGGGATAATACTGAACTAACTCGGCATCATTTTTATAAAACAGTTCGGAATGGCTTTGGTAACACCTGAAATGAAACGAAGATTGCAGTCAGCAGGTATCAGTTGACAAGTTCAATTATGTACAAGTCGCATACTAGATGAATGTTATAGAATTAAGAATGGAGTAAGTACAAAAAACTGTCAATCAGAACAACTTGTAGAAAATGTCCGTCGAAAAATGTCTAACATGCAAAACGCCTATACGTACGGAATGTACAAGACGTTCTTATAAGGACTTCTAAAAATATGCGTTCAAAATACATTACACGTTTTCACACGAATATTATTTTTTAAATATTTTTAATTTTCTTACGTTTAATCAACATTAGTTAACTACATCTTATAATTAAAAATATTTAATCACTTTTTATATATATATATATATGAATATTTCGTAAATTATGTTTAAAACTTCATAAAACGTTTTTATTAATATATTTTTTGCGCAATTAATTTAATCTCACTTCAAATTTATCGATTTTTTGTAAATGTATACAAATGTCACGGACTTATTTGAGTAAAATAAAATATTGTTTTTAAAAAAATTTGGATATATTAATAATTTAAGACGCCGGTTAAAATGACCGATTGCCTGTGACAACGTTTTAAAAAAACAATACGACTGTGGGGTTAATGGTTAAGTATATAGCATTCGCGCAAAAAATTTATCGATTAATAGAAAAATTCAATTTCTGAAAACGGGGGTGGTATCGCACCTTTTTCGCTAAATTAAATTGACAATTTACACGCTGTAAGCACTCCTCCAAAGATGGATTTGAAATTAAACCGACTAGCCCATCTGATCGAGGATGAATCATCCGCTCAGTAATAACGCGTTCGATTACTTATATATCTGATCCTACGCTAATATACATACGTGTCCATCTATACATTCGTATAGTGCGCGTATATATAAAATACGTATTTATATATTATATATATATGTGTGTGTGTAATATATATGAGTATATAGTATATATGTATACATAATTTAATATATATATGTACATATAATATATATGTATATATCATATATATCTACATTTAATACATATACATAAGCCTCGTTTAAACAGGCCGAATTTCTTTGTCAGAGGCTATAATGTCGAACGAAACTTTAATTCACATGAAATTGTTCGCAAAATGATTAATCGATAATCACCATTTAAATTAAAAAAATAAAACTGTTTTCTTCGTAACCATTATAATCAACCGATTACAATAAGCGTTTTAAAAAACCAGAAATACATCCGCCCGATGTTAGTAAATTGAAATTTTGAAACGCGAGGAGGACGGAATAAAACAAATCGAAATTTTCAACCCAATCCTTCACGGATATCGCTTAATTTTTTTTTTTTGGGCATTGTGAAAAGCAATTACGAGCTAACGGGTTAATTATTTTAATTTAATGATATATAACTTACGTCCGCTATCGTTAATATATTTCTACATTATTACTACTACTACTACTACTAGTTTATTCATTTAATAGAAGTCGATCGATAACGGAGTTTATATTTATTAATTCCAAATGGATACTACTATATTTAGTTGCTATATATTATATATTTCTCTCTGTATTGTGCTCGTTAGGCGTACGTAATAAATTATATAGTTAAGAAATTAAAATTCTAAATTCAAAAAAAAAGATAGATTCGGTTACGATATATATATATATATATATTTTGGGGAAGCGGATTTTACAGTGGTGGCCGATGGACAGAAAAAGGAAACAGGGAAGACCAATGACGCGGTGGCACAATGATATAGCAAAGATAGCTGGGGAAAATTGGTTGAGGAAAGCACAGCTGGGGAAAATTGGTTGAGGAAAGCACAGGACAGAAATGGTTGGAAGACGTTGTGGAAAGCCTTCATCCAGGAGTGGATAGATAAAGGCTTATCGTGATTGTGATATATATATATAATGGCGTTTTAAGAGATAGGAAATACCTACGAAATTAATAATAATCATTAAAAAATTAAAATAAAATATTCTTATAGTAGTCGAGCATATTGAAAAACTATATAAAGTTTAAAAATCGGCTTATCCAGGAACAACATACATTTGATAAAATAGGCCGATTGTCGATATACAGATATAAGTACGGAATTTCTCCCCGATATGTTACATATAATAATGATGAAACCATATAGCGGTCTTCGCAGATAACTGAACTGTGTAGATAGTGTATCGTCGATATATCGGAGAATTTTGAAGATATGGGGCCGTACGTGTAAAGCAGTCAACCGATGAACGGTTGTTAATATACGTAACGTATTCGTAAATTTAGATAATCTAGTCGTTCAAGACGTCGAGTTAAATAATGCTGTGACTAAACTAATGTATCGCAGCTAAATAACAGATATACGATATATACATTATAAAAGTATTAAATTTCTAGTCGCGATAAATTATGAAGAAAAGACTAATATAACTTATTTATATATATATATATATATATATATATATATATATATATATATATATATATATATATATAAATATTTTTATCTATTCGATGTAACATTCCGGTCGGTATAATACCGAGTTAATATTACGAGATTCGAATAATAAATTGTCGGAATTATTAAAATACTTAAAGACCGTTAATGAATCCGGTTAATAATAATATTAATAATAATAATAATATAAATATCAAGTACAAAAATCGGAACGATAGTGGAATTAAAGAATAGCATACGCCTCCGTCATACAGCATTACCACCGTTCCGCGATTTTTTAAATTATTTTTTATATAAATATAATACGTTTATGTATGTTTTTTTTTTTTTAATTTTTCTATATAAATTTTATTCGTGCTTTTCTTTTATATATGTGTTTGAATGTCATAATTTATTTGTTCAATGTACCTTTTTATTAGATGTTATATATTAATAAAAGCATAGTTAACAAAAAACGCAAATTAATGTTAATACACCACAATTTCAGTAGTTTGTCGCTTTACGTGTGGTCCTAGATCTCAATAAAATTAAAATTAAATAAAAGCCTAATATAATATATTTTAAATATTATTCACACACCCCCTCTGAATGTTATAACTGGGCAACCGCGATGAAATCGAAATACCACGTAATTCCACTACCCACTTAAACGTTATTTTATATATATATATATATAAAAAGTTTACGAACAGACATATTTGGAGACTATACAGCAGTCACTTCTCACTTTTCAAACGTCTCTTCCTAAATTTCTATGGTTCTACTTTAAAGAGAAAATAAAGAAAAAAAAACAATAAACGTAAAGGAATTGTACTTATTTGTTATATATTCGTTATGCAACTTAGAGAAACTGCTTAATGACGTCTCCGTACGTGCAGTTTGCAATACTGATCACGCCTTTTTCGAACGTCCTTCCGTAATAACATTATTATGTTCCGAATTACGAGCATATGTTAGATTACCGCGAAAATCGAGTAACGATCCTCGATACGCATTATATTGTCTGTTCCTCATCTTGATAACTGATACGTGTTTCCAGACACAGCGATATTTCCAAACAAGTTGTCCACGTTTACAGAAATTCGAGTCAGTTCGTACGCACAGTATCACGTTGGGTAAGCTGCTTCCCCATTAAAAAATAAAAAATAAATTGAATTTTTAATTTTCCGATACTACAAAAAAAAAATTAATAATTAGCGTTTTAAGAGAGGAACTTCATTTTTCGAAAATTTCGTTAGAAATAGAAAAATCGAGTTTACAGTTAAGTAATGAGAAAGGTTTTTAACTTATAAAAAATAAATTCTCTAACGCGAACTTCTACTCGAGATTGTGCGAGAAATAACCAGGAGAGCACGGTGAATATAGATATAAGGCTAATATACTCCAATACATACATATAATATATAATATAAAATAAATAAGATATATATTTTTTCATTTGATTTTACATAATATAAAAATGTATACAGTGGAGTACATATATAACAACCTCGACCGCATTACAAATAATAAATAGTTACTTAAATATATATATATATATATATATATATATATATATATATATATATATATATATATATACTCGTACATATGAATATCGGAGTAGCATAATTGTTAGAGTGCTAGACTGTAAAATCGATGGTCAAGGGTTCGAAACTGACTCGGGATATAAAAGTTTATAAAGTTTTCCATCATTTCATAACTCACAATTATCACGCAGAAAGCAGTGACACCCCGCTTCGTATAATATCATACGGGCGTGCATCTGTGTAGCATGTAATTAGTGCCTTGAATGCTATCGCCCATTTTGTAAGTAGAAATAAACGTATTGACTAGTCGCGATGTTCAGCAAATACAACGCTGATGACGATGATGATATATCACAATCACGATCACGATAAGTCTTTATCTATCCACTCCTGGATGAAGGGTTTCACCAACGTCTTCCAACCACTTCAGTCCTGTGCTTTCCTCAATCAATTTTTCTCAGCTCAATATATATCATTTGCAAGACGTTCAAATGTAAAAATGAAGGAAAATGCAAAATATTATGACCGAATAAATCATAGTGGAATTAAAGAAGAAATACAAATAAAAAAAAAAAAAAAAAAAAAAACAGAAAAAGAAAAGCCGATTTGACAGAACATATTTTACGAAGAAAATACTAACTTAAAGGAATAAAAACAAAAGTAGAATAGAAGAAAAACAACATAGAGCATAGAGAAAGGGAAAAAATAGAACTAATGGATGATCTAAAAAAATAGATCCGACTAATGGAGAATGGCAATCCTAGTCAAATGCTCATTCAGCTGAAGAATTAAAAACCTATCAACAAACAGAATACCATTTTTTCATATATATATATATATATATATATATATATATATATATATATATATATATATATATATATATATATATATATAAATAGATAGGTTTAATCTACTAACCACTTTGAAGGTACTTAACAACGTGTTGTCACGCCGATCGATATTAAGGTTGTTTAACAGAAGTTCCGAATTTTTTTTTAGGAAAATTTTATATAATCTATCGGAATATACGTATGTATGTAGATTTTTAATTTCGTCTCTAATTTACGTATATTAAGTTATTAAAAAATTGTACGAATAAAAAAATAATAATTTATGTTTTTTAAAAATGTTTCAGAAATAAAAGTGAAAAATTTATTCGATGAAATTCTAGTTCAACCGTGGAATAATTTATTAGCGGTAAAACGAGTTACGTACGAATATACACGAGACGAATATCACACGCAAGGTAAATATAGAGTAGCTAGCACGATATAAATTATAGGGCCGATGTAACGACAATATGTCGACTGGGTGTACGTCACGTTCTTCTTAAGTCCTAATCGTTATCAGCGTATAGGCCGCGCTGACAGAAGAGAAGACTTATAGTTCTACTTGATAACAGACTGAGGTCGATGATCTTTGTCATTAGCTAAAGGCATGCGGTAGTATATACAATTCCATTGTCATTCCGCGCTATGTCGCCGATTACTGTTGCGACGAATACATATATATATTGGCTAACGCTTGCGTCGCTATTTTGGCAAACAATGAAACTATCGCATATTATATATACCACACACACATATATATATATATATATATAAAACGAATTTGAAATTATGGGCTATCTAATTCTCTATTCCGTCGTGTGGATCCAATTTATGACGAAATTGAAATGGCCAAATTATAAAATTGCAAAGAGGTATTAAAATCCCACATCGTGGTTGACAATTTATAACGAAATTTTAAAAGTTTTAATATAATTTAAATATTTACCGTTATTTATTAAGTTTTGATTATTACATTTATATATATATTCATTTCAACTATATTTTCATCGTGTATCTACCGTACAGTTATCACATGTAATGTTCCTATTGTACTTAACCATTAGTATTCGATTTTCGATTCAATACGATATTTTACTTAACTTTATAATTTTATGTAGGTCGCGGAAAAGAATTACTGAAAAGTATTTTTTTTTTTTTTGCGACGTATAAAGTTATCAGTCTATTTTTTTCTTCAAGCTAACAATGTATTTATCCTTTGTCTCTCCATCTCCTCTATCTATTCGCGTGTGTATGTACATCTCTTTATATATATATATCTTCCACCGTTCACGATTTTCCGCCCTCCTCTTAAGTCGGACATAAGTACTCCTACTTCTTGTTTTATGGTGTCCATTATAGCCTCGGTTTGCTTTTAGATCGTTTCCCCGCTATTTTTGTTTTCTATCGGCTAGCATTACTCCATATCTCGATGATACATGTCCGATTCATTCTAACCTCTTTTTTCTTATTCTTCGTAGGGTAGAACGTAGTTCTTGGAATCGATCAAAAATACTTCGGTTTGATACTTTGTCTGCTCGTGAGACTTTCTTCAAATGTTTCTAATTTTTGTTTATTTTTTACAGACATAGCTCTGGTTTCTGCCTCGTACAAAAGGCAACTGGCAATATTAGTTGTCAATATTCGTTTACGTGTACTTGGCTGCGTGATCAAAGATATTTTTTATCTTTTTTTTCGCGAATACTGTTTTCGCCATTGTAATTGTGACTGCTATTTCCGTATGACATGATACATCCTCTGTAATCGAGTTTTCGCCTGTTCTAAAGCTTTTCCTATAGCTAGTGGTTGGGTGTATTCATTTTTCCAACTAAAAATAACTGTTTGATTTATGTATAAACTTTTAATTACGTTAATTAGCTCGTTTGGTATATATATAACTAGGTAAGCTATATTCCTTTTTTATCTGTTTATCTGCCCATCTATTTTCCTTTCTTATAATATTTTATAATATTTAGCGTTTATTTCAATTATTTTTATTTACGCCTATATTCGTGCGATATGCATGCAATAATATATATGCGTGTGTATGTACATACCTATCTAACTATCCTCTGTCGCATTATTGTATTCTCTTTGTTTTTCATGCAGGTTTTTCTTTTACTTTTTCGTGTATAGCCGAATATAGCCCTAGGTGGAATCACTAATCGGCATATAAATAAATAAAAAAATAAAAACAGATTATATTTGATTATTGTTTGCTCTAATACAGGGCTAATTTTAAAATAAATGTTAAAGTAGCAGGTACTTAACATTAAGAACACGTTACACATGTATTATAAAGTACTTGTTCTTTTCTGTTTACTCTATCTATACAATAGATTTTATTTCAATTTTTTAAAACATGATATTACACATCATCATCATGATCGTCCTATTGTTCGTTGCCGAACGTCATGACTATTGTTGCGTTTATTTTTACGTACCAAATGAGCTAGCATTCAATAGATTTATATGCGACGCAGATGCGCGTGCATATGATGTTATACGGAGACCTGCCACTGCCTTCTCCGCGATAATTAAGAATGTAACGATGAAGACTTTCTACGTCGCCTGTTGGTTTCGAACCCTTCGACCATCGAGTTGACAGTCGAGCACCCTACATATTACACATACTAGTTACTTATGCACTAATTCGTTGTACTAAATACGATAAGAATTATATTCGGCCTCTTCTAATCTACAGACGTTCACATATTTTTCTCACAGTTGTTTTTATTCTAGCCGATTCTGTGTCTTACGCATCCAAATCTTCTTTGCCTATTTGTCAATATCGTCCCTCCATCAAGTTACTGGTCTTTTTCTAACCCTTTTCCGGTTACCAACCATTCAGCGCGTATCCGTCTGTTTGTTTTCATTCGCATAACATATCCAGTCAAATTCCACTTCATCTCCCGTGTTTTTTTTTTTGGAGAACATCTTGCGTTTTACATTTTTACCTCACATTAATATTTTATTTGCGATTCCATAGCATCTTCTTACATGAGTAGGACATCTATTAGAAAGTGTGAAAAATAGATTACGTTACCTGATAACGTAAAGGAGAAAAAAAAACCATTTACGTGCGTATATCATTGTGGTTAGAATGTTTGCGGTGACGATGTATAAGATCGAACGATAGATCAGCGATAAAAAAAATGATGGAGGATGTTAGCTACAAATTTATCGAGTGTACAAAAAATCATTTAAAAAAGCGAAAAATAGGAAGATATAGCGTATAAACAATTTTCAGACACATAAATACGCACACATATAATTTAAAAAAAATAAAATAAAAACCCGCGCTTAATAATCGGAATAAGATAAAGACGATCCACAGTTTAATTCTCCGGTTAACGTCATACGGGTTGGAAATTTAAACTACGAAGAAACCAACCGATGCTAAAAGGATTGATGCGTTCGAAATGCGGGTTTAAAGATGGAATACCAGGCAAGTACATCGAACAAATGCATCTTTTTTCAGATGACCTGAAAATGAATATACGATAATGAACGTGAATTAACGGAACCGAGTAATAAAATTTTCCGGATGCATAAGAATAATAAAAACTGGTTTACACGCGCGCACGTAATGAATTATAGAAATCAAGCGAGGTGTCCATTACGAGATGGGTGGATAGAATAAACAAATAATTGAACTTAGTAGCGATCCTACGAACTGACCAATATGTATATAAAAAATAATTAAAAAAACACAAAACGATGCCGAATGAAACGTATTCAATGCTGTTTTCAATACTAACGTCACATCGACATAAAAGAAATACAAAGAAAAACATTGACTAATTATTCCGGGTTTTTATTTAGTTAGATTTATTTTAATTCTTTGTTAGTATAAACACGGCATAGCGAATGATAATAAGTTATATAACAGATAAAGTTGAAAAATATATTTCTAGCTAACAGATAATCTAGAATTGTACGAACTTTGTGAAGTAAAAATAGTACAGATTTTCGAACTCCATCCATAAATTTAATATATTTTAATACAACACGAGTATATATGTATAATCGGTGTTTTACAAAATCATTATTCTAGTGAAAAATATAACAGAGAATCGCCGTATTTAAAATCCGACTAATTTTCAATTGGTTCTGGTGAAAACAACTTTTTTTTTTTTTTTTGGTCGGATACTTGCTGCTACGACCATAAGCACCCGAAAGTAAGTATGAGATGTTAGATGAGATTGATCATATTGATAGTTCGAAGAAACTGAAGTGCTGCTTCCACAGCAGTTGGATCATAAAACTGTTTTGAATGAATTACAACTGAAGTTTTGGGGACAATATTGTGGGCAGTCAAAGAACAAGTGTTGGAATGTTAAGGGCGTCCGGACACAATGAGAAGGTGGATTTGTTTTATTTAAAATATGACCACCAGTCAGTGCGGTGTAACCAATACGGATATTCCTTTCTGCTATGCACAAAATACTTGCAAGGAAGAGGTGAGGAGCGAATAGTTCTAAGATGATTTGTTAGGGTAATTACATTCCACAGATCACAAAACAATTTATTTCTTATATATTTGACGGAGGCGATTGCGTCTGTTTATAGGGATTAAAGGATTGAATTCGAGCTGCCTCTTTAGCTACTTTATCAGCTAGTTCATTGAATGTAAAACTTGTGTGACTTGGAATCCATATTAGAGTTATTTTTAGAGTAGGATATTGGTATAAGAGATTTAAGGATGAAAAGTTGAAACACATAATGGAAGAGATCGGAACATATTAGAAGATCATTGTGGTTTTCAGTGACAGCCTTAGATATAGCAAGGTAAATTGCGTATAATTCAGCGGAAAATATCGAGTATTGTGGAGGTAAGCTGTAACGAAGAGGATCGTCCTCTGAAACCACCGCACAACCACAATATTTATTAAACTTGGATGCGTCGGTGTAAATTTGTTTACATCCTCCGTATTTCTTTATAGATTGTTCAATGCGGATGTTTATTTGATCTGTAGTGAATTTACTGTGGAAGGAGTTAGAGATGTGTCGAGTGGAAAAAGAATTCCAGGAAGAATATTGCGCGTAATTTTTATAAATTAAATCGGGAATTTCTGGAATAGGAAAGTAATCAGGAAGTTGGGAAAGTGTTTGTGATGTATGTAAAATTTTTCAATAAGGTATTTTTTTTGCTTAAAAACGGAGGTCATTCTTCAGTTTCGCAATAAAGACTGTCAATCGGACTTGCACGAAAAGCAAATTGCTGTATTACAGACGGTATCCCGTTTTCTCAACGCGGTCTTTTTGATGGTTGCGCTGTATACTAGTCCAGCTTTGATCTTATAAGACATCTGAATAACATCGATATACGTTCGGAATTTCACATTCGTCTAACAAAATCTACTAATATAAGATAATTTAGAATTGTATAATTCGGTGAATCACGTGATCATACACATTTTAAAACGACATTAATCAATTAAATATATTTTAATACAACGTGAATTATTTTACAACATCAATAATTTATTCTAGTAAAAATATAATTAACAATCGTCGTTTTCAAAATTCGACGACTTTTCGATAACAGAACGTACACTAATGTCGATATTTTCTGCGTTCCATATCCTTAAATTACTTAAATCAAATTATAATTACCTACTGTTAAACTCTTATCATTAAATCCGAATTAAACTTTGATAAACACAATAAAATCGATCCAAAATAACTTAATAGCAGAACCTACTAACAGATATTAGTCGAAATGCGATTAAATTCAATCAGATTTACGACATCCAACTTTTTTATTCTAAAGCACGTCGCACACTTCTTAGCATATGATGTACAAAAAAAATAAATACAAAAATAATAATTTAAATTTACTTATATGGGCAAAATAACATATTTGCAGGATTTATAAATATATGTGTAAACATCATAGTTAAAGAAATAAGAAGATTTAATCAATCGCTTAAATTAACTCTTTCAGTTACGATGTCTACTACGTGGTAGGTAAAATTTTAATACTAACACGATTATATATTTTCTGGTTGACCATGAAAATGTTTCAATTCTAATATTTATATAAACACATAATCGTCTAGAGTCATCTAAGGACCGGTGTTGTACAATAAACATCGTGTATAAAATTACTATAATTTTTAATGAAAAGTTCATGTGTGACTGAAAGGGTTTAAAAAATATATTTTCAGAAATCGACTGATTTATTTGGTTACTTTAGAAAAACTTAATTAGTCGGTTATTTTAAAAAAAAAAACTCGGATTAGTCATTAGTCATAAGTCGGTTATGTCCATCACTAATATTACGTATATAACACACATATATAAATATATATATATATAATTCTTTTAGATATTTCTCGTTTTTCACTTGTTAAATATAATAACTATTAAATTATTATACGCGCTTATATTTAGTACCATTTAATATATATTGGTTTAGTTGCGCTTGTAATTTTTAAACAACGTTCGTAGTTTTTTCGTTTTGGATAAAGTATTTTTCATCCATTCATTTATTGAAATTATATAAGGCATATAGTCATTTATAAAAATGTCGTCTGGTTATACTTCATCTGAAATTCACAACTATACATTCTATACATTAGGCAGTTCAATTTTCAATTTACCGATAGTCTAAGAAACTTCGTTACACCAGTTTAAATGTACAAAAGAGGAAGGATCTATTGACCATATAATATGGAAGTGCAGAATAACGAATATAGGGAGAGAAGACCTAGAAAAAGAAATCGTTCGAACATACATTACCAGTGCATGTTAGTCAGATAATTAGCGAACCGACTACAAGAGTGGCTGGGGAGTTTATAAAGATTAATAATATTAAGATATAACATTAAGTACATCAACCGTTATAAACCTTGTTAGCTAATGTAAATATCTAAGTACAAATAAAACTGGCTAAATGGGTAATACCAGACTAAAAAAAGTAAACGACAGATGAATATTTGTATTTTATAGTCGGTATTTTGTATAACGTAGAAATTAATGGCGTAGTAATAAAAATTTTATTTATTTATCCATCAACGCCCAATATGATCTAGCATAAACAAATGTATATGTTTACAAAGCATTGCACTCTGGTACGTAAATATATACAAGGGCATACACTTTTTCACAATGTACAATTAAGCAGAACTCGTGTATACGTGTTCACACATGCTCGTGAACATTAAGGTGTGCGTGCAGAGTACTATGCACGGCGAAATACACTTGCATAATAATAATAATAATAATAATAATAATAATAATAGTAATAGTAAATTATCAGTATGCCGATAGAACCGTATTATTTTGTATTATGCGGTAACGGATGATCTTCCTCAACGTATTCGACGATATCCGAGCGTGTCATTCGATACGGTTTTTATTTTATCTTCTTCCATCTGTCGTACTAGGTAATTCGTAGTAACGTTTCTAAAAATCAGTTGTTTGGCTTTCCTCCTTCGAGGTCGAAGACCCGTTGTTGGAAAAATCGGTTTGTCAACCTTATTTCCTAATCGCCGAAATTTCGCAAGGAAACAGATCGTATTTCTGGCGATTAATAAAATCCCTACGTCGGACTTGCGCTTCGTTTAATCTCTCACTCTCTAATCGTTAGACGTATAGAATTTCCGAATCACTCTGTCTCTTAGAAAAAAGAATAAAGTTAGGAAAATAAAACAGCCCTCTTGCCCGTGGAAAGATATTATAATTTTGACCTGCTGTATTAAACGGGCAAGAACCCACCGACTGACTTGCAAGGCGTTCTTCTGGTTCATATCGCGGATTTCGTCCGTTACTTATACCGTAGTATACAATTACAACGGTGACCAAGTATTTTATACATTGCCGGAAAAGACCAGTTTAGGCTTGACTAACAACAACAAGACGGTAGTTGTTGTGAGGCAACTGACTGTTGAGAACTAGGAGAGTTTCTTTGTTCCAAAGAAGTAATCGGCATAATATAATGCACTAATAGGAAGATTATATATATATATATATATATATATATATGTGCGTGTCTAGATAGTCTTTTCACCACGTTTATTACTTTATTCGGGTATTAGCTGGATTGGGTCAGCGTCGAAGTAAGGTAGTTTGCTCACTCGTTCGGATGACGTTAATTCGCAGACATACGGTAATTACGTCTCGTCTTTTGGTTTTTCGTCTACATCATCTGCTCCCCCGGTTAGGCCCTATTGTTTTTATTTTATCCGTAATTACGCTAGTCCTATCTTCGCATTTCTTACAAAAAAAAAAAAAAAAAATGAATAACATAAAAAGATACGATACGCTGCGAGAAAAGTTTTCGACCGTAAGATAACGATTCCGGGGTTAGTCTTGAAGCCTGGGATTCGTTGTTGACTATTGTTAAAGGATGGGTGTTAAATTATTAGGAATTCTCGCTGTCCCGTTCGAAATTTATATTATTCGCAGGTTCGACAAGTTGTCCTACTATTTGGACCTTTTTGCCAAATGTGTGCATCCACCTGGTAACATCAGGAAGCGGCCTTTCCGGAAGTTAAAAAAAACAAAAAGGTCTGTTATTATAGGTTTAGACTGCATTATTTAAAGATGCGGTTAGACGATTACATATATATATGCATACATACACACATATATATATATATATATATATATGCACGAGTATATATTTATACAACTTACCGAAGAAAGTTTATGTAGGAAATTCGAGATTTTGAAAAATGTCCAGACACTAATCTCGTTACTTGTGTAGGATCCTACGGGCAGACATTAAACTTCCGGTTTTGTTGAAAATTCGCGTCCGGCTGTTAGACTACTAATACGTGTAATATAAGGGCCGGGTTTTAATTTCTGAATTGTCTAAAAGGAAATAATTTTTCAGACGGTTCGTGGGCGTAATTATTATTTACCAAAATAAAAATTAAGGTCTATTTATTATTACGTTCGTAATAATCCGCAATATCAGTTGGAAAAATGAAAGTATACACGATATTATATATATATATATATATATATATATATTATATATATATATATATATATATATATATATATATATATATATATATATATATATATATATATACATTGCGAGTGACCTATAGATAAGGGGCTATCGGGGATATATTCGGAATCGTATTATTTTTGTAGAAGTAATTCGTATAAATTAAACATGATTTGTATTATAATTATTATATATAATAACCAATGCACTAAATTATTTGATTTAAAAATAAATTTCGAATAATGTATTATTTCAAATTTATTTTATTTAACGCCTCGTTATAGATGGAGAAAGAAAATATTATTTATTTAAATTGTAAACGTAAAATACAACGCATTGTAAATTATCCTTAATAACTAATATAATAATGATAATAACAAAGTGCAACCTCTATAAAAGCTACCATGATGTAATACAAGAAAAATTGAAAAAAAAATTGCCACAATAAAACAAAGGAAAAACACAAACACGAATAGCATGTGGTTAAGTTGAAAAATTTATTACAGTTAACTTACTTAATATATAAATATCGAGAGCTATTTTGTGTGTAATTTTGAAAAATTTCGAAATTGTAAATATATATACTTTTTTAAATATAATTTAAAACAAAACAAAAATAAGTTTAATTATACTTTATCATTTTTACCAATGGTACGTCCTTTTTTTTTTTTTTTTTTTTTTTGTATTTTGTTTCGGTTTCATTAAACGTACCATTTTGATCACGTATAAACATGAGATAAATACCTATAAAATTAAACAAATTAGAGAACTAAAAAGATTTAAAAATATTTTTATATAAAACAAAGGGAGGAGGACCTCGAAGGAAAGAGAATAATCGAGATAAAGAGGACGAAGATAAAAGACTCCTGGTAAGAGTAACGCGGAACAACGGTTAAATGAGTATAAATAATAAGTAAATACTATTAATAATGAAAATTATAATAACTATAAAAATAAATAATTAACAGACTATTTTATAGCAGTTTTGTAGAATTTTATTTTTCTGTGTTTTATTATGGCCTATTCGTCTACTCTTCGAATGGAAAATAATGTAACTTTAAGAAATAAGTAAAGCATCCGTAAATGAACATCGTAAGTAATTGAATAATTTTTATTTTATTATTTATTTTTATGAGTATCTCTATATTACTAAGGCTATTTACCCGAATAATCAATTATTTGAAAGAAAGAAAAAATTTTTATTATTAAAATAATTATACATAGAAAAAACCAGTCTAAAAATAGACGTTGTTTTATCGTACCGAAAATTATGAATTTCATAAAACTTAATCATAACTTAAACATACGCGAAATTGAAAAAATAAACTTATTAGTTAGCTGCTATTTCGCAGGAAAAAATTCCACAAAAAAACCTGATCGACAAAATTTTAATTAATAACTTAAAAAATAATTAAAGTAAACAATGTTGTATATAGTTAAAAATATTAACATGTATTAATATAAATAAATTGCTGGAACTTACGTAAAAGTTATACTTTATCATATCAAAGTAAAATATGTTTTATTCGTCTACGCTCGTATTTTTTGTACCTGTGTCGTAGCGATTCGTAAATCACTAATTTCGTTAACCTTTCGATCAGCTGACATACGGCAAGTATCGAAAAATTGTAAAGTACTGATCTTAATTGTTTCTTGTACATAAGGATAATTTTTAAAATGTCGACGCGCGTATACCTAGTTTTATTTAGTATAATTCTGAGGCATTATCGCTGTAGTTTATTTATATTACTCAGGCTGGTCTTAGACCAAACAGGGTAAGCGTATATAACATTTTAGGTGCGATTACTAGTTTGTATATTAATAACTTATTTATGGGTTTTAACGTTGATCGCCTGTTAAATATTGGAAATAGCACGTTCATTTTTTTATGCACTCTAGAGATACATTCATTTATATGCTGTGTAAAATTTGTTATCTAGCGTAACACCCAGGTATCTAACGTCGAGTTTCCAGTTAAGTTGCTCATTTTTGATTTTAATATAGTTGTTTAAAGCGGGTTCGCGTCTTGTAATTGTTATGATTTAAGTTTTACTATCTTTAATTTTGATTTTTCAATTTATAATAGAATTTGGATAGTTTTATGATTGCATCAGTTAGTCTGTTATTAATATGCCATATGATGATGTGAATAAGGCGGTATCATCCGCATATAAGTGACAGTGGACATTGTCTATAGTGTCTATGTCGTTCATGTATATAATAAACAAAAATAGTCCAAGAATGTTTCCCTGTGGTACTCCTGCTGCAGAATAACTAATTTTAGATTTATGAGTTTTAATTTTAACATAAAATTTCCTGTTTGATAAATATGATTTGATCATAGAGACTAGATCATGAGGAAACCATAATTTATTAACTTTAAAAAATTCATTGTGCCAGCTTGTATCAAAAACTTTCTCAATATCGAGCATTCCTAATCCAGTGTGTTTATTTTTATCAAAAATTATCACTGATTTGATCACAGACTTTTACTAGTTGCATAGTGGTATTTAAATTGGGTCTAAAACCGTCCTGAAAATTATTAAGAGTTTTGTTTGTATCACAATGTTTTCTTAGTCTAACCAGTAATATTTTTTCAAATATTTTACTAATATTTCTGAGTAGGATAGGCCGTACGTTTTTAATCAAGGAAGCATATCCTTGCCAGGTTTTAGGAGGGGCACTTTTACCGATAATCTCCACGACACAAGATAATGACATAGACGAATGTAAGAATATATATATATATATATATATATATATATATATATATATATATATATATATATATATATATATATATTCATAAATGATCAGAGCGATTTTCATCAAATAAGAGTGTCAGTAGCAGAACTGACTAAATTAATATCATAATGTTAAAAATTATTTTATTGCAACTGCATGACGTTTCGGCGGTGTAACAAAATAAATCAGGTATATAAACAAACATTCCCATTAATCAAAAATAATAAAATAATAGTGATGTTTTTCAAATAAAATACAGCATTATCCTTGTTCATGATATTTATACTATATGAAATACACATCCAATGTTAAAAACAACTAATATAAAAAATAATAATCATGCGGGACAGAATTTAAACAATAGTTGAAAATTTATATCAAAATTAGCTTATAATTAAGTATAAATTGTTAATGGGAATTGTTTCTATTACAATTACATGACGTTTGATTGCACAATATCAAGACATGAATTAAACATATTAACATGATTTATAATATACACAGTATAAAGACTTCAATGAAGTATAAACTGTGTGGCCATTATATAACAAATTTTACATAATGTGTTTACTTCAAAATTAAGACATGAATATCGTTAGCATTCATGATGCATTAAAAGGTAAATGATATGAACATTTGAACAATGCTTTGAAATAAATCCACACTTATGTTAAAACAATGTAAACATCATATTACTCTGCACATATGTACAAATTCTTTAATAAAAGATCAGAAAATATTTTTCATCACATAGATAAATCAGTAGCAGAACTGACTATATTTATATCATCATTGCATGAATTATTCTATTACAATTATATAACATTTGATTGCATAATAGCAAAAAATAAATAACACATACGAACCTACATTTTCAATAATAATAATAAAACATAGATAGGTATAGGTTTTTTTTTTAATATATTAAAATAAGTTTATAGTATCATAATTTTCAGAAATACATATCCAATGTTGAAGACGATAAATATGTATTAATAATATGGAGTATAGTGTAAACACGTATAGTTAAAAATTTATATCAAAATCAATTTTCAAGCATAATAAAATATTTAGTAGCATGTCAAGAAGAATACATAAATTTCATTCGGTTTTATTACCAGTTATATGTAGAAATAGCTGAAAAATAAATTTAATGCATATATATTCGCGAACGCGAACCGTACTCAAATCTCTAAAAACTGCCCGAGGTAATTAATAATAATGAAGTCTCGTTAAGTATATGTTGCGCAGTGAATATATCTTAGAAATGAGGAAGGCAAAAAACTCGTATTTCATCCGCCAAATCGTCATCATTAATATCCGCGCTAGTTAATTAATAATTAATCGCTCCTTAATTTATAATTTGCGCTTCGATTAATTTCGAATATTACTTAATTTTCGGTTTTGTATAATCAAAACTTTTATTCTTCGAAAAGGGTCTCGTCGATACGGTTTACTAAACGATAAGCGAGGCAAATGTAAAAACTGGAACGAGGAAAAAGAAGTTAAAATCGGTAAAACTTTTATTTTATGGAAAATCACAAAGCTTTTCGGCTGTTAAGCCATTATCGCGAGAACTCAAAAAATCATTCACCATCATCTCCATATCGGAGGTAGGTGACTACTTACCCATGCATAATTTATTCTACCTAGCGTACAAGGTACTCGTAATACATTAGCGCAGATAGACATACAAACACCCGCGAGAACCGATTGTAATCGCTTTGTTGTCGCGGCACAATGCAACCTGCCTAGTGTATTATGTTGTTATCAGAACGCGTACAGTGTTGTGCATGATGGTTTCCTTTGCCTTCCACGTGATATAATATTAAGATTATTTATTTCTTTTCCGATGATAATATTTGAATTCGATGCCTTCCGTATAGAAGTCGGTGCTTTAGCCACTAGGCTATGCCGACGGCTTGCGTAAATATATATATATATATATACATATATATATATATATATATATATATATATATATATGTATATATATATATAAACGTATATAAAATGTTGTAAATAAAAAATAAATAAATATAAATACAATTTACAAAAATTAGCAAAGGGAAAAAACGACATTTAGAAATTAATCCCTAAAAGGAAAATTACAGTTTTTTCACTTCGCTTATTTTTGTAAATCGCATATGTAAATTCGTATTTTTTACAATTTTATATTTTTATAAATCGTATATATTTTCACATTATTTCCCCCCCCCCCTTAAAAATAATTTTAGCGATTATTTTAACTGGTTTTTTGTTGTTTTTTTTTTTTTTAATTAATAAACGAAATTTAAAAAAAAAAGAAAAATTGTTAACGTTAGGAAGTAGTTAAAAGGGCAAGACCCTCGGTTGAAACAGTTTTAAGCGACCGTAGTAATAATAATTTATAGACTAATCTTACTGCAGCTGATGTGTTAGAATTTAGTCGATTATCTTCTAAGGCAAATGGAAATGGACTTACCCAGGAATAAGGAAGTATTCACAAAGCTCACTAAGAAATAGTATTAATAATTACAAGGATAGACAATGTTCTAATATTCACTGCAGATAATGCTCCATACATACATACGCATACACACATATATATATACATATATGTTTATATTTATATATGTAGTTAGATTAACACGATTTTCATGTAATATATTATGGCGAAGGCCCTTTTTTTGACAACCGGTTTAGCAACGTTTTAGGCGTATACTGGTCCGTTAACGCAACTATTCTCCCGCGGTTCATTAAACCACTTTTACAGCCGGTCAAATACAATACAAGAAAAATAGCCACGTACTTCGGACGATCATTTCTATTCGTCCGATATGATCAAACAAGCGAAAATAATACTTTGCAAAATCCAAATAAACAATTTAACCCTAAAGTAGGCGGATTATTTATTTTTCGGAAAAAATTATTTTAAATAAATACCTAAAGTTATGCAATCTTATACCCAATCTAGTATTAAACTTCGAAAAATCTTGTTGTATGCAACATTATGCATTAAATAGTATACAAGCGTTTAAAACAGTTGTATTTTCACTATATATAATATATATATATATATATATACATATATGTATATATATATATATATATATTATATATATATATATAATATATATAATATATATTATATATAATATATATATATATATATATATATATATATATATATATATATATATATATATATATATATTATATATATAGTGTATATGTATATATATATATAATATATATATACTATATATATATATTATATATATACTATATATATATTATATATATACTATATATATATATCGAGTGCGCGCATAAAATGACGGAAAAACCTATAGTTGAAATAATATATCGCATTTAAAGTCGCAGGATAGAATTTAAACTTGTAGTTAATTTAATAAAAACTTTCTCGCAAAAATCACTGAAATGCGTAAAGTTGCGTATTAACGACACGTATGCGTCGTCGAGGAATTTATTGCATAAAAACATTATATGTACCAAAATACAGAATTCCATTTAATACAAAATTTTCTAACAAAATTTTTATGATCTGTACAACATTTGAATGCAGGAGGTTGCGTATTAGCAATATATGACGCACACTAGGGTTAACATCGTGCGGATATGTTTATTTCTGGGTTGTTCAATTCGTAAGTGTCCGAACGCTGTAATAAAACAAAGAGCGAAACAGCAAAGTAGGGATGCCCCTACTCATTCACGGTCATAACAAAGTACACGACGTAAGTTTAGACCAGACAACTTTAGACCCCTTTTATAAGACTTCCTTTCAAATACTACAGTTTAGATAAAAGATAGATACTGGCTCATTCAATACATCGAAGAGTCTCCAAAATGGAGTTAACAATTCCAATTTGTCGGTATCAGTATTGGAGAAGGAGTACAACGCTTATGAAATTATTTACACCAATGGCTCTATTGAACATTCCTAAAACAGGTATACAGCAGGCTCATGCTTCGTTGATTAAGGAAGAAACATTTCATAATGTCCATTACGAGAGGATGATGAAAATACTATAGAAACGCAATATCGTCGATAAGGTCTTACACATATTATTCAGATGTTTAGGCCGCATACGCTTCACTCCCATTAATGTCTTACAGGTATACGTTGCGAAGCGCCCCTTTTCGTTAAGACAGAAATTCATATTCGATTAATTTTACCTTAAAGTCGGTCAGCGTTACCCTCGTATAATCTCAACAAGCAACTTATACGTACGTACAAAGCTCGCAATAATAAATACTGGATTGGTAAAATTTGCCAACACTCATTCATAGTCATAACAAACTAGATGAAATATCCAAGACAACTTTAGATCCCTTTAATAAGGCTTCTTTCTAAATACTACAGTTTAGATTACGACATAGATACCAGCTCATTCAATACATCGAAGCGTCTCCCAAATGGAGTTAACAATTCCACTTTGCCGGTGTCAATATTGGAGAAGGAGTACAACGCTTATGAAATTATTTATACCGATAGGCCTATTGAACATTCCAAAAACAGATATGCATCAGTCTTGAAACATCTCTAAAACCATATGCAAGCTCAACATTTTTTATGGAAATGTGTGCCATACACAAGTTAAGTATTTATAATTCATTTATTATGTAAAAATTGTAAACATAGATTTAAATTAATATTTTATGTTTTTATATATTTGATTTTATTTATATATAGCTTGATAATGGCGTGGTTGCCGAAAAGCTTTTCTTAATAAAATAAAGTTTAGTGATTTCAAACTGTTTTTTGTAATCAAAAACAAATACCATAACGGACACATTGATACTTCGATGATAATAATAATAATAATAATAATAATAATACCATTAAAAATTAATATAAATTCAAAAAGTTTATTATTTTTTTTTTCTTCGAAAAATTAACATGGACGATTCGTAAGAATTGTTAATACAAAACAAACGTGTTCTCATTTCGGTGTTCTCGAAATTCTAAAAATATTCTGGTCGAAAATGTAGTAATAGCGCGCGAAAGTTTCCACCACGTTGCTTTAAACGTCAGTTCGAATAAAAATTCGTATGCTCCTAAATCAGCGGACGACGTAATAAAATTATTAACGAGGAAAAAAATTTAAAGGCGGTAGTGGAAAGGAGAAAAAACATTACAATGAAACTCGAGATGCGGCAAATCGGCGAATGATAAAAAGTTGTATTATTACGTAAAAGTGAACGGGATAATCCACCAGATACAGAAATTATTGCGCAACGTTGTCACAATCTCAAATCACCGCGCTATGATATGTTATTCTCAATTTTATCCAACTTTCTTCAAACAGTGTTTTTTTTTTTTACTTTTTACTTTTTATTTAAGCAAATTTCGTTTTCGCAATCGGCAACTGTAATAACGGAAGCACACAAACAAGGATAAGGATGAGGAAAAACCACCGTTTATAATTTGCACGGCTTAAATTACGTTCGAACGAGCTAATACGACAAGTAGGGTGCAGTACTTGCGGAGTTAAGTATTAGAAAAATTGGTTATATTTTTCGAACAAAACAAAGTTATAATGTTTTTAGCTGGGAGGTACGATCAATTTTTACGTAAGTCGTGGAACCTCCAGTGGTCTGCACTTCCACTTACCAACAAACTTCGATCGGTTCGAGATTTGGACTCAATACCACTCAACAAACAGGAAAAGATGATGTTATACTTTCTCGTCTGTGTGCCCAGGTCGCACTAATATCTTACACAGTTATATCCTAAAAAATCTTCCTCCTCCTCTACGTTCAACCTGTAATCATATCACCGTCCACCACATTCTGAACGCTCTATCCTCGACCTACTATTCAGCCTTCTAAACATTCTTTTCTACACGCACGAGGTTTCTAATAATTTATTAATAAATCCTTCAATTTATATAATCTAATTTAACAATTCGTCCTTCCCATTTATTCTTCCAACTTTTAATTAATTCTCACTAACCTCACAATTCTTTCCTTTCCCCGTGTCGCTGGGTTAGATGCAGTATATGGCACGTAAATCTACAGGTAATCTACAGGTAATTTACAGATAATTTTAGAGTGAGATACGTTCTTATACGTACGCTTAACGCGACAGATTCTGTTAAACCTCCATTTAAAATACAAACGTTTAAATAATACATTGGCTAGCAAATAATATAATAATGAAATATACGGGGGGGGGGCAAATCGAAGATATAATCACGATGAAAAAAGAAGATTAAGCTATTACGGTCTCTTGAAAAGAATAGAGACGGAATGGTCAACAAGAAGAATTTTCGAATACTTTGATAAAAACCCTAGAATTCAAATGGTTCGGAGAAGTTAAGAAAGATCTTGAGCAAATTAACGTCACGGAAGAAGACATTATTGAATAGGAGCAGGTTCAGAAGCGAAGTTAATAATTTCCAGTGCTTTGAAGAAAAAGCGAAGAAGAAAATTGTTATCAAATGGACAGATGAATGGAAAGAAAGCACAGCGAAGCAATGAAGAAATACTGGTAGGAAAAGGAACAAACAGCCATCATGAGGACATTTTACGTGGTCCATAGCTGGCCAATTTGAAGGAAGAAGAAGAAAAATAATAACAACTTTCATATAATAATAATAATAATAATGATAACAAATATGGGAAGCGGTGATTTGTTTTTAACAAAAGCAGCAATAAAGTATTGAATAAATTATAACACAGTTTTTCGGATCATTTTCAATTTTTTTTTTTTTTTAACGTTGTACCGACAATTATATGCCACAACCAACGATGATAAATAGAAGTAGGAAAGATAAAGAAGAGGCAAGAAAGGAAGGGAAAATGAAGAAATATATGCGACTAACATCCCCAGTGAGATAAGTTAGCAGGTTATAAATAATTTAACTAACAATAATAAATAATAATAAAACCAATTATTAATAATAACAATATTTATAAATGATATAAAACAACTACCATATTTCTTACATATCATTTTCGGTCGCTATTCTTTATCTCGTGTATACGGTCGACATCCTAACTACGTTCGCAGATGATACGGCTATTTTATCTATAAACGATTCCCATAAAAATGCGAATGAAAAATTACAACATACAAAATCGACAAAACTAACAAATGAACACGAGATTGCATGCTCAATCGACAAAAATCTATTCACGTTATTTTGTACATCTACGACGTTTTAACTATCATCCGTTATATCTAGAACGACCGTTCATTCATCAAAAGGATAGTGCAAAATATCTAGGTATGCATTTGGACGCTCGACTGAACTGGAAAACTCGTGTAAAGTTTAAAAAGAACAAATGACTAATAAATGGCGACGAATATACCGGTTAGTTGGTTGAAATTTCAAGCTCAGTCTACGTAACAAAAGACTTCTGTATATGCAAATAATTAGACCAATTTGGACGTATGGAGTCCAATTGCGATTAGCTAAATTATCCAGCGGGTACAAAACAAATGTCTTCTGTTCATAACTGGTGCACAATGATACCAGCGTAATGAAGACATCCATTCGGGTTTGGAAATTCCCGCCTATTGATTATGGCACTTCGCCAACATACACAACACAAACGACTTCATCTTCACCCTAATAAAGAGGTACGAAATCTGTTAATCACTGAAAACGACGTCAAACGTCTTAAGCGGAGGAAACCATATGAACTAGCCAAACAGTTCTATTCTTTATATAAACCGCTGAAAATAAATGTACACATCTTTCGTCGTCTTTGTTAATTTAAGTTTATCACTAGTACTATTTTATACATTAACTATAAGAGTGTACTATATACAAAAAAAATCGTTCGATATTCATAATAATTTATTAATTTATTATACGAATGACATTCACCAGCAAACTAGTATATATCTACTTAGGAGATATATATATATGTGTGTGTATATGTATTAGATAATTCTTAGTACACCTAAATTTTGGTATATTGATATTATCTCGTGTAAAACTGGCGCATAGCGCGCGAAGATATGAGCGTGCTTGTTATATTATTATATAAATACAGTACTGAAAAAAGAAGTACTACAATGATTAAGCCTAAACAGGCTGTACAGTGTATAAGCGTATGTGGCGCCGCTGTAAACGAAATAAACTGTTGTAAAACATTAATCTGAATAATAAAGTATTAATAATAATTATAATAATAAAATTATTATATTATTGTTTATTATTATCGGTTAAATTATAGTAATATGATTAATAAGAATTATTGATATTTCCCAGCGACTTTATTGCTGTTTTTTTTTTTTTTTTAATAATACCAATAATAAAATTACTAATAACAACAATTATAAATGTAACAATAATAATAGTAACGTAATTAATATAATAATTATAATTTCGGAAAGCGTATGCATCCGATCGTTCTTCGGAAATTGTCCTATAATATGGTAATCGTAGCGTAGAAGATTGTATTAAATTAGAATGACAAAATGTTAACATATTTCTACTCGCTTACTCGCGTTTATATATATATATATATGTATATATATATATATATATATATATATATATATGTGTGTGTGTTTGTGTGCGTGTTATTGTAAATGTATTACTGTGTGCAGGGGAAGCTGTGAGCAAAAATGTAGGTTAAGGAAGTAGGACGTTGAAACGTAAGAATGTTGAAAAAGAAACCAAACAAAAACAATGTATCGAAGTTGCACCGAACGATTGCTTTGCTGCAAGAGATTGTTGTCTTCTGTAACTGCGACCGCTCTATTCATAGTTCTTCTGCGCTAACGTACAGGCATTTCTGTCTCTTTTCTATAAATAACGTAAAATATTTATATTCTTTTTTAAAATTCGAACACACCTATTAATCTACCTTCCGTACATCTTATTTACTTTAAATCGCTGACGGATCCCCGCATTTTGACGATTAATGTGGCAAAAATGAAAGTTACGACGATAGAGAAAAAACACACACCAACGCATAACGATAAAAATTGAGAATAAAGTATAAGAGCGGATGGATAGATTTAAAAGTATCCCGATTTCTGGATTACAGACTCGCCGGAATTAGGAAAAATTAACGTTTCAAAAACGAAATAACTTTTTAGCGAAGTCACGATATTAACTGACATTAAAGGTGGGAATAATTAAGTGTGTTATGTTTTATCTACGCTTTTGTACGAAAATTGGACGTTAAAAACTGAACAAATGAAAAGAGATTAGTATCGTTTTAGACCCGGCTTTACAGACGATTACTATCAATATCGTGGACGGCAAGAGTAACAAATAAAGAAGTTATTAAAACGAATGAAAAAAGAATGGGAATTAATCGGATTGGTAAAATTAAGGAACATTAATTATCCGGATCATTTGATGCGGGGTACCAAAATACGAGCTGGTCCAAATAATACTGATAGGAGCAGTAGAATGTGTTCGTGGTGTCCGTCGCAGAAGGACGTCATGGGTTACAAATATTGAAGAATGGATGGCGGTTGCCGGAATCGAAAACTGTTTTCACTTAGCCCGCAAGCATGGTTTGAAATTGTGAAGGATGTGGATGCTAACCTTCGATAAAAAAACACATACACCTCTCTCTCTCTCTCTCTATATATATATATATATATATATATATATATATATATATATATATATATATATATATATATATATATATATATGCTTAGATTAGTCATGTAGTTTAAACTGGACTTATGGATAACTATTAGCCATATCAGACGTATTCCTTTTATATTAAAAGTATTACGTTAGAATAAAAAATGTAACTTTTATCCGGTTTACTGTTTAAAGATGATGTATTAAAAATTTGTTATATATTTTTTTTTACACGATTTATAATAAATATGAACGCGGAAAATCGAGTAAGAAATTACGGAAATTAATCTATTTATTTATTGTATCGAATTAATTTAATTTTGTAAATACACTCCGTTATTATTACGAGGTTTTCCATTTTATATCAATTCTTTTTAGGGTTTTTATATTGTTGCGTGTTAACCTGTACGCAATCGATGATTCGGTATTATACGTAAAATTTATACATAAACAATTGCGGTATATAGTCGATAAATACTTTCCGTCTAATAGAAAAATTGATTAAATTTATAACGTACTACTTAAAATTAGTTATTCATCAAAATTTATCGTCGAATTCAATAAATAATTTTTATCTCTTTTATTATTTCCATTTTTCTTTTCTCTTTTTAGTATAACGTTTTTATGTGTGTAAAACTTTATAATTTTGTTTAATATTATTAATTTATAAGATAGAAATATATATATATTTTTTTTAAAAAGTCAATTAAATTGTAATCGATGTAAAAAAAAAATACATACGAGAAACAGGCAGACAATTCGCGATAAGATTTAAAGAACATTTAAATTCGTATACGAACAACGATGAAAAATCATTAAACATCGTGTAAAGGTTTAAAACACGAAACGGATAATATTAATCGAAATTATACAAATTTTATATGCGCGAAAAACATTATAAAATAAGAAAATTAAAAAAAAACAAAATAAAAAAAATAAAAAAACAATAAAAAAAGAGATAAAACACAATTAATTAAAATCGACGATAAAGTTTAACGGGGGATTGGTTTTAATCTCATTTTTTATATTAGACGCGAAAGTTTACATTGTTTTATTTAATGTAATTGTGTACGTGTGTGTATAAATTTTATTATATCGCCGAAATGTTTATTGTCTTTACTACGTTCGCTATCGGATTATTTTATAAATAACTAATTTTTCATTTTGCTTTAGTTTATTTCCTTTTATAATTTTTATAAATTAAAAGCAGCGTGTTGTTCTTTTTATAGATATAAAAATTTAGTTAAATACTTTTTTATTGTTTAAAAATTTCTTAGCTAATATAATAATAACAATAATAATAATTATTATTTTTTTTAGAATTATACGTCATTACGATATTATTGTTCGTTTTGTTAAAGTTTACCTTATTCCTGAATTCCGCCAGATCGACATAGAGCATTTCGGAGAAAAAGTGGACGACGAATTATTTTTTGTTAATATTTATTTTAATATCACAATAATCAAGTTGAAATTTATCAAGTTATTATTTAGAATTTTCTTTACTTTCTTTTTGAAAGTTAAACGTAGTATATACATTATTCTACATTTGATGTATGGTGTTGTTGTTTTTTTGCGTGGGTGGAAATGTGGGCGGTACGATAAATTTACTCCGAGCCGTTACAGCTTCGATCCACGATGACCGATTAAATACCCCCAGCGGTCGATAATTTTTTTCCCTCCTTTTCTTTTCACGAAATTAGAAACGTCCTGTCGTATTCGTTGTCGGATTATTTATTATTAAGATGAATGGGCAATTCTTTCTCTTCGCCACGAATGAACGCTATATATAATATTGTGATAATTCAGAGTTCACCAGAGTTCAGATCTCAAATACAATGTGTCGATGAATATCATTAGTTCAACGATCGCGATCCGAACAAAACGATATTTCTTCGCGTTTTCTTCTACCGATAAAATACGTCCAATTTGTTACATCTAATGACGAAACAGTAAGACGAACAATTTTCAAAAAGTGAATTATTTTTTGAAATGTTCCGAGAGTTGCTAGGTAACTTTTTTTGAAACGTTGAGGTAGTCCCGAAAGGGATTTTAATATTTCAACGTTTTCGAACACAGTAACGAAACATCATCGAGTAATATCCGCGCGTTCGAAAAAATTATTCCAACATATAAAAATAAAGTTATCATCGATGAACGATCAATATTTTGCTTTAGATCTATTCCAACTTATTCTTGTAAGAACACGAAGATGAAAACATTCATTGAAATATTTAAAATTCTTAAATTATTATAATATTTAATAACCTTAGCAAATAATTTCAAATTAGAAAAGCTACAAAAGAAACGAACTGATATTTCATCTACTAAACTCTACGGAATGAAAACTATAATCAACAATATGTAAACTAGTTAAAATAATAAAAAAAAAAACGCTTAATAATAATATAATTAATTTTAAAAATCGATGTATTTCATTCGACGATGTTTATACCTAATGTGAGCGGTGCATATCGTAATTACCGATTGGTTTGATTAATTTGTTCGGATACTGTCCTGAAATCTTCCTCGAATGTGGCACAGGCATTCATAATGGTTTGTTGTACAAATTAAGTAAAATGTCACCAGAAAACCCCCGTCAATTGCTTAAGTCGTACTTAGAAAATAGCCCCGCTTCGCAGTAATATATGAAAAAGCAAATTCAACGTGTCAACTTATACGCTTTGGTGTACCATAAGTGTCCTGTACACACCATATACAAACGACATATGCAAATGATACCGTTATAAAGGGTAACCAGGCATACCCAAATGCAGGCGATAGATGTACTACAGAGACACCTAGACAAGGTAGTTAGATGAATGCAGAGGATTGGAAAATCAAGTTAAACGCGTGTTATATTCACGTTTCGACCGGTTGATGTGAGTCACAAGATGTACATAAACAATATACAAGTACCTCGAGCTAACTCAACAAAGTATTCAGGCATTCACCTCGATTCACAACTAACACAGAAAACACACGCGAGCCGAGAGAAACATCAATTACAACGTAAGATGAATCAAATATATTGATATTAAATGGCAGAAAGTCGCCTCTTAACCTGGACAGCAAGCTGTATCAAAAAATCCTGCCTCCCCTCTGTACATACGGAGTTCGAGTGTGGGGCTCATTTCTGCCTCCAACAGAGCTACGATTTATCGTCAGGCAGAATAAAATTCTTCGAACGCTAAGTAACGCACGATGGTCCCAGCGGAACGGTAGTATTCATTGCTATCTGAAAATAAAACAAAATCGATGGCGTCATTCACAAGTTTGCAGTCAAATACGAACAGAGACTACATGGCTAAACTAACAAAGAAGTTACACGGTTACTGGACACAAAAAATGATGTTCTTCTAGAGTTTCCGAGATAGTTCACGGATGATCAACGCCTGTAAAGAATACAGTACAGAAATGAAATATTCCGGTAGAATATTTTTTCAAAGCTGTTGCAGATTAAAAGCGAAAGTAAGAATGGACAAAGTACAACTTATAAGGAAAAGTTGAAACTCGATTATGATCAGAAGAAAGTATTTTATCGAAATCTAATAAAAAATAAACGTTTCGTCAGAAATTATTGAAAAGTTTTCGTTAAAATTAACTCGCAAACGCCTTTGCCAGTAAATAAAACTATAATAGGCGCCAAACATTATTCCCGGATTTAACCGTTCAAACGCGTCACACATATCGCAGTAATTAGCCGTAAACTCCGCTTAAAAATAAAACTTTAATACCGAATTACTTTAAAGCATATACAATCGAGCCGTGAAAGGCATGCTGTTACGATTGTATGAAACAAATGTCGGATTAATAACTGACTACGATGCGGTTACATAATACACAGAAGCTGAATCGGATTAAAAATAATGCACTCAAAATAAGCAGCGGAACATTCCTATACAAGTCCGGTTATCAATTCGCATAATAGACACGATATTACTAAAACATTGACGAATATTATTTAGCATTGAAGTATTAACAAAGTCATATTAATTAGTATAAAACGTTTCATCTTAACCTACATAAGATCTATCGCGATAGAAATAAACCATTCAGTGTCGGATGTACTGACTACTTCGGATACCTACATTTAAATGAAATTATCGTCGCTCCGTTCGAACTAAAAAATCCGCCTTGGAATAACAGTATGCAGACTGTGTCGGCGCATTTTAAAGGCTTATTAAATGCGAAAAAGCAATTAATGTTATCGATCAAGAACACCGCTCGGAACAAGTTACGTCAAATTAAAGTTATACTAGAACATTTGGAAACTTCACATTGCGCAAACACATCGGCCACACTAAACTAAACCACGAACACTCATTGCAAAGTTAACTCCATCGCCATGTACGTTTTGTGACAATCAACATTTTTCCATTGAACAGGTCATCTCCAATATAGAACGCGAAGAAGACTTTTCATACGAACAAATAAGAAGAATTTCTACAAAAGACGCACTTGGTAACGACGAAGCTACGGTACAAGGTACTTTCCGATTTTTAAAAACTATAAAACTATAGTGTCAAGAATTTCCAGTTCCTTAATATTGATCCGCTTACTTTGGCATCATTTCGTAGTGTTCATATCCTAAAAAAATATATTCAATCCTCACTTATTGATATTTTTGATAAGCTAGGTGGGACAGCTGTCCGACTGGAAGGAAAACCTTTGTGCCGAATGTTTTGGAGCGTTATAAACTTAAAAATATTCATATTAATGTTTATAATACTCAGGTGCTCTCTGACCATGTTTGGTCCATAATAGGTTCCATCTTGCTTCTAGTTCGGGATGTACCTTTTGCAGTTCCAGCGAGGACTTCTGTGGTGCTGTAGATGATATTGAGCATTTAATGTTTGATGATCCCTTGTTTGATGATCCTAGCATTAAATTTAAAATACACAGCGGACAGCCTTGTATTGTCTAAACACAATCATGCCAGTCTCCTGTCATATATGGAGTTGTCAATGCTAAGAAAATTTAAAAGTGGTGGGTGAATTTTTAATAATTTTTTTTCTGGTTTTTTTTTTTTTTATGTTTTGCGATATTAATTCAACCGTAAATCCGTATCTTTTGTTCATGGTCATTGCCTCCGTCCACTTTATTACTAACGTTGCAACTTTTATAATATTGTCTAAAATTGTAATTATTATCATATTTATGTATAAGTACACTTTCCTAATTGAATGTTTAATGTATTCTTAATTGATTTTTCTATTAGTATTTTTAAGAGTATCTTTGATGTATATATATAACCTTTTTATTTATTTTTTATTTTGGCTTGATCATTATCTTACATTTTTTTTATCTCTGTTTTAAAATGTACGTATATATATTATTTTGTTTGTATAACATTAATTTTTATATTTATATACATATTTACACAATCACATTTTACACACATTCGGTCTAGGGGACTATGTTTTTCCTTATTCCATCCTATTTTTAAGTAACACATTGCAGGGAACTATCACACACACCTATATATATATATATAACACTTACACACAGTTATTATCTATTAAGAACACTAGTTCCCTGCACCCTTATAACCTCATTTTATTTAATCAATGTCCCACCGCATAAGTCCATTGGGGAAACAATAATAAAAAAAAAAATATATACCAGAAGATATAATTTTTAATCAACATATCTTTTTATTCCAATTTTAAATGACTAAAGTATTGAACCTTATAGAAGATATAATTTACGTTTAATTTCTGTAAAATTATCTACAAGTATTTTTGGTATACATATGGTAGAATTGTTTGTAGAAGATATTGTAAACTTATAGAAGACATAATTTTCCGTTTAATTTCTGTAAACTTATCTATAAGTATTTTTGATATACATACGGCAGAATTATTTGTAGAACTATAATGTTATCTATAATTTTCTAAATTGTACTGTATCTCCTAGACGTAAATGACCTACAAGTCGAGCGTCTTTAAATATAATTTTAATTTTTTAAATTACGTTCACATTTGGCTTCCAAAAATATCGCTTACGTGTTCGAAATAGAAAAGCTAAATTATTCCCGCGTTTAATCGTCCAATCGTGTCATAAATATCGCAGTAATAAGCTGCAAATTCGATTTAATGAATGTATAATCGCGTTTAGCCGTCAAAAATACAGTTCACGTGTTTATGCCAGTTTATTCGGCATTTGTTTCGAAGTTATATTATTATATTATTACGGCTGTAACTGAAATTTGAAAACTGGGATTACTGTTTTTAAAATAGTGGGCGACGTATCCGTTGAAATTTAAACGCAGTAATAAACGATATATCACCAACGTTGTATAATACATCAACCTGAACTATAAATAATACAATGAATAATAAACGAATTCAAAGTTAAACGATATATCACTAGCGATATAACATCAACCTCGACCATAAATAATACAATAAAGGAATTTGAAGAATGATTATTCTTTTCGACCTTAATAAAAACAACTAATCAACGCAATAAAACGGAATAGACGTGTTTAACGCAGGCCAGCCAAAAGTAAAATAATAAAAAAAAAAAATCACGCAGGAAATTATTAATAAAATTTTATCTCGGGAAATAAAAAATTTAACGGACGCTGGTTTTTTTATTTCGTCGTTAAACGGTTATTCGCGTTTATTGTTCCCCCGCAAACCACCACTTACGGGGCAGAGCAGCAAAAAATTATTCGGAATAACTGTTAAAAGATGCGATTAAAAAATGAACCGTAGAATGAAAGATGATTTAAAAAAAAAAAAAGGTATAGATTAATTGGCGTAAATGTACAAAATTACTAAAAATAGAAAAAAAATGGTATGAAACGAAATTAACATTTTTCAAAAAGTTAAATAAATATATCGTCGACAAATATAAAGAAAAAAGAACTGGAAGCGCTGCTATAGATGAGTTGTTTTTTTTTATGATTAATGCCAAGGATTAGTATATTTTTTATATATAATCTTTGTTATTGTAATTATTAATAATTTACTTTATCATTAAAAAGTTTTGTTCGACGCATCGCCGTAGCAATGTTAAATTAAGGAACAGAGACGAGACAGGCGTAAGAATATAATTAGGTTAGTTAGAGAGGGATATAGAAAACGGAAGTGAGCATGGAAGGTTGGTAGACGATCTGAGTGAGGAGTACAAAGGAGGATATGGAGAACGGAAATCGTGAAGCTACACACGGTACACTGAGGAACTTCTGTTGATCAGGTATGAATGGGTGAGTCTTGTATGACCCAGCCCCGCAATCTGCTGAGGACAACGCCATTTTTCTAAAGTAAAACGGAATTAAGAATTGTTCGTTCGATAAAATATATTACGCGTATGTGTACATGCCACACGATTACAAATATTAAACACAAAACAAGCGATACAGTCAATTGAAAATTGATCTAAGATACTGCCACAATAGAGAAATTAACCAATGAATTACGGCAATAAATAACGAGATTTAACCGATCAAGTTTGAAAATATTACTCTAATAATTATTAGTACAAACGACGTGGACGGTGCGTTTCGAACTTACACACATACACATCCACGAGTTGGTGTCCAATGGTTAATAAACGATAGTGTAGCGTATAATGAGGATATTAACAATTTCGATAATAAATAGCGATTATTGTAATAGTAACACTTTGATATTACTAATTATCGTTACTATTACTACTTCCAATTAGGATATCGTTAACAGCGAAACACGATAATAAAAACAATCGATAAAAGAAGTTTCGATGCAGTAACGTGCGATACAATAAATAACGTGACAGTATTGGCGTATTCAGTCAAATGATTCCCGGTTTATTCAAATGGTAACGTGTTCGCGAATATATTTACGATCGAAGGGAGTTTTACGATTATTAATATTAAAATTAAAGAAACTTTCGGTACATAAGACGACCTTATTTCGAAAAAAACAAACCAACAAACAAACAATGATTAGGTGTATTCGTAACTTTAACGACTCGAGCAAGAAGAGTAAACTTGCGACGATGTATCAGAAGAGCTAAATAATTTAAAATATAACGGATATAACATCAGAGAGGTTGAACTTTTCATCAACAAATGTAATACATTGAAAAGGAGGACAGAAACCATTAATGGGAATGAAACATTCCATGCTAATGTAGGTCTTGTCTTATATAAAAGGAATTAGGGATAGAATTGGAAGAGTATTATGCAGAAAAAAAATGTTAGATCGGTGTTTAATATCCAGCGAAAAATTGGAAATAACGATTAGTAGACTTTGGGGAGAAGTTCGAGGTGTGTATCATATTCCGTTATTAATATGGGAAGTGTTATATTGCTCAAACAGGAAGACCAATGTGTAGATGTTAGCAGACCCTTTAGAACTAAAAAATCTTACGCGTAATTTCGGCCATGTCATCAAATTCAATAATGTCTCTATTTTGGTTAGAGTGGATCATATAACGCACGGTCGACAAGAAGCTGTTGAAATTAGTATATATCAAGATTAGTGTCCGACCGAAACAAGATTTTCAGCCGAAACCGAATCTTCGGCCTCGGTGTTAGTTTCGGCCGAAACCGAAACCGAAATTTATTTAGACATATTAAACTTTCTATTGTATATTAAAATCTGGCGTATTTTATACACAAATACAATTAACTCATGTAAAATACAATAAAAAGTAATAGTTGCAATATTTAACAACGATAGTTATTATTTATGTTATATTCACAATTTGACATTAAATAATAAATTGAAATTAGATTTAATATTCGTAATTAAAAAGTCTTATATTGTACGCTAAGAAAAGTAATTTTTCTTCGTTTTCGCTAAGCAGGTTACTCCGACGATCTGCGTATATTTGTCCAGCGGCACTAAACAACTGCTCACTGGGAACACTAGTAGGTGGAGCAGAAAGATACTTTAAAACGGCTTTTCTCAGGGTAGGATATGGACTACTGTTCCAATAACAATATATGTCAGCATTGCGTTGCAATAATGGCTCCGACAGATAAGACTGAATTATTTTTTCCAAAACAGTTTTTTGATCTTCAGATATGGTTGCCTGCATCTGTTTAGGAATATTATCGTGTATATCCCGAAGACTCTCTATTTCTTGCTGTAGGTTGGAGGCTGGCGCAATACCAATTCTGTAGAAACTGAGGGAACATTTTCTCCACCACCAGAAAGTATAGGATCCTCTACGTCGTCGTCATCCTCTGTCAAAAAAGACATTATTTCTCTCATTGCAGTATCCACTTCATTGAAATTGAGATATTTCGATTTAAATCTTGGGTCCAGCATTGTCGCAGCCATCAATGAAGGGTGCCTTTTTATAAGAGAAAATTTGGTATTCAATGACTCGTACAATGAGTATTTCATATTTGTCAGCATCTCATCTTCCTTTTCGGATCGAACTTGTAGGTTGCGCTTTAATAATGATATCAAAGGTATTACTATTGATATGCATGCGCCATCAAATGATAAATCAAGTGTGGCCTCATAGAAAAATTTCAAACAGGCTGTGAGGTTCGTTAAAACATTCCATTCATTACATAAAAGAGTATCAATTTTACCATAAGTATATTGGTAATTAAACACAAGTTATAACCGGAAGTTAGCCGAACGACGCGCGACAATTAATGAGTCATAATTACACTAAGTTTCGGCGCGGCCGAAGTTTCGGCTATTTGGCCGAAACCGAAATTGTGGCCGAAACTCGATTTTTTGGCCGAAACTAGCCGAAACCAAAACCGAACCTTCGGTCGGTTTTTAATCAGGATAGTTTCAATAGAGAGGATACTTTCGTTTGAGTGATATTTGGAACCGTATTAAATGCGAAAGAACAATACAGAAAATACAGACCAACCAGCACTCTAACAACCAATTAAATCCATGATATTGGTAGTGATGTCGCTCAAAGGTGTATATAGACGTTTCTTCAATAATTTAGTCATTTGATGTGCTGCCCCGATAATGAACTGTGTAAATAAGTCTGAAACTATATTGTTTTTTTTTAAATAGTGACGTGGTATCTAATGAAAATTTTTTAAATTTTAAGATTTACGATGTAAAAAAAATGTTTTCAAATACTATGCTCATTTCAAATGATTAATTATATAATTTATTTTTGAAGTGAAACTTCTATTGGCGCGTTGTCTATGGTAAGATGAGCGAGCTAAAGCCTTATACACATAGGCGCACAGGCCTATTCTCACAGTGTAGTATGGCTCCTTCACTCTTTCCCGCATGCTGTACTTATATATACGTATATATTCAGTTTACATACATACGTATCGGCATATATATATATATATATATATATATATATATATATATATATATATATATATATATAGGCGTAATAATTTTTTTGTATTCGTACTCTTTATCATGCGCATGCGCACACGGTTATCCGTTTATGTATGCGCGACGTAGATTTGAGAATGAAAACATTTGAGTCAACGCCACGTCAAGAGTAAGCTATAGCCGACATACCGTTTCTTTTCTTTGTGATGTTTGTACGAAATCGTGAGGTTATTAAAAAGTGTCTTTTTGGGAAAACATGCATAAGTTTTACTTTTTCCCTGCGCCGTAAAGAGTTTTTTAAAACTTTAATTAGAGTACTTAGAAGACACTGGCCGCACCTACTAATAGTATTTTAAGATGTCTAGCAACAAATATATAATGTCCGAAAAAGAATTTCAAAATTGAAGTTTAGTCAATTAAAGTTGTAAAAATTAACGTTTAATTAACGTGACAGGTAATAATTGCACTGAATTCGACGGAAATGTCGATCTGGCGCAGAATAACGAAAATGCATTGGAAATAATTAGAACTCCTAGAAGGAATACACGAAAAAGAAGTTTAATAAATCGTATAGGGAAAAGTAGAAATTATTACGACACGTAATAAGACGTAATAACTGCATAAAAAATACTACAACTTATCCACACGGCTTCGCCTGTGTAATTATTTCTTTAAAGCATGCCAAATTGATAACACAAATAGGATAGAAATTAGAATAATTGAAAGTTTTAAAAACGATATCTCCGCCAAATCGTTTAAAATTTAACACGTTTTCTAATTTCAATGCATCTTCACTAGCAACACAGCATGTGACGAACCACGTTTCGATACTATACTAATATATAAAACTGTTAAAAGAAAAATTTTAAATTGTCGCAATTTCTGTCCTATTTATGATAACAATGTGAAACAAAGCTTAGAAGGAATCCAATATTACAGGGTGTAAGCTATGCAAATTTCATCAATATTGCTTTAATCGGTTTTTTTTTTTTAGTTAAATCGGAGCAGACATAAATTTTAGAAAATAGATTTTCCGTTTATGTGCGATAAAAATAGCCCAATGCAGATTATCATAAAAATATACGCAAATGACAGACATACAGTTTTATAAATTGGTATAGATATAGATAGTACAGATTAGTATAGTTTAGATAATAGAGCGTAAAGGTTACAGCCAAATGGGCCGTTAAGGAGACCTAGAACGTCTATAATGAATATACGATCGTCCGAATATAAGCAAATATCAACTTAATTGGATACAACAGGACACAATGTCTGCAGTGACAACGAGGATTGCCTTTAGTGAATAAAAAATATGTATATATTCGTATATTCATATATATCACATTTTACATGCATATACGCGTACCACACATTACCTTACGTTTCACTTTCAAGGTTACCTAAGACGTCTCTTTTTGTGCATATTAATTTGAATGCGTAATATGAGAAGTTTCGCAACAGTGTAAATATTGCAACGTAAATATTGATTTAATACATAAGCGAAATTTCATCGGAAGTTCACGACGGTATAACGTAGAAAATAGACCAATTTTTGTAAATTTTCGAAGTGAATAAATATCGGTTTCTTCTTCTTCTATATGTCCTCGGAGAACGTTTGCGATCATCTGCTTGACTCGATTTTTATCCGTAACTTTTCTAAATATTTCATCTGTATATAGTTTGAGTCATTTTTATTTTAAATTTTCTAACCAAAAATAATAATACGAAATGTAAATTATATTGTACAATTAAAGATAATTATTCGATAAAAATGTGACCAATAAAAGGCGCAGAAAAAAATGGAAAAAACCCACGTGGTACGATTAATGATTTCGAAGTATGTAAAGGAAAACTTTGATAAAGTTAAAATATTGTTAATTTAATTAGAGTTCATTTCTCAAATCTATATTAATGCGCAATGTTCCATAAAAGTAATGCGCAAAAATCATTTATGTATACATCAAAATAATCCGAACTATCGTTATCATAACGGTCGCATTTTTTTTTTTTTTGGCAAGAGATAGCGTCTAACGACTTAACAGATTTCTCTTATCCTGGCTGCGTCTATATATAGCTGCCCGAAGCCTGTTGTTATGATTTTCATTTTTCTTCGTTATAGATTTATCTTCGAGTTTTCCTTGCGTTGTTAGCAAGTGCTTTTCGGATCTCTGTCCTGCAAACTTTCTACTGCCGCGCAGTATATCATCTATCGTCCTCTTGATTCCACTTTTCCGGACTATTTCGCTTCAAAAGACTCAATATAACCTATACAACCGAGTATTACGCCCCCACCACAAAAAAAAACAGGAAAATTATTCCGAAATAAAAAAAACTTAAATAATGGCAGTATTTCAGACGGCATTATTTTAATATCTTTAAACGTCGATAAAGTTCCCGGTAGGAACAATTTATTATTAAACGAAAAAATTTCGAAAGTATTTCGTAATATATTCCTGAAAATGACGACTTATTAAAATAATATTTCTACCTAACGAAAATTTCAAATTTTTAAAAATTTATGGACAAATAAAACGTTCAGTTTTTAAAACAGAAATTTCACACCAACACTTATGTAATGAACCAATACTCTTCCTGTTATGATGAACTTCTCCTAAATACTGCTAAACGATCTCGTTGGTCAGCCTGCAGTAATAAATAAGAAAAAAAAAATTATATTTATAACGGGCATAATCGACTAATTCTTGTAATCGATTAATTAGTAATATCGTTTTTTTTTTTTTTTTTTTAAGTCACATTTGTTCCATATAATATAACAGATGTATTCAATGTTTTCCCTATATGCAATGTCGCAATGTAACGTACTAATTATAAATCATTAATTATTTTCGATTAATCGTAATAAAATTTTAGTCTAAATAGCTGTTTATACTTTAAATATCATTTGTTTTAAATTTAATTATTCTAATTCGCAACGGGTTTTTTAAAAAACATAAAAATATATAAAATAATATATGATGCACGATCTTTCAAATGTAGTATATAAAATAAAAATTTAGCGATTTTGACTACTTTTATTCGTTGTTTACTTTTTATATGCAAAATAAATTTAATAGTGAGCGTATTTCTAGATTATCAAATATTGCGAAAATGTTAATTTATTATATTGTTTCTTGAAACTTTTAATTAAATGTTCGAGAATAGTTATCCTATAATTTATTTTTATTTTATCGCGACAATCGTCGGCGAATTGCTAATTAGTAACATACAAAATAATAATAATAACCAGGGTCTGCATATTTTCGCGGGATAGACCCTAAAGAAACAAGTATCATGCGAGAGTTGTGAATATTTGAAACGCGATGTAAAAGCATAAAAGCATTTGAGCTAAATTGAAAAAATTACCATTCAAAATGTTCTAAATAAAACCGATTAAATATATATATATATATATATATATATATATATATATATATATATATATATATATATATATATATATATATATATATATTAGATTCAATGAGAAAGTAAAGGATTAACCTGAATTGAAGACTCAAAGAGACTGTGAAGGAAGCAAAGAAAGAGGGCAACCACATCGGATAAGGATGGATGGTCGTGTACTTCGAAGGTATTCTAGAAGATAACATCTCACGAAAAAGAACCCGTGGAAGACCGATATTTACATTTATAACAACCCTGTTGAACTATGATGAATTAAAAAAAAGTTGCGGAAGACCCAGAAAAATAGAAGTTTACTACCGTGCAACGGACCAGTCTTAGGACTAGTAATGCTAATGCTGATAATGACTAATAATGACATTAAAAAATATTACACCCGGGTCCTAAGACGTATATATATATATTTATTTAACACATTCGATCGTTGTCACGTGATACTCTTTACGTCCGAAGTTAATTTTTGAATATTTAAATTATTTATTTACTATTTTAAATCGCTGACGCAAATCGTTGTTAACTACTCGTCGATTCGTCCAGTGCGATTACCCATGATTAAAAAACGAAATTTCACATAAATTTGCAAAAAAACAAAATTCAAATTCGCCGTCACTGAATTCTAATAAACCGCAGACGATGTAAAGACCGATTGAAAAGAGCGAATTATCATCATCCGTAAATCATCTCGGATGTATATAAAAAGAGAAAAAAAGATGGAAGAGTCATAACCAATTCGTACCTGTTCAATACTGTTTTTCCCTTCATGTCCTTTCAATAACATTACCAAATTTACCTGTTCGGACAAATCGTAACAAGTTTATCCTTAAACCCATTTTAACCGCTGCATAATAATAGTCCTCGTATAAACCATCTCTTTCTATTCTGCAAAGACATTTTAACTTATATCCCATAATTAATATCGTAAGCTCGCCTAACCTTATAGTTACGTCAAATGTGTTATATATATAAATATCTATTTATCTCCACCGTCGCGATATTACTACCTTCATATTCGTTTTATATATATATATATATATATATATATATATATATAGCTCGATCGATATAGGATGCGGCGATTATTAATAATATATAGTTCCTATAGACGGAAATGGTAACAGGGAAGACTAATGTCGCGGTGGCACAATGATAAAGCAAAAGGGAGCTGGGAAAAATTGGTTAAGGAAAGCGCAGGACAGAAGTGACTTAAAGCATTCATTTAAGAGTGGATAGACAAAGGCTTATCGTGATTGTGATATACATATATAACGTAGTTAAAAAATAATAATCGAATTGGAAAAACTATTCTGGTTACAAAAGAAAGTTTTTTTTTCTTTTTTTAGTTTATTAACGAATCAACGTGGATAGTTGATCACAGTTAAGTGATTCGTACACGGAAGCAGTTGGGGCAACGTGGCCTAAAACATTTTAAAAATATCTGCTCTTACGGGTAGTATAAAAATTTCGTAGACTTTTTTTCCCTTTTTTTTTTTTTTTTGTTAACACAGAACTTTTCCGAACATCAAACACTTCGTCCGAGTATTTAAAATCGACACGAAATCTAACACCTTCAAAACCGGGAACAATTACAGATTCAGCGTCGTACCCAAGCTATCCCGACGATCACAGTGGCTAAAAATTTTGTTTCGAGACGTCGTATATGAGGAAGACATTTAAATAATGTCATCTTTAATAAACTGTCTAGTTAAAATGATTATTACTATCCGCTAACGCCTCGTCGACAGCCATCCTGTTAGTAGCCAGAATTCTAAGTTCCGGATATGTATTTATATTCGAGCGATCGTATACTTAAATATTCTCGGTCTTTTGTAACCCCTTTACAAAGTTATTACGTCTTATTTCCTAATAGTTTTATTTTCCGGTTCACGTTGTCCTAGGATTTTTCTTTGTTTTCATTTCTTTGCCAAACTGTTTCAGTTATTCCGCGCTGGATCCGCGTCATCGTTGAATAGTCATTTTCACAACCCTAATTAAACGCGCTAAATGTTTTCACACACACACACACACAAAAAAAAAAAGTAAATGGATATTTGTCAATTTCTATTATCATACGTTATCACGCAAGTTAACGTGTTTTTCCGACTGAATATTTACCTTTTTATTTAGTCCGTTTTTACTGTCCGATATCTTTGTTCTCTTGTTCTTCATATTTATTTCGCATTTATTTAATTCTTCCGATGAATAAACATTTTATTCATATTCTTCGATGATTCCGCTAATAGAGAGCAATACCATCCTCGAAAAACAGATTCGAAATCCATATTTCGTCTTTTTCCTTTCAATTTATTTTTCATCCTTTAGATCGGTTCTTCTTATATCGAATAATCTTCCTCTTTCCAAAGCAGAAAACATTTGTCGCAGCTCGTAAAATCTAAGATGCTCTATATGAATAAATCTGCGTGCAAAGAAACTTTCAAATTGTTATCGTACGCAATTCCTATAACCCAACGCTGTATTAATCCCCCCCCCCGACATTTAATACATCCGCGAAGGGCGATACGACTGGATAATGAAGACGACGATAATAGAAATTATATATAGAGTATATTCCGATGAATTAAACGCGCGGAAGCAAAGAAATTATTACGCGACGTAAAATGAGATGAACGATAAGAGAACAACCAAATGAGTTTCTACTTTAAAAAAAAAATAAAAAAAAAAATTATATTAAAGAATAAAAACTAAAAACAGATAAGACGTATAGGGAGGGATCTGAAAGGGATAGAATTGATCTTTTGGTTCACTTGTTGCGTAGAATACGAAATCATCGTTGCTGATACATCGTCCCGATCATCAGAAATTAATGTTGATGATTATTGTAACACGAAAAAAAAAAAAAAAAAGTGCCAGTCTGAAGACTCGGTCATTCACACGACGGCGAAGACCGAACCGGTCGCCGATAGTACCGGCCAGGTCAACGTATCATTTAAAAACTGCATTCGTGCTACTTACTCCTATATCGGTGAGCGCGCTTATACATATCGATACGTTAGTTCTCTGGCAACACGCGTAAACTCCTAGATTACAATTAATTGATTGCCGGACCTCTTCTCTAAGTTTTAATACTCTAGTAGTTAACGAACGCAACTAGACGAATAACTAAATTAATGCAGTTAAACGAGAACGTAAGATTACGATTTTAGTTAACTTCTCGCTACACCCAACTTATAAAAGAACGTTTGTTTCGTCACGTTTAAAATAATCGCATTCAACGTCAAAACAAAACAAATATTTGCATAGTAAAATTTACATACAATAAAATAAACCAGATAATAGCGATAAAAATATCTTACCACAGTGAACTGCTATTATGTTTATTCGTTATTATTTGATATTAAATAATGAAAATTAACAGGAAAAAATGCTAAAACCCGTAAAACCGGTATACGTTTAAAAAGTATAATTTATCATTTACAGGGTACGATGATTACGACAAGGTAACTGCCGATTCTAATTACAGAGCAAAATTTATACTGTATAATTAGTAAAATTAATTCATCGCAAATTTATAATAGGTTGTCTTTTTATACTTCGTACGCATCGTTTTCAGTCGCCCGGAATCGTAAAATAGGCCTAATGTGCGGCGGATTAGTGTGAGATGAACAATGAGTGAAGAATTTACCGGATAAGTTTAATATTTATAATCCCTAAGATATGGTTAGTAATTTCACGCGAAAATCAGATTCTTTCGTAACTTATTCGGTCGGAGGCATCTGTTTTGTATGTTATTTATATGTTGAATTCGAAATAGAAGACGATAATACACGCGTCAGTTATTACCCGGGGTATAAGAGTTTCATAAAGAATTATTTTATTACGACAGTTCAGAATTTTCGGTTAAAGATAGATGGCGGACATTTCTTTACTCGCTTTAATATTAATAGAAGATAATTTTTTTTTTACAACTGGCCAGGTAGCCATCCAGTAATTGGACTGGAACGCGAAATAACTTGTTAGGGGTTAGCATCCAGCGATGGGCTGAAAAATTAGGCTAGATATCAAACGGTCGACTACCTTTTTAACCTACGAACATCTAGACTGGTATCAAGTAGATTGATCGCCAGTACGTTTGCGTGGGTTTTCAAGCGGCTTACATATTGCTTTGCAGCACGTTTGATCTTGTCTTTCACGTATAGGATTTTTAAGTCTCGATGTAACGTTCGATACGTACCAAGGAGTTAGTCTTATGGCCTTGTTCTGAAACCGCTGTATCCTGTTTATGTGTGTATCTTTTACGCAACCCCATAACATTAAACCGTACGTCTAAACATGGTTTGTAATTATAATTAGAAGTTTGCTTTCTAGTGACAAACTGGAGTACCCGCCAAGAAGCCAATTTAATTTGTGCAATGTTATATCTAACTGTTTTCTTTTTTTTTTTTTTTTTTTGGTTAATATGCTTGTGCCATGTCAATTAAGATCTAAATATATGTCTAAGTATTTAACATCTTTTTCTTGGCTAATAATCACCCCATTTATTTTTAACGGTTGATAAGTAAAATTTCGCAACGTGAAATCAAACCTGCGTGCATTTACTTTCGTTTGATACGCCAACATCTCAGCCGGTTTTCAATAGAGTTTTTTGTAGTTTATTAGAAGTTTCGCTATTGTCTTTAGCTAATAAAGCTGTATCGTCGGCAAGCTGTTATTACGTTTAAGTGACGAGTAAAATTTAGGCTGCGATCGAGAAAGACACAGAGATAGCTTATGTCATTTGTCCAATTAATTTGTTAGGTGTGGTCGGACGCACACGATTGAAAAAGATAGCTTTAGTTCTGTTCGGATTATTATTTGAACTATTCTTAAAATAGCGTATCGTACGCTACAAACCTTTTTTTTTTTTTTCAAAGTTTATTACTAATTGCACTGGGCCCGATATAATGCGGTATCGTCCGCAAATATGGCGGAATTAGCCGAAGATAATTTAGGAACTAACAAAAAAATGAATCGAGCACGCTTCGTTGTTGTGAAATGCCAACCGCGCTTTCATAGCGGAGTATTCACCAGAAATGCGTTGATCTCTATTGTTGAAATAACTTTTAATAAGCGTAATTAGATACGTCTGGACATTTTGTTTTAATCGTTTTTACCATCATCGTGTCACACATATTGTATATATGTATATATATATAATTTTTGAAGAAATGATTACTCAAATGCATCTCTTTGGCTTATTCGACTAAGTTCCGTATTTCGGTAGGACTATCGAAAAATTATAGTTGTAGATATGTCAAAATTCGGAACAATAATACAATTGCCTAATCTGAATTACGTAAGGATATATTGATGAAGAAACATTCATAAATCTAAAATTAGTTGCGAACGTCACAAGAGGGGAATCCTTTTCTGACGTTTCTGTTCATTGTATACACAAACATGATATCATAATATCGTCATGCCGCGTAGGACTTTTTCTTTTCATCGATCCGTAAATTGATGGATAACCATTACGAGTGGTTAGTGAGTTCAACTGAAATTGTCTTTTACCTGCCTTTCTTTTAATATTTGCATAACTTTTCGCTCCGGTGTCTTCCCTATTATTTGATTGATTGATTGATAAAAAGTGTATTTGCAAAAAATAAATATATGTTACAAAAAACAAATAAATAATATACAACGCATACACAGTTCTTACTACGTATACTAGTTTTAAAAGTATGCCCAGTTGCTCATTTAACTAAAGTAAATCTATTATTTGAACTATTAGATAAACCAACGCAACTAGCGAATTGTCCGAATTCCGTTATAAATGTCTCGTAAAAAATTGACACGTAGTAAAACCGAAACGATAATAAATAAACCCGGTTTTAAATTATCTTAGCGTTACACTAGTTAATAAAAATAAATCGACTTTCACGAAAACGTATAAACGTCTATTTAGAGCGTGTAAAAAAGTAAGCGATTTCCAATATTTAACAGCGTATAAACGCAAGCGTCTATTAAAATACACAAAACAAGTAATCGCAGCCTGAAATGTTATAAACTTCGCTCAGCTGAGTCTAAGATCGACTCCATTAGTATAAATATATTTCGTCGGTCATCGCCGCTTGAAAATCTTATTGAACCAAACCAGATATATACGTACTGAAACTATGCGCAACGTATTACAAAATTAGCCTTATGTAAGAGAAACAATTAAGAAAGATACTTTAAAATTTTTACGTCTACCGATAAAATCTTTTTTTCTTTAGCGTATAATTCTGGACTGAGGTTCTGAAGTCACCGATGATATAAGCAATGCCTCCTTGCAACGTTCTCCTCGAACATTTAATAACTATGCGGTCAACAGAGTCCGAGACTTTGCTCCACAATCGTATTTTCGACTGTTAGAAAGACAGCTACGTTCTTCAAATGCCAGTCCTCATAATACGATCCAACCGAGTCTTTCCGGGTAATTATCAGATTATATATAACTATTTTATAAAATACACATACGTTTCCTCTTCTTAGAAAAAACTTATCATTTAAAGCATCGAACAAAGATAAAACATTTACTCTAATATCCGTTGGTAAAATTCTATTCCTACAATTCCACAAATTTTCTCAACTTCTTCTACTCGGATCATAGATTCTTCGACTGCTTCTTTTTTCTGTTCGTTTGCAAATATATTTTATATTATTATCTTGATAATATACACCTTCTCATGGTCATGATGGAATTACAATAAAATTATTGAAGGAAAACATTAATATTTTCCTGGAACCTTTGACATTTTTATTTAACGAATCTGAAAAAGCTGGAAAGTTTTCGAAACTGGCTATTATCACAGCTGCGTATAAATCGAATGTAGGTAATTATAGACCGATTTATGTTTTGTCGACGATATCTAAAGTTTTTGAAAAAGGCGTGAAAACTTTATTGTTAAATTATCTGCAAAAATACAATTTCTTGCGTCTATCAATTCGGGTTTTTACCGACAAAATGAGTTAACGTTGCTCTGTTTGAGCATGTGACACAGAGCAAAATATCTAGAAGAGGATAGGTCCGCTATCTCAATTTACTTCGATTTAAGTAAAGCTTTTGATACACTCAACCGTAAAATATCGCTTAAAAAATATATATATTTAGAGGGAAAATTTTTCGTTACTTTAAAAGTCACCTCGAAAACAAGGAATACGCGTGGTGAAGATAACCAACATGCAGACGTCGAGGCAGTGTTTTCGGACCGCTTATTTATCTAATTTATATAAACGATTTATGTAGTTTAGAAATTAATCTACGACGGTGACACGGTTGATTCGATACAAACCGAAATACACATGCAAATCTATCAAGTACACATATACGCAAATAATTCCGTACTTTCACATTGGCACGAAACCGTAATAAATATATATATGCAAAATCAGATACACTCTGACATATACACACACACGAAAAATATTATCACTTAGATCAGACAGGGTGGCCAAACATCATGCTATTAAACCTTTAACGATTTGTAAGAATTCTCCAGAATGATTGTGAAATATATATATAATTCGGGATTTTATAAATGAGTATAAAGGGGATTAATACAACGCAAAATAATCGACGTATAAAGCTCGCGATTCATAAAACCAGAATCAAATAATAATAATAACCATGATATACATATTTATACATTATTAGGTAAGTTTTTATATAATATTTAGGAATTGTTTCGCATGTTGTAACATCTTTTATGAAAAAAAAAAAAAAAAAAAAGATAATGAATTGGAAATTTATTACGGTATTATAAAATATCAAAAATTATATTTATAAACAAACATCTGTGCCTCAGAATGCAGGGAAGTGAAACTTAAAGACGTTTTAACTAAACTCCCAACAGAGTTCTTTTTTAAATTTTTACACGTATATATATATATATATATATATATATATATATATATATATATATATATATATATATATATATATATATATATATATATATATATATATATATATATATATATATATATATATATATATATATATATATCCGTCCTATTTTCGTTTACTTGATCACTCGCTTTCTCGTTATGCGGGTAACTTCCCATATATAACGCGACAATAGAAGCTTCACTTCAAAAAAAAAATAATTGAATAACGCGGGATAAATAATTATTTCTTTCAAAATAGACAAAACGAACCATTCCAGCAGAATATTTTTTGATTTATAGTCACTATTATCAACAACGTAGAGAATTTTTTTTGTATGTATAATCTAAATCCAATAGATAAGCCAATATATTTGTTTTATGGGACCAGCCGCAATCACAAACTGAATTAAATATTATTTCAAATATAAAAATAGTAGTAGTAGAAATAAAAATTATTTTTATAACCAGTTTTTAAAATTTTAAATTTTCGGATTAATTTTTTACTTACAATTTTCTTTCACGAAAAATGTAGTAACAACAATTTAAAAATTATCAAAATTAATAAAAAAAAAGAAATATTTTAAATTTTTTTTCTCATTCTGGAAACCGAACATTACCAAATAAAAGTCTTTAAAGAGGTGAAACTTGTAAGACGAAATTGACGAGTTTTCGTATAGCTAATCACGTTTGGTTTATACGTCTGAGTTACGATATCCATCATTGTCATTTCCATCTCCTATTAAGAAGGTTATGTTGGTCCGATGCTGACTTTCTCCTATCCGTCTCGGACTTTGATGTCCGAAATATTTCTATTTCGCTTCGTTAATTCGAGTCAGCAATAAAGAAGTCCTTAATAAAGCGAATAAAAACCATCCAGAATTACTAATCTGTATTCAAAAAAGGAAGCTGATACGTAGGACACATTCTGAGAGGGCGTAAGTATGAAATAATGCAGATTATTGTACAAGGTAAAATCCCAGGCAAGAGATCAATGGACCGTCCATAAAATTCATAGATGAGAGACCAACGACGCAGGTTTGGAGACGAAACTTCAGACTGCTGGGTCAAAAAGATATTGTAATCCAGTTGATATGGCGATGGCAGATGAAGAAGAAGTTAATATTACCGACTTTACATTCAATACTTCCGTATTGATTATGTTTCACATCTGTGATGTTCGTGAATTCTTCTATAGCGCCACATCTCGAAGGCGTTTGTTTTCTTTTTGTCGGGTCCCCGAAATATATCGCACTGTGGACCGTACAAAGCATCGAAGAATCCTCATTTTTCATGGTATGAACAGGTTTCTGCCTTCGGTATATACTAGTCACAGACATAGCCGACTTTTGAGTAACGATTAATTTTTTTTTTTTTTAACTAGTCGACTAACTAATTCGGTTTTTCCAATTATAGTTTAATTTTATTATTTTTTAATCTCCACTGGATTATAAAAATGTGATACTTATGTTAAATAACGACGTTAGATTTTTACTAGGATAAATTATTGATTTTTTTAAAACACCGATTACATATATTCACGTTGTATTAAAGTACATTTAATTTACTAACGGTGTTCTAAAATTTGTATGATTACACGATTTACTTCACAAAGTTCACGCAATTCTAGATTATCCGTTATTCATAAATTGAAATATATTTTTTAATTTGATTTTAAATACAATTAGCTTATTTTATATCTGTTATTCGTTATATAACTTATCATCATTTAGGGATATTTTCATCTGCCATATCGTGTTTACATTATGCTAATAAAAAATTAAAGTAAATCTAACTAAATAGAAAACCGAATAATAAGTCGGAGTAATCGGTTATGTCCATCACTAATGTCTATATCGTTTCGAAAATTATAGTCATCGGTGGTAATACGAACGACTAAATGGCATATAAATAATGAATGAAACAAAATCACATTATATACTGTTTACAAAATGCAAACATAATGCAGAACCAATTATTGCCAAGAGTAACGCAAGTCACTGATTATGTAAAATATGTAGAAATGCACCTGGATAAAGGGCTAACTTGGCAAAGACATATTGATATAAAGCGGAAGCAATTGGACATTCAATTCTGTAAATACCACTGGCTTATTGGAAAAAAATCACCATTATCCATAGAAAATAAATTACTATTGTACAAAACTATCTTTAAATCAGTACGGTCGTATGGTATATTCAATTATACATTAAAATATTTCTAAAATTTAAATGTACCGATCGAAATCTATACGTATCATGTGAAAAATGCACTTTGGGATATTAGAAATGATGACATTAAAAAATAGAAACTGTGAAAAATATGTAATAGGGATATACAGCAAAACAGATGCACATCGCCTAAGATCGCACCTGAATCCGCTAGCAACAGACTTAATTAAATGATAACCTTCAACAGACACGTAGAATTATCGATTAATGTAACAATTAAGGTTGAGTCTCATTAGAGAACACCTTACTACGAAATGAATAGATATATACTCTGGTCATACATGATGTTTAATGCTAACTTTAGCAGATTACCTAAAAATAGTGTTGATATCATTACTTTATCTGAGACTAAACTGATAACCTCACAGTTAAATTTCCTGGCTTTGATATTTGTAGAAAAGATGGGACGCGTTATAGTGCCATTGTTGATTAATCAACAACTACACTATGATATTGTGCCAACGCCCCCATTAAATAGTATTCCGGCTGTTGGCATAAACATTTATTTAACCACTGCTGGTAAAAATGTAAATCGCAATGTAGATGTTGCTACTATTTTTGCTGTTTATAAACGCGCCTAATCGATTAACTAAGTATAGGGAAGATATTTTATCCTTGATGAAGACAAGTAAAAAAATTATTTTAATCGGCGATTTAAACTCTAAGCATAAGTCTTGGAATAATTTTAATAATAATCAGGCTGGCAACGTCTTACTTAGTACTTCTCTACCAAATAATATACAAATATTAGCACCACGAGAACCTACATACTTCCCACCACCTGGTTCTCGACCTAGTATTATTGATTTAGTTCTAGTCAAAAATATCAATACAATGCTGCCCATTCCAGTTAAATCCTTCGATCATAACCCAATATTTATAATCGTCAAAACTGGCAACATACTACAACAACCAGTACGTAAAACATTTAATTTTAAAAATGCGAACTGGAATTTATTTAAGCGTCATATTTCTGATAATACAAACTTAAACCTACCTATTTCTGATACTGACAATACTGACCACTGTCTGACCACTCTGACGAACTTGATTCATGAACTATTGCCCTTTCTGTTCCTATTAAGCAGAATGTTTCTCCTATATCTTCGATCCCTTCGTATATAACTTCCATAATTAAAATCAAAAATATCGTCAGAAGATCCTATACTAAAAGTCGTTCACGTACTGATTTGCAAAATATTAAGAAATTATTGAATCAACTTTCGATTTTAGTTCGATATTTACTAAATAAACATAATAATGAAAAGTTTAGTAAAATACTTTCTAACCTTTCTGTTAAAAATAATAGCCTTTGGAAGATATGTAAACAATATACACAACGTCATGAAGCACTTCCCTCAATTCATGATCCTCATACTAACACATATGCATATAAATAATACCCATAAAGCAGAATTGCTTGCTGCACGCTTTCTTGATGTTCACAGCGGAAATATTAATCTAGCTGCAAGCTATCAGAAGAATAAAGTACATAAAGTTGTCAATAGATTTATCGCATCACCTCAGATAACAACTAACTAACTTCTCCCGAAGAAGTTTTTACATATGTAATGTAAAATATTAACAAAGAAGAAAAACTCGGTAGGTCACGATGGTATTCAATCTACTGTCATTAAAATGACACCTCAAAAAGCCATCGTCCAGTTAACTAATTTGATTAATGCGATGCTTAAATTTGGGTACATTCCTTCTAGTTGGAAAGTGGCAAAAATAATTCCCGTACCAAAACACGGTAAAGATTGCTCTCAGATAGACAATATCCGTCCAATCGCTTGCTTAGCAATCTTAGCGAAATCGCTAAAACATTTATTCTGAAAAGATTAAGCGACTTTATTAATTCTAATAATATTATAATACCTAGCAGTCAATTTGGATTTCAACCGAAACATTCCACAACGCAACAGATAGTAAGAGTTGCTGACTGTATCGTAGAAAATTTTAACTTCAACGAACATACTGGGATGGCGTTAATTTGATGTGGCAAAAGCTTTCGACACAACCTGGCACGACGGTATTATCTACAAAATGTTTGCTACCACGTTTTCCAATATAAAACAGCAAATCCTGTTCTGCCAGCGTACCTCAAGATAGCGTATTGGGACCATTCTGATTTACATGTTTTACGCATGATTTCCCGTATATAAATAACATTGAGGTCTCGCCTTATACGCTGATGACACAGAGTTGTTCTGAAGTTCTTACAAGTGCTATCGGCAATAGGTTACAATCCGGTGTTGATCGTGTAATTAAGTATTTTTATAAATGGCAAATTACTCTTAATCCTTCCAAAACGAAAGCAATTTTTTTTACTCGTCGAAGATCGTTTTCAGACTTCACGTCAGTGGCGTTGATATAGAATGGTCTGATCAGATACGCTATCTTAGTGTCATTTTAGACAAGAGGCTATTCCAAGCATATTGACCATGTACCATTGAAGACAAACAGAGCAATCTGTTCAATCTATCCCATTTTCGACCGTAAATCTCACTTAAATATTAATAATAAACTAATAATCTACAAGTCAATCATTAGGCCTATTTTAACATATTCTTGCCCAGTTTCGTCTTCAGTCTCAAATGCTAGTTTTAATAGACTGCAATTAGTCTAAAATCGATGTCTTAGATGTATCCTCAATGTCCCCGTATACACTAAAATTTCATATATGCATAGTGCTCTGCAGGTACCATATGTAAATGACTATATCCTCAAACTATGCCAAAAAATTTTTCTCAGTTTTACCGTAATAATTTACTTCCAGCAATAGGAAATTACGATTCCAGAGAACTAAGTATCATACTAAGTATAATCGACGCATTAAACATAATGTATTATTCTCGTAACGTTACAATTCGTATTCGTTTCCATTATTTATAAATGAACATATTCGTTATATAATTAAACTTATTATTTTTTTAAATCACCTATTGAATTTGTGATGGTTTTTTTGTCTGATTTTTCCATCGATACTATTTATATCTTGTATATTTATTATTTACCAGTTTATATTATTCGTTACTTTCATAAATGGAGAGGGCATTTGTTCCGGTACATTTATTAAATATTATTATAACTTTTTTTTAATATAATGCCAAATATACGCGTTTTTTATTTTTATTTTTCTTAAAAGGTAATACGAACAAGTCGACAAGAAATCAAACTTGCAATCGAAAAATATGATATTAATAATTCTAAAAATGAACTTATTAACGGGTGAAAATCGATCAATCGTAATGCGGTGATTCTGCACTCGTGTAACTTCAGGCGCATAAAGATCGAATGGAGAACGTTTTGTTGCGCGTACGTATCGAGATTATGTGTGTGTGTGTGTGTTTCACCGGTTAACAGTTTATTACGAAAGTCGCTAGGCGTCCGATGGTGAACGGTGGAGACGGAGAGATCGTTGACTCCGTGAATTCTGGTAGTAACGGTTTTCTTTTTACAGAACGACTTAACGGGAAACAAACTCGAAGGTTCTGTCCGTAGGCAAGAGTTGCGACGTAAACAACAGCTGATTAATAATACAGTGTGCTACTCTATTACGTTTTAGTACATTCCGTAGTAGAAGATAAGGAAGAATCTTTTAATCAAACTGTAAACATATATATATATATATATATATATATATATATATACGTGTACATAACTTAGGTTATTCTACGACCATGATGATGACCAAAGAAATACGTATGGTCATCTCTCGGCATTGAATAAAAAATCAGAAAAAGAAGAAAAAAAAGCAGATGATGGTATTATTAAAAGAGATGCCATGATTTACAATTGAGCAAAGTTAGCCTATATATATAACGGAAAATCCTCCGATCGTGTCATTGACACCGATATATATATATATATATATATATATATATATATATATATATATATATATATATATATATATAAGCTAGATAAAACTACGGCAACAACAATGTTCCAACATTTTTGAAAAGAATGAATAATTAAAAATAATATCGAAAAATTTATTTAATAAAATTACGTGAGAATTATATATATATATACATACATACATATATATATATATATATATATATATACATATATATAATACATATATATATATATATATATATATAATTATATATATGCATATATTTTTATTTCTTTAAATAAACGAGTGTATTTACAAGAAATTTAAAGTAATGCAACAATAAAAGAAAAAATTAAATTCTGAAACAAAATATAAGATAGTAAGATATTAATTACGCCCATAATAAGCGATCCAAGGAACGTAATTATAATTACAATACGTATGTACTACATTGCTGAAATAGCTTACAGAGTTACCGGTAGTGACGTCATTGTTTAATTTTAAAAACTTCCGGCATGTAATTTTAAAATTGTTAAAAAAAAAATTACCTGGTCACGAGGTAACGGATTCAACATTGTATTTAATTCTAAGATCTTTACACTTATTACATGTGAAAACTACGTGACTCATGGTTTCAATAACATGGAGCAAATATTATAGTCGACTATTTTCAGTTTATCCGAATACTGACCAGTTAACATTTGCCTAATGTAACAGTCAACATTAAAAGCAAAATTTTAAAAACGATTAGAGATGTTAGGAAAAAGTATTCGACGAACTTACCATCAGCTCTATTACCAAAAACCTCGTGCGATATTACTTAAAGTTGCATGCCTTGATTTCATTATGTTATCATATTGATATTTTATATTAATACATATAAAATAGCTTTGTTTTGATATATAAAGCAATTGGTAGCTCGCGAGCAATACCTTGAATATATACTCCCGTATGTATGCATATGTATGCATATGTACACATACAACCACATACCATTTTTATTGAAAAATTTGGTGTTGCAGTAATTTTTACCAGCTTATATAAATACACACACACACATATATATATATATATATATATATATATATATATATATACATATATAAGTTACAAATTCTTTCCAAAATTATGTACATCGTTAATGTTATCATGGTTTTATTTGGCTAATGTATATATTACATATATCCCTATAAAACTATTACAAAACTAACGACCTACCAATATTACAAAAAGAAATAATAATTAAAAAATTACGAATTATTTTTTGAAAATATCGATCATCATGAAAAGAAATTTGCGAAAGTTATACACACACACACACATATATATATATATATATATATATATATATATATATATATATATAAATATACAGATATAACAATGTATCAGTATTTTGAAAAATAAGTTTTAATTAGAAATAATAATGTGGATACCGTTATTAAAAGAAAATACGTGAGTATTTATATGTATGTATGTATTAACACACACACATATGTATGTATATATATACAGTCGAAGCCGCTTTAAAGGGACACATCGGGCGGAAGTCATTTGTCCCTTATAACCGGCAGTCCCTGTTAAGCGAATTTTTTAAAATCTCGTATTGAAGCGAGTGGGTGCTAGAATATACACAAGTTAGTAAACAATTAACATACTTATAACCTTATTAATGCGTAATATTTATTTATATGGAAATTAGGAGAAATAAACAGGAGACATACATAAGGTAAAAGAACCTGACCTGATATTTGTAAAAATTGTTCATTTACTGTAAAAATGCGCTATAATTGTTTGGTGTAAATTCTTCATCCGTTGCGTTTGAACAAAATCTGCACAGTTATTTATTCTGTTGCATAAAATACCGCCAGAGCTTTTCAATACATTTTTTCGCCTCTGCAGTAGACACAGGAGGTAGGGAAATGTCACCCGTGTCATCATCACTTTCTGATTCTTGTATTTGTTTCTTCTTTGTGATATTTTCCATAATTTCGTTATCCAAATCGTCAATATTATTGTCACAGGATAGCAGATTGGCGTCAATATCTGAAAATTGTTCATAGTTGGTCACACGTAGTAATTCATTCGGTGTTGCATTACTTTCAATTTCAACAATTTCGTAATCGGGCTCCTTGAAACCACAATGAGCAAAGCAGTTCTGGATTGTCATAAAAGTGACTTTTCTTCAGCTATCAGCAACGAATTGTATAGCCTGCAGTATTATTATTGTGGAACTGATATCTTTTGCCATTGTAGAAACTGTTACCAGGTCGTCTTCAATAGCTTCTAAGATATGCTGTATCAACATCTTCCTATATTGCACTTTTAAATTTTTTATGACACCCATATCAAGTGGCTGAATTAGTGAAGTAGTGTTTGGAGGTAAGAATTCAATTTGAATATTCTTCAGCTTAACGACAGTGTGGTGGGAAGTTGCATTGTCAATAAGGAGTAAAATTTTTCTAGAATCTCTCTGTAATTCTATATCCCAGTTTTCTAACCATTTTGAAAAAATAGTAGCAGTCATCCATGCATTTTTGTTTGCATAATATGTTACTGGCAGATTACTTACATTGAGATTTTTAAAGCAACGTGGCTTTTTAGTTTTACCAATAACAACGTTTTTTTTTGTCACTTCCAGTTGCATTGCAACAATATAGCACAGTGATACCATCCATAGCTTTTTTAGAACCAATAAGTTGTTCGTGTTTGTATACTAATGACCCTTCTGGAGTGGCTCGATAAAATAAACCAGTTTCATCCGCATTATAAATGTCATTCAGGCTGTAACTTTGAAGGAATTTCGAAATTTTACTTGAACTCCATTGTTCAGCTCCTGTGTCAAATCAGCGCTAGCCTTTTCTCCATGAGTTTTTTGAATTTGATATCATGTCTCCCTTTCCACCGAGCACGCCAACCATTCATAGCTGCAAAGTCTTCATAACCCATTTTTTTCGCAAACTCTTCAGATTTTAATTTCAACATTGACCCACTGACATGAACACCTCTTTGTGTTACTGTGCTAAACCATAAATTAAGAGCTTCATCAACCTCTGGGTTTTTACCTTCTCTTTTTCGTTTCCTTTCAGCCACCTGACTGCCCCTTTCAGTACTATTCCATTTTTTACGTAAGTTTTTTAAACAGGAGATGGTGTTTTTGGAGACGTCCATGATTTTTGCTAACTCCAGAATAGGCATATTGGGAGGTTGAATTTTGAATTTGTCTAAAATAGAAATTTTTTCTTTTAATGATAAACATTTAGGCGACATTTTATTCATACAAAAAATTCACCAGAACTAAAAAAATAAAAGAAAATTTTCGTAAGAAAAAAATTATTATATTGAAGGGGGAAAACTAATATTTACTTTAATTAATATAATAAAACAAAATATATATATAATTATTTATTTAATTAAAGTAAAGTACATTAAAATTATTATAATAAAACCAGACCGGATTTATAGTAGACAAACTATTGTTATACAATAATTAAAATTAATTTTAGTTAGTCAATGGGGTAAACCAGTAAATTAGTTTGACCAAATAATTTTAGTTAATACAGCCAGTAAATAATTCGAATAATTTTTGATTAACAAGGCTTAAGAAAAAGGTATAAAAAGGGATGGTTGTTCATTTTTAGGGGAGTTTAGTTTTTTCAGTTAAAGAGAAGAGTTTAGTTTTGTCTAAAAGTTCAGTTGTTAGTTTCTTGATCAAGACAGTTAGGATTAAATGAAGAAGGATGGTTGAAGTAATTACGAATCCGGTTCTTCATTATACCCAATACAGCGAGAGGTTGAGTAACAAATTCGCTAACAGATTCCCGTATTCTTAGCCGCTTAAAGCGTTTCCAGGCGCACGACGAGGACGTGATACGGGAACTCAACACTGTGATGAGAACAATAACTGGTACTGTGAAGTCCACTCCAGTAGCGTGGCTACCGGTACTAAGTAATATAATGCCTCCGGAAATACGACGGAAAAATGCCGCTGTAAAAGAATGGACAAAATATAACAACAACAAAGCCCTCGCAGTACATCTCGATACAAATACTGTACAACGACTCGGATCGAGGAAACCTGCATACAAGTATTCGGCTCAACTAATCGCTGATAAATTCGACGACATGCAAGCTTGGAGACATAAATGGTCGACTGAAAATCCGGATAAACACAAACTCATACAAGATCCTTGTGCTGAACCGCTAGGTTTTAATCTTCCAAGGAAACTGTGGACGAGACTTAATCGTATCAGAACGGAACATGGAAGATGCGGGAAAATGCTGAACACTTGGGGAATCAGAGACAATGCAGCATGTGATTGCGGAGAAAAGGAACAAACAATCAATCACATCTTACAGAATTGCCCAACGCGTGCATTAACCGGTGATTGGAAGGAGATCGCGAAGCTGTCCGAATCAGCAAAAGAATGGATTAAAGATTTAGATATCAGTTTATAAAATATTATAATAATGTTTTTGTATACTAGTTTATAAGATAATTGTGTATGAACTTCTATTTATACCCGAAAACATACGAATAAATAAATAAACGAATCCGGTCAGGTTATTTTTTTTTTAGTATTTTCAAGTAAATTTTTTTATTAAATTATTATTTTTTATAACTAATTCATTAATAAATATATAATAGTTTTTTAATATAAAATAAACTATTTCTGTGTAAATACTCTATTTATTTTTTTAAATAATAATAATAATAATAGTTTGTACGATATATATATATACTTGACTTGCTTGTCGTTTACCCTGTACTTTTCCCTGGATGATAAGTTTTTTCAACATTGTTGATCTGAATATATATATATATATATATATATATATATATATATATATATATATATATATATATATATATATATATATATATATACAAAAGAATTAATATTTTTGAGCGAATGAGATATAATTATAAATATATATATATATATATATATATATATATATATATATGTATGTATAAATATAAAATGGTGTCAATATCTTTAAAAAGAATGGGATATAAATATAAATATATCCACCATTGAAGTTTTTTTTTGGCATACGATCTTTTTTCATATGGCCAAATTAAAATGGAGTTGGATCGGCATGTAGCCCGAAAAAACGACAACAGGTGGACACTGGACAGTGCTGCTTTACAATGGTGGCCTGCGGATAAGAAGCGGATGAAGGGAAGACTACTACCGTGTTGGGATGACGACATAAGAAAACTTGCCGATGAGAGGAATTGGAAAGGGCACAAGATCGGAGTAAAACTGGGGAGGACGTACGTGCAGCAGTGGACTCATATAGTCTAAATCGTAAATATATAATATATTACGTGCGTAGTAATTATCACAAAATTTAAAATCCGGGAACAATAGACGGAGGAGTTTTTTTTTTAAAGAATTTTTATTTTTTGGAGAGCGTACGTCATGAATTGTGATTAAACACCTGAATAAAAATTTCTTTGCATGATGAAGTTTCTTATAAATGATATTACCGCATTGTTTTCAGGTTGATAATAAAAACGGAGAACGCGTTAAGAATTTTCCACGGTACTTTTAAATATGTCGGATGTTTTATATTATTCTCGGAAAACGCCGCTGTTCTTACGAAATGTTCGTAACAATTTTTTTTCGTGAAATTCTAGAAATAAAATTTCAAGAAAAAAAAAAGTCGTCCTTCTTCGTTTCTAAGTAAATTATAGAAGGGGCGCTAGTGGCTCAGTTAGTGAATATAATATATATATATAACTATGTATACCTCACACCCACGCACATACACCTCCCATATATATATATATAATAAACGCTAGGATGACCATAAATGATGGTTGGAATTTCCAATTTTGTATAAACACGTGACTTTGTTACTGAATTAATTTGCCCACGATTTTGAACAAATAATAGACACGAAACATGACAAATATATATTAATCGACAATTTTTATACGAATATTCAACTGGGACCATTAAAAAAAGAACAACACAAAAGTAGGCTTCCTTACTTTCACAACAAGCTGGTTCTAAGGATGTGTAGCCGAGTTAGCTAGTAGGGGCCTTTTTACTGCGAAAAATCCACGTACCAATTGTGATTCCAATTGATATCGGGCGAGGTTAATGCCAAAAGCTACACTACTATTTTATCAGGGTTCTCGGTTTTTGTATTTGGTTTTTTTCATTTCTGGGGTTTTATTTCGCGAATATTTTCATCTAGCTGTATTCGATTTAATTTTTACAATATAAGAATATTATAAATTCATATTTTAATGTTTAAAATTACCGAAGTTTCCTTCATATTAATTACGAATTGTTCGACTAATTATAATTATCTTTATTATTATTATTATTATTTTGTGTATATATGTGCTAATGTTATAATTTAATTTCTGTCGAACGGAATACTATGCTATATATCTTCAAGCGTTGAAACCTGAGAATCCTCAAAAGAGGAAAGCTAAAATGTGGCAAAAAATATATACCTTAAGTTTGACAAAAAATTTCACTTTAAATGTTTAGTACTTTCCAATTGCATACTTCATAATAAAACATAATAAATAAATAAAAGTAAGGGCGACGTCCTTATCATATATGAGCTTCGCACTTGCGGAGACCACAAAACGGAACTCCCTTATGGATAGCATGCTTGGTTAATAGAACCCCTAGTTATTATTATTATTATTACGATTGTAATAGACCTTATTAATTCAGTCCGTCGTTACATCTTAAAACTGAAAATGCACCGAATCGAACTTAATAATATACTTCCATGTAAGCTGTGTGTTTGAGATAGATCCACACACACACAAGATACTGATTGATTTACATAGTCCCGTACAAAAATGAGCACTAGGTAGATAAATGACAGAAAATAATTTATTATTAATAATCAATCAAATAAATTCTTACCTAACGATGCAATGAGGCGTTGTAACTCTCAGAGCCTTGGTACGATGTTCCTTCATAGCACATGATGAAGCATCGTGCTCGTTACATTCTTCTAACCATTCGTTACTTCTTTTTATCTGCAACTGTAAACCGTTATTATTATTATTATTATTTTATGATTGCCTTGTACGCTACTTGCACTGCGTAACAAAATACGTATAGGTAAGTCGTCGCCTATCTCCGATTAGGAGACGGCACTTAATGATGATGGTTATTATTCAGGCGATTAAAATTTCGACAAAGCGAATGTAAAATTCTCGACGTATTAGAAACAGAATGCATTGCATTTAATTCTAAAAGTATGAAAAAATTAGGTTGTTAAAATAGTATTTAAATATGTGAACATACACATACACTCGTACATATATATATATATATATATATATATATATATATATATATTTATATATATGAATATACACTCTTTATTTAGTATTACTATTGATCTGCATTTTATATTATTATTATATATATGGCTATTACCGTTTATTTCTGATTTTATTATTACTATTGAAACTAAAATGCCTTTTTTTCTTTTTTAAACCGTTATACTAGGCCTTTCCGAGCGAATGTCTCACAATTATTTTAATTATATTTATGATGGGCCATTCTGTACAGTGCTCTCCAGTTTCCCAAAAATTTCTTGAAATCATCATTCCAACGTATATATATATATATATATATATATATATTACGCAGAGTTTTTAGTTGTATGTTTTTCCCTGTATAATTATAAAATAAATTTTAAGATTTCTTTGTACACTATTTCCTAACACGCATAGTAAGAGCATTAACGCTGCTCGGTATGCGCATTTTTTTATTTACTTATTATTTGCTGATGTATAAAAACATAAATATACTTTATTGAATTGAATTGTATATATATATATATATATATATATATATATATATATATATATATATATGTGTGTATATATATGAAACAAAAATAGAGGCGAGACGAAAATACCGATGTTAGTTCGTTATGAAAAAAAGTTATTTAATTTTTTCCGGACTCCTCCTCTCTCCTACATTTTGATTTTTCATCAAATATTCCAAGTTAAGGCAAATTTGTCCATAAATATTTTGGTTTCTGAATTTGTCACATTAAGAAATGGTCATAACTGTACACCTGACCATCTTGTCAAGTTAGGGATCATCAGAAATGGAATTTGCCAGGTACGTAATGTTGACAATAATATCGAACATCAGATTTAGGTTCTGCATATAAAAATAAAGATAGCTTTCTGCGTTGAACTTTTATTGACAATGAATACGCTGCCAATATAACTTGAAGAGAACTTATTCTGGATCCTATCTGCTTGGATGCGCGTAAATTACGTGATTGTAATAAATCCAATAATATAAATTTATAAAAAATCTACTTAAACTGGCGAAAAGGTGAAAATAGAGCCAAAAAAATCGAATTACTCTAATTAATAGTAAAGTGTTATATACTTGAAACTTAACTGGATAGAGAAAGTAGTTTAAATTTGAAAAATTAATTTTTGCGCCAATCATAAAAAAATATTACTAAGTGCACATACACACACACACACGTTATTCCACGGTGACCATCGATGCAACCGACATGAATTTAATAACATCTCTTGTATTTTATAATACATTATTTTATATAAACGTGTGTACAATAATGTGCATGTATATATATATTTTATTTATGCACGTATATATACATATTAAGAATATATAATATGGACGTATGTGTGTGTATGAACGAGTCTTTTTATATAAAATTGTTGTGATTTTAACTACTTTTTTGTTTATTTAATTGTAATTATCAGTTAATGAATCTGTACTATCAAATTATTTTATAAGTAACTGTTTTTTTGGGAGGGTATTGTATATCAAAAGTATTTTTTACATTTTATTTCTGTTTTCCCCCCTTATATATATATATATATATATATATATAATTTATTTTTATTTTTTAAATGAAGATACCTTTACAACCTCTACCTAACATGATAATGTACGTACTAACTCATATTTCTATAAACGCAGCCGATTTCCCTAGAAATATCTGTCTGGAAATAGATGTGAAATTTTGTTGTAAAATCGTATATTTGAATAAATTTTTACAATTACACAGTCATATTAGTACGCATATATGCAAATAAATAACATGTATGTAACACTATTTCCACACACGCATACACACAACATATATAAACTGACACACATCATAAAATCATCAACATATATTCAGATTAAAAATTACATGTGTATAATTATGTTTTACCTCATCCCGTCAAGCATTCGCTTGTCGACAGGCATCAAACTAATTAATATTTATATACAAATGAACATGTACGTGCACATATACACATGCACACATCATACAACTATATACATAATTTTAACAATTTACTTACTGAATATAGTATTCCACTCATTCTAAAAAGCCATTTATACGCCTCACTCATTTTCCAGTAGATTTCCGTGGTCCGACTTTTTTAACAATTCACACGTAATCAGGATTGAAAATTTAACGTCCAGAATGTAGAGGGCGGTAAGGAGTTTCTCTAAGCTGCATAAGGAACAGGCGGTCCGGCAACAATTAATGCCCAAATCGCAATCCGCGGATAAGTATAATTCCATTCCGCTTAATGTTGTTAAAAAAAGTAGGACCATGGAAATCTAGGAAGAGACGGTTGTAATTTATAGTACCTAGTACGGGGCTATACAGTTCACATATGTCTGTTCCCAAATTTTCTTAAGTTCCGACTATATAAAATTTATAATATCAAGTGCAGGAAAATAAAGAGAATACCACACCACTAGAAGACTTTAGCTAAAATGAATCTACAATTTCATTATCGGGGGATTAAGAAAAACACAAATATACACGCGAGTTATCAAGATGATTAAGTTTCAATATGACGAATGAAATCAAGGAATTTGACGTCATCCTTTTGTTTTTAATCGCCTTCAAAATGCTTCGTGAGTCGGCGATAATCAGATAACTACCCGGAAGCTATAGCAAAATTATTAACGTTATTTTATGGATGTCATTTTCTGTTCGAAAATGCTGTATGAATATAAATATAGGCGATTATTTCGCCAAAGAAACATTTATCTACATGTTACAAATATATATAAAAAAAGAAATTGATGTAACACCAGATATATCGGCGACGATAAGATACCATACGATACGACACGATTCCGATACGTAGAGCCGAATATAATAAGACGCGAAATACGCGTTATTATATTGTTTACACACTCAAGAGGGATCATCATCCGGGGGCAATGACATGAGAGACCTCAGGCAGACTCCAGTAAACTTAATCGTCTACCGCGTGTTTTATTCCGAACTCTATTATAATCTTTTTAATTCTAACTGCTCGTCTAACAAACGTGTATCTACACAATCTTGTATCGTTAGACGAATCACCAAACAACAAAACCGGCGACATTGTCAAATATACCTAATCACCGATTTTACGTCAATTTAGCGTCAAACGCGTTATTAATTACCGAACATTAAAACAGATGTAAAATAATCATAATTATAATAATATTTATGATGACGATGATAGTAATGGAATTTATTATACGTAGTTTATAGGTTGTTTCCGAAACACTGATCGTCAAAAAAATCTAGTTCATTGTCTGAAAAAGGAACCCGTTAACACATTTTCCAATACACACATATATATATTATATACATCTTTTGTTGTTGTGTCGCGATTCTCAAATTCGACACACTTCCAATTATAACAACTCAATGTGGCGCTACTTGTGAATGGTAACTTCTTTGTAAATTAAATCTCGTACACATTTACACACATACATACTAGAAACGAAGTGTTGCTTTTATCTTATTTCCGTCATGTATAAATCTAAATATACACATATATGTATGTGAATGTGTGTTGCTTGTATATATATATATATATATATACTATATATACTATATATATATATATATATATATATATATATATATATATATATATATATATATATATATATATATATATATAGTATATATAGTATATATATATAGTTGTATCATCATCTCGGACAGATGGAACACAATGCAAAGAATGATCACCCGTTTCTTATAATATAGGTCAATCAAAGAAATAACGGCATTCGCGAAGCTGATCGTGGGTGAGGCACACACACACACACACACACATCGTACGTATTTACATCGATTAAATCTGTTGAATATAAATATACATAGGTAACAACATCTTTCTGATTCGATAAGAGAATTTCAAAGCTAAGTTCAATAGATTGAAACTGGCGAATTAGTACGAAAATTAATAATAACTTATTAGCAGAGAGAAATTAATTTAAGCCTACACAAAACGAATAAATTCGATTGTTTATAAAACCGGCTTTTTAAATAAATGGCTGGGGTAGTTAGATGGTTTAACTAATTTTTGAAACAATGCTAACTAGTCGTAAAACGAAAAACATTAAAAGTTAGATAAAGCGTTTTTGTCGCTAATTGGATATACATATATATATATATGTGTGTGTGTAATATATTTATAAGGTAATATATCCTTATTTTAAAAATAATTACTTAAAAATTTGGAGACGTGTTTTGCTCAGTACAGTTATTACGTATTTTAAGGTGATATTCTATTTTTCGTGCAGAAATTATCGTCCATCAGTGCAACCACTTCATTATGTGCATTTAAAAACGATCCTGTAAATGAGATAAATAAATATAAACTAATTAACGTTCGGTAAGGTACAATATATCGGCATATGGTTAGAGCATACAATTCTATACGGAAGGTACCGAGTTCAAATACAATCGGTGACGCAAAAATTATCATCCGATAATAAAAATATAAATAATTCAAAAATATTATCGCGTGGAAGGCGATGGCAAAAAACCACGAACAACACCATGTGCGCGCTAGTAATAATATAGTACATTACAAAAAAAAAAACACAAGCTGGGCTGCATTGTGTCGTGAAAACAAAGCGATTGCAATCAGTTCTCCTCCCGGGTGTGTTGTGTCCAATGAATTTCTACATATATTCTATTCATTTCTTACAATTATCGTACATACTAATCAGGCGATTCATTTCTCTTGACATATCAGGCAGGCGTTAAATAATTGCTATTTAATTAACCTTCCTTTATTATAATTCTACTTTAAGACTTGTATTTTCTAACCAATACGACCATTCCGTTTCTTTCTTAATTTATGTCTTTAGGATTTAGTTTTTTTTTTCGTTCTTATTAATTTCTGTTCCTCATTCAGACAATCAAAAAAACATTTAAACGTATATATTTGGCGAGGAAAATATGCATTAAATTTCTGAACGATTGTAACGAGGTTATAAAGCCTTACAATAATTTTAACCTATTGTTCGAAACAAGCTGTTTAAGTACTAAAATAATACATATGTAGTAACAAAACACGAAATCGAAAAGAATAAAAATAGACGGAGAACAAGTAAAACAAACGAACCCTATTAGCATCTAAAAATATTCAAATGGAAACGAAGAAAAGATTTATTAAAGTATTCATGCGAAGTTGACGTATGGGTCAGAAATATAGAATATGGACAAAAGAATGACCACGAAATTGGAAGCATTCGAAACCTGGCGCTGCAGAAGATTAGAAAGGGTGTCACGTCACGGGCGAAAATGATAAGAAATGAAAAAATTATAGAAAGAATCAATGAAAAAAGAAATCTAATAAGAAGATTAAAAACAAGGAGGCTTAAATGGATTGGGCAACAGAAACAATGAATACGTTGTATAAATAACAAAAGGAACCACGGAGGGGAAAAAACAAAAAGGAAGACCGAGGAAGAAATGGATTTAAAAAATGCAAGAATATGTGAAAGTAGAGAAATAGGGAAGTACGAAGAAAATGGCACTATCCAGAAACTTTTAACCATATTTGTCTACATGGATTTAAGAAGAAGATATATAATATATTACATACACACACACACAAATCTATATATAATGTATGTAGACTACAAAATGCGTAGAATTTTCAAATTTAGCCTACCAGTAATCATCGTTCAAGTAACATTATAGTGCAACACTGACGTGACCGCACCCGTATACATATAAAACTTTAAATGTTCTTAAATAAAATACAGGAACACACACAAAAAAAAAAAAAACAACACAAAACTTGCGCATGATTAGATCATTGACCACTAAAACTAACTAAACATGTCAAACGTCATTCTACGTATTGCACACTCGCTCACAAACGCACACATACACAAACGCGTGTATTATACATATACGGAACCTACACACGGCACGCACCGATGTAATTTACATATCTAACCAGTTTAAAAGAATCTTAGATACGAAACAGGTTTGCAATTGATGTACAACGTTAAAAGTGAGTATAAGAAAAGGACAAAAATAATCCGGGAAAAGGAAAACCTCGCGACTTGCGTAGGTTCACGCGAATGTGTTATATTATAGTCGTTAAAAGTCATTTACCCTTTAACTGAAAAATTACATTACAATTTATTCCGTCTTTTTTTATCACTTTTTTTTTTTTACTTTTGTCAATGTCACACAATATTAACAATTTAATCCTTTTTAAACGACAATTTTTTTTTTCAAAAAAGAAGTGGTTTGTAATAAACGAGTATCCGGTACAATAATAATTATTTCGCTCCTGCGCGACTAAATTATACCGGCATTATTATTACTATTACTGCAATTATGATTATTAGTAATTATTACTATTTATTATTATTATTATTATTATTATTTAAAAAATCGCATTTTTTTCATGATATATAAAGTATTACTTGGAAAAAATTAAAGGTCCGATGAAATATATTATTTCACGGATGAAAACATTTGCGAAAAAACCGAATTTACCATTAAACACGATAGGGCGGGAATTTCGCAGTTCAAATGAATGTACACAAAACAAAATTTATGCTAGTTACCCGCTCGCAAACATATATAAACGAAAGAACAATTGAAAAAATAGAGAAATTCGAATACGTGAGCTCAGTAATCACTTGCAGATTAGATTGTAAAGAAGAAATCAGAATCCGATGTGGAACAGCTAAAGATGTATTCAGCAATCTACTATTGCAACCAAAGTTCCCTTTACCTATAGGCTAAAGGTCATTATGGTCGGTAAAGAAGATATCTGATGATAATGGAAATGTGGTTCGTGAGACGTCTGCTGAAGATATCTTGGACGGAAAAAGTAACGAATGCGGATATCTTGAAAAGAGCATCAGTTAGCGGAGAACTGCGAAATACCGTACGGAAAAGAAAAATTACATATTTCGGTCGCATAATTCGCGGGGAAGAATACCGCGTAACTATATTACAAGGTAGAATGGAAGGAAAATGGCCAAGAGGTAGACGGAAGTTTGGATGGATAATGAACATAAAGGACTGGATGGTAATAAAAGAAATTGGAAAGTTGATGGAAACAGCAAGAAATAGTAAAATCAGCCAACGCGTCAAGTACGTAAGGCACCAGAAGAAGAATGAATTTACCGTCGTTACTTATGATAGTTGAAATTTAACGCATAAAATACCGTTATAAGTCATTATTGCACGCAAGAAGTAATGAAGACTGCATTAATTTAAAATTAGGTAGGTGAGATGTCGTCTAAGGATCTTCACTAATTAGAAAATTGATATAAGCGGGACGATCATATTCTGAGCATGGGTTCAGCTTTTCTTTACTTCCCAACAAGTTGATACTTACTTACTCAGGAGTTGGTTGAAGATATTTTAATGGTAAAAAATATATATATTATTCCTCATTAGATTCGAACTTAAGAATGCATAAACAACAAGATAAACAAATAGATAAATGAGAGGTGGTGAAAAACAAAAGCCGAAAGTGTCTTTGTTTTTTTTTTGTCAAGTTTATCATTGAAAAAAGATAAACTTGCTCTTTGAAAACTTGATGGACAAAATCCGAAAAATTATTGTATTACTTCCATAAAATAAAGCAACCGCTTTAATTAGTTTCGGTCTTATCAAGCGTTGTATTTTGCAATTTTCGCACAATTTTATTACAGATAAGAACTAATTTTTCAAATATTCTCCGCTAACCTATTTATTAAAAGGGGTTGATTATTTTTACACCGTCATTTCGTAAATATATCGCATTCTTCTACGGCATGTCAGTGGCCGCTCACACATAAACGTTACATGGTTGCATAACCAACAGAAATATCCAGAACAGCATAAAAATTGATGATGTAATAAAATGGTTAAAATTACTAATTATTTTATGGAGATGAAACGAAATAAGTGAATTTTATTATTATTTTTTGTAGAATATATTCTAAAAAGTAAAAAATCTTTTAAAACATCCTCTAAAATGCCCAGTTACAAAGGTTAGTCACTCGATGCAACCTGAAGAAGGCATCGGGAAGCCACATGTAGCGTTATATAGAGATTTTGCGCCAAATGTTGCTATGGATGATGTAGAGTTTACATACGGCCGTGTTGCCGACTGCTGTTTGCAATACACATTTTTATCATTGTACGACCGACTCCACGGCTCATATTTCATCTTTAGTTTTTCTTCTTCGATTTTCTATTGGTATTTCTTTTTTTCACGGTGTAAATTTCCGCGTGTGAATTGTTTTATCGCCTCTCACCCAGTTTATGTTGTTCATATTATCGCTGACCGATGTTAATATAGGTAGAATTTTTTCTGACTGAAGCTTTATCATATTAATCGTTTTATTTTCACAGAATTGTTTTTTTTGTGTAAACTGTGAAAAATAAGAATACTTAATTATTATCCGTAGTTTATCTCGAATTACTTCGTTGTAGTATTTTAAAAATTTTTATATTTTTCTAACTGTATAAATTTATTCAGGAAATAAATTTTTAATATATTTGGGTTTAATATTACAGTTTATCTTGGGATTGATAATCTACTTTCATAATTTTGAGTTTTTCAGATTAGGCTTTTAAAAAGGTTCTTGTATTTGTATTACAATTTGTTGACTTTGATATTACTTTATATTTTATTTTATTTTTATTGTATCCGGTCGGTTATTATAGTCATTTCTTCGTCCAGTATTTCAGAAAAATTAATATTTCTTCTATTGCTCATATAGTTTGTCACAAATTATGCTACCGTTAAACAGGTGTTCATTATTCACATTGACCATCTTGGGTCATGCCTCACCTATGTAGGTTGAATTTTGTACGCGCCGCTCCCCTTCGAATGCGATTTATTAGTTTTCCACAAGTTGTAATTTAAATCTCTACCGGCTGGAAGCATATTAAGATTTTTGATCCAGTCTGGATTATCTTCATAAAGCTACATCTAGATTTTAGTCGTCTATCAGCAAGTTCCGTGTAGTCATAAAATCGGTATGAATTGATTTCCGCGAATATCCATTGGTACCGAAATAATAATAATAATAAATAAAAACGAAAAATGAATTAAAATCACTAAACGTTTTATAAAAATTACAAAGCTTTTCGGCTATTTAACCCATTAGAAAACTAGTTGAAAAAATGGAAATAATAAAAGAGAGAGATGAAAATAATTTATTAAATTCAATGATAAATTTTGATAAAGGATCAGTTCCAAGAAGTATATTATAAAAAAAAATCAATATTATATTAAACAGAAGTTTTTACCTATCTTTATTATTTCCTCTATTTTTGTACGTTTATGTATAAATTTTGTATTGCTTGTTGTATGTTGTGTTATTCGCCATATTCACTATCCGGTTATTTTGTAAGTACTACTTTTCATTTTGTTAATTTTTTACAAATAGTATATTTAAATTAGTATTTTTACATGTTACCGTATATTTTATGTAGTTACATATTTTTATATTTTATTTTATGTTCACTTCTTAATGGCTTAATAGTCGAACAGATTTGTGATTTTTATAAAATATTTACCTTTCTTGTTCATTTTTTAAAAATCATTACATTCCACACTGTTCAAAATAATAACAATAATAATAAAAATCTATATTAGATATTTAATATAACAAAATTAACAATAATTAAAACCAAGAGCCCATATTCTGAGCAAAAAGGCCTCCCTCAAACTTGATTATTCCTTGCGGTTCTGGGAAATTCTCTTGTATCGTTTATTACATTTATAAATTTAGTTATCCCGTCCTCCCATCTGAAAAATGGTCTACAACTTTTTTTATTCCTAGTCTACTAACTTTTTTTTTATCCTATATATCCACTTATTATCCGTCAATCTCACAACACATCTAGCGAAATATCACCATTTTTTCCTCTTACACTCAATAACAATAGCTTATTTTTAAATTTTCATGTGATACACGTATTTCTGATCCTATCCTTTCGCCGAACACTTAACGTAGACCTATACATCCCATTCTAACTCTCCTCTATTTTTTTTTCTTCTACTTTAATTGCGGACCACATTCGAGAGGCCTATTTGGAACCACCCAACTATCGAATACTTCACTCTTTGTTTTAATTCCGAACGAAGTTTTAAATATAAGTTTTAGAGACCGATACTTTTTCCAAGCTAATATTATTCTTCTACGCGCCACTCCTTTAGTCATATATCTGAATTCTAGCCGCTACCTTAAATAAATTATTTCATCTACGTATTCAACTTTTTTGGTCATCCATTTCAATTTTTAGCTTTTGGTAGCTTCTTTCTCCACTGCATTTAGTTCCGTAATTGTTCCTTTTATCCCGACTAAATTTTTCCCAATCAGCATATCGTATCATCCGCAGAACGCAGATTATTTAGAACTTCTTCGTTCACCTTTAATGCCCCTTTATTCTCTCAATCTAGTTTCCTAAATATTTCTTCCAGGTAGAGGATTACTTCACTTTATCCGCTTTCCCGATATAAAAGTACTTGCCTGTTCGTTCTGTGAGTATTCGCGCTTCTACGTTTGTGTACATGTCTGTTATTATAATATACAACCGATTTAACAATAAATTTATGTTTTTGGGGAATCGAACGCCTTAGAGTAGTCTACAAAAGCTAAACATACTATTAATTCCCTCAATTTTTCTACGACTCGTAACAAATAAGTGATCCGGAGCCAGATTAAGAATTGCGTAAAAAATACGTTCGATGCATTATCCGAAGTTCACGCTTATTCCCGATTTTCGGAAATGATAGTTATTCGTTTTAAAAAATTTTGATTTACTTAATTGATTAATTTCAAAAACGGCACCACATATACGGTTTGTTTTCATGTCAAAAGAGAAATTATTGTCACTCAAGATTCTCACATTTACCACTAGGTATCAGTGTGTACTTTTAAATGCACTGAGTATCCATTGTATATTTGGAAGTTTATATATATATATATATATATATATATATATATATATATATATATATATATATATATATATATATATATATATATAAAATAAATAATCTTTAGATCACCTACGGTTGTGGTGATTTAAACATTATTATTAGCAGATTTTCCGTTTTTAAAATCAACTGGACAAGGCTGATTTTTATGTACGTAGCCTAATCCATATTTAGGACGAGAAGTACAATTGATGATCCTATATCCAGGATTCGGACAGCAAATGCCTAGATTTTTATCTTTATTAGTGTAAGTTTATTGTATGATTATATTACATCGACGATACTCTACTGTGCGGCCAGTTTAGCTACGCAGTCTCCTTTGCTACGGAAAAATGCTTTATTAAAATGTAAAATTCGGCAATTCTCGAATATATTCCTCGTAGCCCCGAGAAGCATTGTTCGAAGAAGATTTCGGCATAATGAGTTTGAACATTATGCTAGTGGAAAGTTAGGCGTGTGCATTGACAGAAAATCAATTTAACTTTTACAGGGACAACCGCACTTAGGCAGTTCGTGCTTAATTTGATAGTGTTAAAACGCGCTTCGTTGATGTCAACACCTTACCACCTGCGGAAATCTCCACCAGAGTCGTTTCTTCGGCTCAATTATGTTTAAAACATAAGCACCATATAAAAAAACGATGCTTTAATCTGACTGAAACAATTTTAAATCTGTTTATAATTTTTTTTCAATTCTAACCGTTATTTATATTTGATACGGCAAATAACAAGACTATCAGTAATATAATTCGTCTTCTCTTCGAATTTGGCCATATATATGTGAGAAAAACAAACTTTTTCTCTTTCTATCTTCCCAGTATTTCTTCATATTATAAGCTTCTTCTTCCTATAGTCCGTCCACTCTTGCTCAGTTCGATGATATTTGATTTTCTTAAATACAACAAAGTTTTTATTTTATTTCTAAATTCTGTTCTGTTATCCATCGTTGAACTATCTATTTGCACTTGATGGTGATCCTGTTTCGTGTTAAAAAACCGCCTTGGGCTGGTTTTCAATCTATTGAAATGGTGAAAAATTCTTTTTGTTAGCCTGCTATCGCCCATTCTCTGGATATGTGCATAAAATGCTAATCTTCTTTTCCTCATAGTATCGGATAGCTTTTCTACTTTGTCATATAATTCTTTATTGGGCTTGTTTCTGAACATTTTCCTTCTTTTTTTTGGGCCAAGAATTTTTTTATAATCTTCCTTTCCTTCCTTTCCAATATTTCAATTTTTCCAATGTCATTTAGTTTTAAACATTCACCTGCATATAGACACTCGAGTTATTGTAATGTCTGTTCTTAGCATTTATGTTATAGATTTTTTGTTGTATATATTTCGTGTTAATTGCAAAGTCGTTTCCATTTTTCTTGCCCTCATTTTCAATCCCTCTCCATCCAATCCATTTTGCGAAATAACCTCGCCTAAGTAGCTGAATTTGATTACTTTTTTTACTTTTCCGTATTTTGTGCACATATATCGAGGCGAGGTTCCAATGTTTTTCATGTATTGTGTCTTCTCGAAAGAAATCTGCAGACCAGTCTTTTCTGCTATTCGTTTTAGGAGATTAATCTGTTTTACGGCGGATGTTAAATCTTCTGAGAAAATTGCTATATCATCTACAAACGTCAAACAATTAATGACAATTTTCACCTTCTTGTACCCCGAGCGTATCTGCTTATTTACATTTCCCGACTCCAGTAACGTTTCCCACCCTCGTGTAATCATTTCCGAGGCATAATTGAATAATATTGGGCATAATCCACCTCCTTACCGTACACCCGTTTTAATTTCAAAAGTTTCGTAGATTAGGCCCATAAATTTTACCTTAGCTTTAGTTCCTACTAATGTTTGTTGTATTAATCTCGTTGATTTATCATCTATACCAAATTCTTGTAATATCTTCATTAGACTTTCTGGATCAACCAAATCGTACACTTTTTTGAAGTTTACGAATACTATAACATACGGTTTGCTCCTGATCATTCTGTCTCCGATTATTAGTTTTAAATTAAGAATTTATTCCGCGCAAGATCGATTTTTCCTGAAATCCGCTTGGTATTCTCCCAGTTCTGTTTCTATTTTACTTTCTATTCGATTTAGTAACACCTTTGAAAAGATTTTATACGCTACCGGCAATAGAGATATTCCTCTATAGTTATTAACCCCGTGTTTTTTATGAAGTGGGTGTATCAGCGCACATTTCCATTCTAGTGGTATTTTGTCTGTTTTCCAAATTTTCGCTAACAGTTTTGTTAATTTTATCTCCATTAGTTTGCCAGCTGCTTTGATTAATTCCGCTACTATTGAATCCTCTCCTGGGGATTTATTATATTTAAGCTTTGTTCCTGCGGTATGTATACTAGTAGTCGTTCTTTGGGTTTATTACAGTTTAGTAGTCTTTCAAAATATTCTCCTAATTCCTTACAGTTGTCTTTATCATTAAGTGCTAGGCTTCCATATACTTTGGCCTGATATTCTCTTATTCTGGACTTGAATACTTTGTAAAAATTTCTAGTTTTAACTTCTAATAATTTTTTCCATTAGTTTTCTTCAATTTCTGAATTTCTCATATGCAGTTTCAAACTTAATCGAATTCACTTTTTCTAATATTCTAGTCTTTGCTTGAGAGCAGATTCACACTGCTCATTAGATTTATTACGGGCTATAAATAATTATTATTAAAACAGATTATCGAAGATATATATATTTTTCAAAACATGGTCCGAAATTTTCGAATAATCCCGATGTTTAAATTTCTGTAATATTATCTGTAGTTCTGACGAGTTAGCTTCATATATAGGAAACCTTTTTAGAAATAGGGAAATGCCAAATAGCCTTAAAAGTAACCTGTATAATCGATGTGTGTTGCCAGTCTTGACATACACAGCTGAAACATGGAACACCTTACTGAAGGGATAGCTAGAAGAATTAGGAAAACCAAAACGACTCACGAGAGGATTATTCTTGGAATCAAGCTCAAAGATCACAAGACGATTACATAGATTAGGAAAACAGACGAAATCAGTAGACGCAGGGAACAAACTGAAACCGGTTAAGCTTAAAAAAAAATGAGGATTTAAAGGTAGCAACAGCTGCTACTGACGAACAATTTACCAAACAATGAATCATATTCTGGATGAGTTTAACTCGATGGACGAGCGTTCGAAAATAACTCGCGACATAAAAAATTTGTCATCATTACGTATTTCTTAATTATCACTGAGAGGGCAGCGGCACATTCTATTTGCATATATTTTTTTTTTTTTAAGCGGGAGGGGGAAAATCTTCAAAAGACACTGATATCACATAAATTTTTGTTTTTAATCACGCAGTGCATTATATGCACTGCTGGGAAACCAAAACCAGTGTGTGGGATTTTTACCCACTAAAAACCCCTCCCTCTATTGAAAAAAAATAATAATAATGAAGGCAATTGCACAAAGCAAAGACCTCCACACTTATAATTAACTTAAAGCGACGAAAGAAGGGATGAGAATACATAGTCCCTTCTTCCATCAAATAAAGAATAATGAGTTTGTACAAAAATTAACTTCTACCAGAAAAATAAAATAAATAATAAATTAAAAGTTAAAATAAAACCTTCTAATAGAAAGATTTAAACAAATAAACTTATAATTAAAAAGCTATTATTCATACTTAATAAAAATAACATGAAATACGAGGCAAAAAGGAAATGAAATGGAATTTAACTTATATCCATAAAAAAAAAAATCTTAAAATAAAAATAAAATAAAAATAAGGACTCTCAAAGAAAAAGTAAAAGGCAATTAAGTAATAAAATAATCAAATATTAAAAGATTAACTAATGTAAATAGAAAGATAAACAGATAAATTACCACGCTACGAACAAAGCAACGATATTGGTGTCACGGTTGATTTAGGCGTTAGTTGCGAGTAATAGAATTTTGTATTTTAAATTTTGAACGCATGACCTGTTCGGCTAGCAAAAGAAAACTTCCAACTTTCCTACTAAGAGGATATACATTCGTACAGTCGATACCAACTTGGCGACGAAGGGCGGTAAATGCAGGACACGTGAACAACGTATGATGTACATCGTCTACCTCACCGACAGTACAACACGTGCAGACAGGATCATTAGCAAGCCGGAACCTATGAAGATAGGAACCAAACCTGCAGTGACCTGACAACACCTGAGCACTGTAGAAGTTGACGTCAAACTTAAGCATTTTCAAACGTAAAGAAATATCAGGAAGAAAAGCATACGTCTTCCTGCCAGTTTCAGCTTTATCCCACCGGTCCTGCCACTTCTAACCAACAAAGACATTATCTCTTTTTTAAATTTCAAATATGGAACAGACTGTACAGCAATACCTCCTAACAGGCTCGAATGTTTCATCTCAGCAACCCCCCCTCCGAGCCTATGCTCGCCAGTGAGAGCCCTACCGACAAGAAATAGATCGAGCGGCAAGACACCACAGACAACACAAGCTGCAGAGGTCGGGGTAGTTCGATATAAAGAAGCCATCCGAAGTAGAAATTTCCTCTGCTGCTTACTGGCTAGACCAATAATTCTTTGATTAACGTAAATGGCAGCACCATACCTAAAACGGGCCTGAATGAGTAAAATCGCACGTTCCTTAAATTCAAGACCCGATGCATTTTTTTGTAAACGCAGTAATTTATTATACATGTCCGTACACTTGGAAGAAATATACTGGAAATGAGGAACGAACGATAATTTACTGTCAATAATTATACCTAAATATTTCAAAGATGCGGAAAAAGAAATGCTTGAATCAGATAATAATTCAAGCTCGTTGATCCGGCCAACAAGAGATGCATTCCCAAAACACAGAAAATGTGCATTTAGTAGGGGAAAAAGTTAATCCTACATCTACCACCACACTCTCCAGGTATTTAGAAATACAAGTAAGAAGCGGTAATGATGTGTGATTCTTAGCTTTAAACACTAAACATAGATCATCGGCATAGGAAATAAGCTAACATGTAGCATTAATATAAGAATAGAAATTTTCAACTTTAAAGTGCACAGTGGAGTACAGTATGTTCCACAAAGTAGGTCCAAGTACCAAACCCTAAGGAACTCCACAAGAAGGTGCTCTAACTCCAGCCGACAATCGAAGTTTAAGTGTAGCGGAACGATTCTTAAAGTAATCTATAATAATATTAACTATAAAAGGATTCACGGAATTATCCTTAAGAACATCAACAACTGCAGACCAATGACAATTGTCGAAAGCCCCTTTAATATCATATGAAATAACAACAGCCGAACAACCATCTGAAATGTACTGCTCGACTGTTGAAACTAAAGAATGAACAGCATGCTCAGCTGATACACCTGAACGAAAACCAAATTGAAGGTGGTGCAACGTGTTACGAGCAGCGATCTCCTGTACCAGCATCTCATTGACGACTTTTTCATAAGCCTTTCCCATACAATTCAGTAAGGAGATAGGCCTATACGCTGACAACTCGGACAGATCTTTGCCCGGCTTGGAAATAAGTCTCAAAGAAGCTACCTTCCAACAATCTGGAAACAGACCAAGTTTAATACATTTATCCATAATAGTATGCAACAAAACTGGATACAGAGAATGAATTTTTTAACGATGATGTTGCTGATCCTATTCATCAGCAGGTGCCTTTTTATTGCGTAAGTTATTAATAATGGACGTAATGTTGTCCGAATTTACCACAAGAGGAACACAGCCATCAACAGGTAGCACCACCAAGGGAATATCAACTTTGGAGGGGAAGAAGTGGTCTAATAAAGCACCCACTTTTTCATTGTCAGAAACCATAATCTGATCGCCAACATTCAAATCAGGTAAAGACGAATCACATCTCTGCTTGAATAGTATTTTATATGGCCTACCCCAAGCAGATCTCGAACTAACAAAGGCCTTCCAATGTTGGAATTTGGCCCTTACTACCTCGAATTTATATGACCTATTTAACTCCTTCAGCACGTTCTTATAAATAAAGATACTGAAGGAGTTTTTACATTTAGATAGCTTTTTCCTAATGAAATTAATCTTATTCTTAAAAAATTGAAGACTGTCGTTCCACCAGTCTACTTGTGGAAAATCGACAGTATGTAAACATTGACCAATCAGCTCAACCAGATACTTGTTGAACTGACTGATCAGGGAGTTCAGCCGCCCACTAGACAGACAATTATTTACGTTAAAAATAAGATTATTAATATAGGTAGAGTTGAGACGATTTACAAATTGTTCGATATCAATTTTATAATACCGTCTGGGAGGGGGACGACTGATATTGTCATTAATAGAAAATATGAAACTACGATGGAACGCAAGGTCCATCTCAACTAACTTATAAGATACTAACTGGGTTGCACCGGCAGAGACCAACAAATAGTTAATAATACTCCAACCATTGTAATTAACAAAGGTAGGTTCACTACCATTCGCAACCACAAGATCCCTACAAGCAACCAACTCGCTGAAATCAACAGAGTCCTTGGTTTCCTTAACACGAGGCTCCATAACTGGCAACTTGATGTTAAAGTCCCCAACGACTACATGATAGCAGTTTGGAAGCTGCCCCAAGGTCTGGTCAAGTAATGACAGAGCTCTGGTTTTAGGCTTAATGTTAAAATGTATCTACTCAGCCTAACAGTAATTAAATTAAACCTAGTGTACAGCAAAGAATGCGGAAGATCCGCCTTCAAAATGACTGCAACTCGGTTATTAATATAAGATATATAATTATTTCTAACTGGTAACTCACCATTGCTAATATAAGGCTCTGCCAGTGCACACACATCTAAATCGTTGTTATAAAAATATCTTAAAAATAGTGCCTGACAGGCACGCGAATTGTCAACATTCAAATAGCAACAATTAATTCGCTCCATAGTCAACCTTGGCCCTCATATTTTCTCGCGCTTTGACGAGATAGGGACAATTTTTTGAGAACGTAGCGTGATCTACAGCCTTAAAGGCTACAGAAAGAGAGTCTTTATCACATAATTTACTATTCAGATCCTGCCAAGAGCAGGTAGATTTAATCTTTAAAAATGTACAGCATGAGCAAGCACCATTTTCAATACAAAGCTTGTGAAAATTGGATTGGGCTTCGGAAGCCCGACAGTATTTGTCCGGATGGTCAAACCTTCCGCACTTTTTGCACTGCCGCAGACTTACCGCATCAACGAAAGGAAGTGACTCCCAATTAATGCGGACACGTCCACCATCTGGAAGTAATTTGTATTGAGCCGGAGAAAGTTGTACATAGATCTTTGAAGCTCGATTATTCTGAATTTTTGTGACGCTGATGGGATCAGCGCCAGTCAAATCCATCACATGATCCTTAACGTCTATTTGCATATAATTAGTGCCTTGAATGCTAGCCCATGTTGTACGTAAAAGTAAACGTACAATGGCTAGTCACGGTGTTCAGCAATGATAGACGACGATGATGATGATACATATACATAAAATTTAATTTAAAAAAATATTTAATAATTGTATAAAGTAAAATAAAAGAATATTAAATTTATAATATTTTTTCTAACGTTATAAGCAATGCGAAATTGTAATTTTTTTATAATAAAGAATCAGGTAAATATTCTTTCCAAATTGTTGTACGTATAATCGAGGATGAAATCATATTATTGAAATGACGAGTTAAACCAAGTGCGCCGACTTTAAAAAAACAGGGGGGGGCAAAAGAATATTTTTTTATGTTCCATAAATATAACTCTAATAAAATTTCGAACCCGAGAATTATTTACCCGCTTTAATTATATATTTATCCATCAGTTTAATTTTAATATGTTGAACAGTATCGTTTTCATAAAAATGTAAAATAAAATCGGTTACTGATAAAGAGAAAAAATATTTATGCACTGCACCATTCGCTTTTAACAATTAAGAATGTGAGAACGTGACTGATTTAAAAGAGAATGTGTATATCATAAAGTAAATATATATATATATATATATATATATATATATATATATATATATATATATATACATATATAAAATCAGAAAAACAGGAAATCAACGGTTTTCTGGTAATAGAACACCAATGAAAACAATTTGGAGTAAATGCTGACAATAGCATTCTACCTCCAATATTACTTCCCCACTAACGTAAATCTGAAATTCAAGAAGCAAATAGTATCTATGAAATTATACGCAAAATGTAAATACAATAAGCAGACCAAACAAATTTTCACTTAAATTCGTCCTTTAAGAAAAAAAAATTATATACTTTTAGTCTAACTCGTGGTACTGAAAGGGTTATAACTCTTGAATAATAAACATTGAAGGGGCAAAGTCCTTAATTAATAACCGTTGAGGGGGCATGGCAGCGGTATAATAACTTTGAGGGGGCGACTGCCCTCGACAACCCGAAGTCGGTGCCTGAGTTAAATTTTTATTTAATCTACGAAGCATCGTTCACCTTTTATATATATGAAATATTTAGAGTCTTAGAATTGGGATACAAAAGCAGTAAAAATAAATGTTGAAATATCTCAGTCGTTTAAAATTTGCGGACGGCGTTGTAATGTACGTTACAATTATGAAAGACCTAATGACGATGTTACTTGAGCTAAACGAGTCGAAAATGAATTTTCAAATCTACCGGTTTTGTCATATTGAACAGAAATTTGGGTGTTTACGAGAGGAATTACGAAGAAAGTCAGAAAAATGCAAACATTAAAAGAGACTTAACATCGAATATCATACTCAAAAACAAACGAAACCTCACTCGGATGAGATAAAAAACGAAATCAATGGATATTATAGAGCGTATCGTCAAACGCGAATGAAGTTCGATCCACGCGGATGTGTCGCCTGAAGAAATGATTACAGATGGTCCAAGAGAATTCTGCAATGGCGGTCATTTTTACCGCAAGAGGAAGGGAGATACTGTAAAAATAGCTGGCGTCAACTGATTCGAGGAAGCAAGAACAGGGTTCAACAGAAAAAACTTGAGGCATCCCCTTCGTGCAGCAATGGACTGATATAAGAGTATCGATATAAAATATTCATCGGACAATTATATGTACGATCTAGATGTAAAATAGGACGAATAAAAAATTAGCGAATACACTAATTTTCCAATAGTTTATTCAAGTGAAGGATTAATATATATAGAGTGACTTAAAAATATGGATGTTAAGGAATTCATTGAACATTTTGTTGTAAAGTTTTAATATTTAATTTTTTCCCTCGTTATTACGGGATAAGAGGGTGCTGGAAAAAGTTATTAATAAGGTAAATGAAAGGTAAAGGAATGGACAAAGTTTGAAAAATGTTAAATCGCGAAAACCAATAGGATTTACTTTTAATACGAAACAAAAAAATTAATTAGACGTACTTCGAGCTTATGTTAAAACTAGTTTCAAACGGAAATTGAATTAAATTTATTCAAAAATTCGGGTAACTCATTTATTTTTACTTCCGCTTTACAATTTGATATAATTATTTTTAATAAAACATCTTCGATATTTATTTTAACTTATTCCCGCGTATGACCAAAACCTATAATTAGTTTAGGGTTCCGGAGAAATCCTACAGAAATTAAAAATACCGGGAGAGCCGATACAGAATATTGTTATATAACAACGCATATTTTTCTGAAGTAAAAAAATTAATCCGGTTAGCACATTCAGTTTTAATTTGAATCGAGTAAACAGCTTGACAAAATGAATTAACACGTTAATCGGATACAAATAACAAAATAATATTATACCGCCGCCATTAAATAAAAATTCATGGGAATATTCGTTTTTAAAATTATTCGTCAATATTCTCTCACTACTATTAGAAAAAAATGCAAGTAAAATAAAATTCGTATTCGAAGCGTACTTTTTGTTAAAAATTTATTTTTATTTGAAAAAAAATAAACGTTTTACGATCTAAAATAACTTCAACGAGCCAAATGCCACGAATAATTGGCAACTTATATCTTACACGAAATTCGCGTATATGGCGTTGATTGATGAATGTGTCTTATATATACAGATTATATACACATATGTACATATACACATACGCATATATATATATATATATTTCGAGGAAAATCAGAATTCGACGATATAATATCGGGGTAATTATATATACAGAGCGTTCTGAATTGTAACGAAGTCTTCCTGCAAATAAGTTTCTACACTCCATATCATCCGTCTATTCCTATAATAATTCACGATATTCATCAATTGACGCGTGAATATAATTATCGGGAGAAATTGTTTTTATTTTCTTAAAATTATCATTCACATCCGACGATTAATTTATTAATTAATTCAGGTCTTTAAGAATCTACATCTTATTATTATTAATAACGGATTTGAAGCGAGCTTAAATTACGGTTGTTGCAAACATATATATATATATATATATATATATATATATATATATATATATATATATATATAATTATACACATACACATAGGTTCATTCGAGTTTATTACAAAGCTATTGCAACGCTAAGAAATCTCAAAATTTGTTTCTAAAATTAGCTTTATATTAGTAAAGTGTCATAAGGAACTTGCAATATTGAGTGTACATCCTGAAATTAGTATAATCGCCGATACCTTATCTTTATATGAAAATCCTCGAAAACTTAATTGTTTTGTAATTTGTTTTGCTCAAATTTTTGAAAAACTTACATACTGACTTTTAGTTTATCTATAAATATAATATAAAACTGTATGACTCATCTTGTGATTATAATGAACAATATTACTCATTTTATTATTATTTATATTATTGTTATGTTAAAAATAAAATGCGTTCATTATATATATATATATATATATATATATATATATATCTGTTTTTAATTTATAAATGACTTAAATAGATAGGAACTTACTCGCGTTATCGTCAGTAACTTGTCTTCTAAATTCAAGAGCAAACTAAAAAAAAATTATTTGCACACACGCATTTATACACACGTAAAATTTAAAACCAAAAAAATTAGCTTACCTGGGTATTATTAATATTATTGTTGGCATTCAACGTGATGGAACGAGTGTAAATTATGTCGCTTATTCTCAACGGGTTAAATTTATACTTTTAAATATATTATTTTTATTTCGAAAAATAATAAATATTTCGATTAATATATAGATGTATTGATTATATTAAATTACTATAATCCCGCAAGTTCGAACGACGGGAAAAACATTTAATTTAATTTAATTAAAAACATTTAATTTAATGATTATTATTTAATAATAAAAAGTGATAATAAAACAATCGATTAAAATACAAAAAACTGAAACACGTTAAACAAACCACACCGTTCTATAATCGCGTGTACACTGATTACACTGGACGACTGACTAGCGAATCGTTTTGGCTATACAGTTATCTCGGTAGTTATTACTCCGCAACACCACGATATTGTACGCGTACTGACGCATGTTGTATGTACGCGCGTGTATTTGATGCGCGGGTGCGCATTTGTTTAGTTCAGTATATTATATATATATATATATATATATATATATACAGCTTGTCGCAACGTAGAGTATCAGGTCAACAACCTCTCGGCCGAGAGAAAAGGCAAGAAAGTTATCGCAGTGCGTCCTAAATGCACCGCCGGTGCGAGTATAACTGTTCAAACTGCGAATGTATACGTTGTGTGAACACGCCTTAACTGTAAATCGAACTCCGGCGTAACACATTAAAAATGTATATATATACATATATATATATATATATATATATATATATATATATATATATATAAAAATGTATATCCAAAATATAAGATACGGTGTACCAACTGAAAAAGAAGTTCGCGATACAATTATTATAACGGGCCTTCTCGTAATCTTACCCTATTGAGATTCGACACGAAATGTTATTTTTCGGTTATAGTGCAAAAATTTTTGAAAAAAAAAAATATATATATTCGAAATTTACAAATAAATATTTTTAAAAACTGTTGCCGATAAAACGTGGTTAAAATGCACGATTTTATATGAATTTATATTATATATATATACGAAGTATCCACACTAACAAAAATCTAATAAAACGTGAGGTAGAGTAAATTACAGTTTATCGGATAACTGAATTATATAAAAAAACACGCACCGGGTAACGGTATGTCAATTCCCGGCATTCCAAATAATAGCGCAAAATCTGTTACACATGATTTCTTTTTAAAAACTTGGCCCGTAATAAATTGCTGGGCCCAGTATCACGAGTAACATAAAAAAAGTTAAAACAAAAATTACTATTACAGTCTACTAACCCCCCAAAAAAGCGCCAAGTGTAATACATTCTAAATTAAAATGCATCAATCCCGATTACTATTATTACTGTATTACACACACACACACACACACAAAATGACGATTCGACTATTTCTATCCACTGCTGAATATACGTGTCCCACCTTCCTTTCCCAATCGCTCGCCGAAAATGAAGTTCATGACTACTTAAAACAATCTCCTAATAATTCATCACGCGAAATTAATGGGATAATAAAGAAGTTGAGCAATAAGAAGTCACCCGGTTATGATCTCATAACTGGACGTATTTTAAAAGAATTGCCAAGAAAAGTGTTAGTTATGCTAACCTATATTTTTAATGCTATTTTACGAATTCAATATGTCCCAATATTGTGGAAATTTGTTAATGTAACAATGGTCCTAAAACCAGGTAAACCTTCACAAAATGTCTCTCCTCTTATCGGCCGATTTCGCTCCTTTCAATTTTAGCTAAAGTACTTGAAAAACTCCTGGAAAAAAGAATACATACGTGCTTAAGCAGGAAAGATATAATTCCGAATCATCAATTTGGTTTTCGAGCTGGCCACTCAACCGTGCAACAAGTGCACCGACTGGTTAACAAGATTGAAGAAACGTTTCAAAATAAAACAGTAACCTCGGCTGCCTTCCTTGATGTGCATCAGGCTTTTGACAAAGTTTGGCATCCAGGAATTCTTTACAAGTGGTAAAAAACCATTGCCGACTCAGTATTTCAGTATCTTGAAATCTTATTTAACAGACAGGTATTTCCGAGCGGTAGTAAACGGAACTGAATCACAAATACAAAAATCCGAGGCCGGTGTACCGCAGGGAAGTGTACTCGGTCCACTATTGTATCTACTGTTTACCTATGATATGCCAGATGCCGATGATGCACTAACAGCAACGTTTGCTGATGATATGGCAATTATGTCAACACATGCGAACTCACAAAAGTCCACAGAAAACCTACGAAATAATTTAAATAATATCCTGACATGGTTGAATAAGTGGAAAATTTCAATAAATAAAAATAAAAGCAGTCACATCATTTTCACAAAGAAGAAAATTGAACGTAGTAATTACCATATAACTATAAATAGCAAACAAATAAACACATGTTCATCTGTTACATATATCGGAGTACACCTAGATGAGGCTGCAGCATATTAAAACCAAATTAACAGAGCTCAATCTAAAAACAAAGCAACTCCATTGGCTGCTTGGACCGCGCTCTCAATTACAGGTTGTGCAAACAACAAAGTGTTGGTATATCGCATGGTGCTAAAACGAATATGGTTGTACGCAGCCGAACTATGGGGATGTGCGTCCAAAAGTAATATTAGTAGAATTCAACGCTACCAAAACAAGACGCTGAGGTCGCTGGTGGGAGCACCTTGGTATGTATCCAATTATACGTTACATCAAGATTTACAAATCAAGTACGTTACAGAAGAAATAAAATTAGCTGCCGCCAATCATTTGTCGAGACTGGAAGGACATGAAAACGTTCTTGCACTAAACCTTTTACATCAACCAGTAGGACGCAAGAGATTGAAAAGGAGAAACGTTGTTGATCTGGTGTGAATGATTCAATTAATAAAATCGGGATCGTGCTGATGGGCTGATCTTGATAATCATGATCCTGTCATCACTACTATCTAGTAAATGACTATATTAGTCAGTTCTAGATGTGAAGAATTTAAATTAAAAAAAAATTGTAATCAGTCCCAAGCTTCATTCATTCGTTCCACTTCGGCTTACTTTTGAATTTCGTCTTGCCATCGCTTGCACAACCGACCGTGGATTCTATAGCCTTCTCTTCGTCTCCATGTGTTATTCTTTTGGTATCGATCTGCTGCTGGTTGTAAGCGTTTCTACTTTTCTTCCATTTATGGCGATCCCCATCCACTTTAAACCGGCTGACCCTTTTTTTATATCATCCTGCCATTCCGTTATTCGTTTCGTCCGCCGGTTATTATTTCTTCTTGCCATATAGCCTTGTCCAATTATATTTTTTGGCTACGTTGTACGTTCTATTGGGTCCGAAAGTTTAATCTGCTTAGCTCGTTACGCCAATTTGGATTTACCCGTCCATCAAGTAGAGTAAAATCTGGTAGACTGAAGGAAACATCGTTAAATGAACCACTGACGAAAAGACAAGCTCTGATGAAATCAGCACCAAATTTATGTCTACGTTTCGATTGGTCTGAACATTGACCGGTATTTAGAACTAAAGGACGCTGTAAATATGGAAATTGTAAAGATTATAATTTAACGAACTGCAGCAAGTGTAATGTCATGAAAAAAAAATTATACAATAAAGTAATTATGAAAGTATTTTTTTTTATATATATATAAAGTAGATAATGTTGATTTTAAGTAACATTAATATCTTAGGGTCTAAACAAGTAATGGGGGGGGGGATTATTTTCGAGTACATTTTCAGGTTTTTTAGGTCAATGCATGAAAATATGTTTTTCGAATAAAAATAAAATTTCACGCATTGTAGGCATAAGATTTTTAATCATATTTTCGTGAAAATAAAATCAACGTATCGTTGTTAGATTTCAATTGAACTGTCTCTTGAAATCGATTTAACGGGTCTTCTGCTCGCACGAATTATACACCATATTACCGTTCGCCTATCTGCGAGAACAAAAGTACCGTCTATTTCGTCACTCTTATAATATACATACCAAAACTGTGCGCAGGAACAAAGAAGCGTTACATACTTTGAAAATTTAATAACAGAGGACGGACAAAGTACAGAGAAGATAAAACGTAGTTAGCAGAAAGTGCTTGCATGCAGAAATATACGACCGTTAACCAGTAAAAATATGGATATGAACTAGAAGAAAAGATTAGTCAAGTTATACGCATGGAGTGTAGTTGTACGGGTAGGAAACTTGGAGACGATAAATGCAATTTATAAGAAAAAACTCTAACGCGCAGAAATATGATTCTGGAGGAAAATGTTAAAATTAAAATGTATCAAGAAGGTTAAAAATGAAGACGTTCTGGAAAGAGTTGTGGAAACTCATAATTTATCGAAGACCACAGAGAAAAGTACTGTAATGATAGAACATGTAATAAGGAGTGACGAAATGCTAACCAAAATCATAAAAGAGAGAACGTGGAATACCAGATACAGAGGAAGACCGAGGGACATTTACACGTCGCAAATAATTAAAGATACGAGGTATACAACATAAAAGGATACCTGTCGGTTCAATGATTGATGATGATAATACACTACTATCTCATCAAATGTATAATCTCATCCAACCTTTGCATGCAAATCTTCGTTTCTTTCTTAATGTTTCAAATGTCTTCCAGGAAACGTCTACAAACAATAAACATTCTGCTTGTAAGATTTTTAACCCTTTCATACCACACATGGACCCCAAAAACGATAAGTTTTAGGGGGTTCTAGATATCGAAATATTTTTGAAGTTTTTTTTTTTTTTTAAATCGACTTAATACGTACAAAGATAATATCCAAAAGTACATAATGGCCATACTATTAAATTACGAAGAAATTATTTATAAAAACAATTTTGATTCGACAATATTGGTTGTATAATTCGTTAGATGTTCAAGCTAGAAAATTGAGTATTCGAATGCATATATATTGGGTATAGAAGGGTTAAACCTGGCAACTTAGGCAATTCGATCTAACGTATTTCGAGCACTTTTTCTAGTACAAAGCGCACGATATTAGATAAAAGTCCGTTCTTCTTAATTGCAATCTCTAAAATTTTAGTAGAAATTCGTTCACTGCTTAAATTTTTTCTACACTCTTTGGTTTATATTTGAAATCGTTTTAAAATAGCAAAACTTAAGAGATAACCGTCTTTTATTATTATTATTATTATATATTTACTCCGCTGAAAAATTGTTAAGGTTAAAAATGGAATGCATGCGTATAGGAAAAATAGTTGTTTTTTTTTAACGAAAGAACGAAAAAATTCTCACGAACTCAAAAATTATTTAATTTATAAAACGTTATTAAGAAATATATAAATAGGTGTCTGCACACATCACACCTGCTCATGAATTTTTTTCTGGATATTTTATCGTTCACGCTATTTTTCGATTGTACTAAGTTCTTGTAATTCTTTTTTAACAACGTCACCAGATTTTTATAAAAAACTATTTTTTTTTTACACTATACACAGCGTAAAAAACTATCCGTGCGGTTATTTAATACGTCATTTTTACAATAAGTACAATTTTGAATTAATAATCGTAATTTTGAAAATTAATAATATACAGACATCCTCGATGATCTCCCGTTGGCGTTTTATACTTTACGGGAAATCGGCATTGTCAATTTAACACACACTGCGATGTAACATTTCATGAAAGATAATAAATTTGTACGTACATATGTTATTTTGTATCTGTAAAATATAACATTGTACTGATATGTGCGATACCGCGTTAGGCCCACTCTAATATATCACATTATTTTAATAGTAAACTAAAAAAACGATATCTGCAGCGCTATCTTTTGTTTATACTGCATAGTTGTAATTTTCATAGTATTTATAAGATAGCGCTAAAAGCTTTATTTGAAAATAAACAGATTTTTTTGGTCTAGGTGTGTTAATTCATATTTTTAATAGCAAAAATTGAATATTATTATTTAAACGTTTAAAAATTCTGTTTATTTCGAAATTAAACAATATCTTACTATGGAACATCGGTATCTATCCTATTGGTCGTTAAGTGAATACCAACTCGATAGGAAGTGATAGAAGTGTAAGAAAGGAATTGTATTGAATTCCTCAAAGAAGCGCCGTTTGATAGGTTCTCTATTAATCTTTAGATTGACGAGAATTGACATTTACCAACTTTCGTGTTCTTCCTCCCCTCTTTTGCCTTCTACCGTTCCCATTATTATAGTTTGCAAAACTTGATATGTTAAAATGTCGAAAGAATTTAGTTTTCCGCTTCCTAATTATTTCCATTAATACAAGATCTGTTTTTTAATCATATCTAACACCGGATCCTTCGTTTTTTTTTTTTTGGTCCATGGTATCTTCAAGATCCGCCGATAGCACCATTTTTCGAACGATGAGATCCGCTTTTCCATATATCTTTTTATTCTCCAGGTCTCGCACTTGTGCGTTTCTTTTTTATTTCATCCGAATTTTGCAACTCCAGGAACGAGCCTCCTCTCGAGCTTAAGTCAAGGTGATCCTTTTATTAGTTTCATTCTAGAATTTATCGTCAGAAAATTATTTCGCTGATTACATAATTTTGTATTTTATTCTGAAGTTATTTTTAACTTTTATAATTCTCCGATCATTGTAAAACACAATGGGCGCAATTAGCTGTAAATTTTTTTTCCCCATGTCAAATGCTAATTTATAACTAGCCAATTGAGAGGCTATCTAATAAATAGTATCTATTAATAATCACGTGTGGAAGGTTGCATCCAGCGATGCTTAGCAAACTATGAAATTATAAAACTAGATCATTTATCTTTGTTCTTTTTGATCGCACGGACTTCACATCCGTATGTACAAGTGATGTTTCCAGCTGATTTGGATGAATGTGCTTTTGAACTTGCTTATGCATAGTTCTTTCGACCGTTTATCTACGTTTAAATCCTGGTGTATAGCTTCATTGGACACATACCACGGCATTCGGTAAATTAAACGTAATTCGTTGTTCTGGAAGAGCTGGATTATCGATTTGATTCCCTCGAACATCCCCAAATTTGTACGCAGTAACTCTAGATTGGTTTCAATATAACTTTGCACACTAGTAATCGATTTAGTAAGGATAATTCAGAATTGTATCCTACGAGCTAGTATTACTTTTTTATTTATTTAGATGTATCCGTAGTTCCTATCGATACTTCTTTATCATGATCTCTTCTATTAGTAAATGGCACGTGTATAAACTCTTACAGATTTGTATTCAGTTTCCACACTGATACAGTCTATCTAGGTTGTTTTGTAGAGCAGTGATAGCAACTTTGAGTACGATGCAACCAGCGAGGTATCATCTGAAAATGTTGCTACGTGCACTGTATCATCTGTCGACAGTGTGTATAGGAGAGGTCCTAAAACGATTCCTTGAGGAACATCAGTCATAATAGGGTATACCTCAGATCGATCGGGGAGTCGTACTTTACCTGAAATTGTCTTTAGACTTGGATATAATTTGAATAGTACAGTATTCTATACAGATCATTGGTTTTTATTTTGTGTAGTAGACCGTCGTGCCAAATTTTGTCAAATGCTTTAGTAATATCAATGAATACGGCTTTATTGTATTTTTTACCATCGAGGCCGTCTTCAAAAATTTTTACTACTCTGTAGAGTGCCCGTTTCTGAAACCAAATTAACTCTTTCAGTCACCATGTCCACTATATGGTACATGAAATTTTAATACTAACAAAAATTATATATTTTCCGGTTGACGATTAAGTGTCTCAATATTAATTACATTTATCTAAAAAAAAAAAAAAAATGAAAATAATCTAGAGTTATCTAAAAAGCAACATTGTATAATAAACAGTCTGGATAAAATTTATTCTGTCAAAATTTCATGTGTGATTGAAAGGGTTAATGCTGAGGGATAGTCGACCGATAATTAATTTTTTTAGTCGTACAATAATTAATTTTTCGAATAACTTTGCTATCATAGGTAGTAGCGAGATCGGGCTGTATGATCGTAGGTTTGTGTCATCTTTGCCCGGTTTTTAGTATTTGCGATAGTTTCCACTAGTTTAGGAAGTATGAAGCAGTGGCGTAGCCAGACTTGATTGAAGAGGAGGTTCAAACAAAACTAAATTTAAACCCAAGTTAAATTGAACTTTAAGTAAATAACCAAAATTCAAGTAGGTTAAACTCCAAGCGTTAAGCAATCCAACTCACCAGAGTTATTTTTATACTTATTAGACGTCGAATATGTAATTCTATTAGAAGCAATAGAATGTTGTACATCCCGTATCTTTTATTAATGGAATCTTGGAGATATATATAAATTTTGATAAAGAATTATTTTTCAAAATCTCTTTTATGAATAAAATTTATTGTAAATAAATCTAAAAGTGAAATTACGTCAGGCTAGTGGAATATGTATATCAAATTTTAAGTTAACAAAACAAACAAAATAAAAACAATTGTTTTTATTTTGTTTTGTTAATTCATAAAATCACTCCAACACTTCTTCTTTGTCTTAACCAGTATGACTGCTGTGACCCGTGACAAATATATCTCCATTGTGTTCGGTACAAGTCGCACTGAGCCTGTTTGGTTCCTTTATCTCGTCTATTATGACAGCATTAGTTACGCGCGCTGTCCATGGTATTTTCAGAACTCTCCTCCACGTCCATAATTCGAAAGCATTGATTCACCTTTTATCCGTTTCTTTCATTGTCTACGTGTCTACCGCATATATTACAATTGGGAAAGCCAACGTCTTCAGTAATTTTTTCCTTGTATCCAAGGGTATTTCTGTGCTGGCTAAGATCGGTTTCAATCGCACCACGTCGTCGTCGCTTTATTTCCTTCGATGAACCGTCTTTTGACTAGATTATTGAACCCAAGTATGTATAGTGATCTACCGATTCAAATTTTTTGAGAAAGTCGTTATCTTCGCCAGATCCGTTCATTATCATTATTATTATTATTTTTTTTTTATATTTATGCGTAACCCATATGTCTCACTGACCACTTTTACTTCTTGTATGATTTTGACCATTTCAGTCGTTGATGTTGCTAGCAGGGTAGTGTCATCAGCATATCTCAGTTTTGTTATTTTGCGTCCGCCTATAGTAATACCACCGTTCCAATTTTCTAATGCGATTCTCATTATATGCTCCGTATAGATGTTAAATAATTGTGGTGATATGATGCAGCCTTGTCTCACGTCTTTCTCTGGTGCAAAGGGTGCTGTTAATTCTCCATTTACGCGTACTACCATACTGCTGTTTTTTTATATGTCTGTAATTATTTCCGTTAAGTGATTTGGTACACCCATTGTTCTTAATATTTTAAACATTTCTTTCCAATTTACACAGTCGAAAGCTTCGCTGTAATCGATGAAGCAAATATTGAATTATCTGCTTCTTTCTACTATGTCTTAGATTAAATATCTGTTGTACTGTTCCCCTACCAGCAACAAAACCTGTTTGCTCTTGAGGAATTTGTCTTCTCAAGAAAGCAAGTAATCTATTATTGACTATTTTTAGCATTACTTTACTTGCATGAGGAATTAATGCCACCGTTCGATAATTAATACATTTTTTGGCATCATCTTTCTCGTGAATAGGAACCAGTATTGATCTACACCAATCTTTTGGCCATTTCCTGTCTTTCCATATGTTATTTCACATTTTTACAACTGCAGTTTCTTGCAGCTCTTTCCATAATTCTGCTTCAATGCCGTCGTGTATGCTTTCACTTTCTTCAGATATTTTATTTCTTCTATTAAATCTAATGTTCTATCGGATATTCATATCTGCTTTTTCTTCCTTGGTTTTCGTTTCTGGCGTTCTATTTGTTTCCTACTTTTTAGTATTACTTCTTTGACCTTGTTCCAAATCATTTCTGCATTCTCCCTTCCGTCTTCATCGGACACAGTTACGGATAACTACAATTCTCCTATTTTAGCTGCCAATTTTACTTCTTCTTTATTTAAGGTACACATCGATTTAGGTTTTTATTTATTCTTACTTTTACAGTTGATGATTGGATCCGATGTCAGCTCCCGAGTAGGTTTTCGCCACGTATATCGCTGATTTCCATCGTTTCCCAATCATAATGTAGTCGATCTGATTTCTTGTGACCCCATCACATGATTGTCACGTGTATAGTTATGCTGTTCAAACGACGTGTTTGTCACAATCATTTGTCGTTCTTCGCAGAATTGGAGCATTCGTTCTCCTAATCCATATTTTCCAATGACGCCATAATGTCCATCATCTGTTTCAACTTTACCAACTGCAGCATTGAAATTCCCATTAATATCACAATGTCAGTTTTTGGTACCGTCTTTAGTACTGATCCTAAATCATGGTAAAACTGTTCTCTAATTTCTTCAGTGACTGAACTTGTGGGAGCATATATCTGGATAACGCTGTGCATTTATCCGAATTAAAAATATCCTGTCATTTACTGCCTTTAATCCGCTAACGGAATTCCCATAAGGCTGTGCGACAATCATGCCAACACCATTTCTTCCACTTGTTTCTGCACTTGACATGTAAACCGTATTTTCATTTCTTGTTTTAAACTCGCCCTAATACATCAACAATAAATTTTAAGTTGTCGTTATATAAATATTTCTGGTAATTCATATGTAATATTAATTATGTATGCTTGAAAATGACGTAACTGTCGAAAAACTTTTCAATAAAAAACTTTTAGTGATTGAACTGTTATGATTTTGTTTGTATATATATATATATATATATATATATATATATATATATATATATATATATATATATATATATATATATATATATATATATATATATACACACACATAAAAGTTGTTAATAATAAGATTTCGTATTTAAACATTATTATTCATAAATAACTACTTAATTATTTATTCATATCTTATTATTTATTTTATTTATTTACATTTAACGAACTGTCGAGTTTTATTGATTCATTATATACGAAAACAATTATACAAATCAACATTCGAACGGTGTTTCCCCACGTTAATTCGAGACGTACGTAATTTTTTTTTTTTTTTTACTTATTCATCATCTAAAGTTTAAAACACCTAAAATTTAATAACGTAATATTTTACTTTAAGATTTATTAAATTTGTTTCAATCAGTATGATTGATATTTAAATGAATATTTTTTTACGTATACATTAAAAATCATAGGCGTGGGAACGTTTCCAGGAAAGAAAATATATCAATCGACAAAAACATTTATTACAATTCGAATATTCGTTTTAAAAAACCGAATAATCGTTTAACGATTTAAATAATTTTAATTCATTTCGAATCCGTTGAAAGCAGCATCGTCGTAGGAGAATAATCAACGATAATTAATAAATATATAATCGCGCTAAATTTAATCGGAAATTATTAGTAACCTAAACTAGTGCAATACATATTATTGTTTTCTTACATTTTAACTTATTCAACATCATATTTAGTTTCATTTTTCACGGAAAGGGTGATATAAAAAACGATAAATCGTTTATTCATTAAATAATTAATAATAATTAGACGTAAAATAAAAATAATTTTAATAAATTTCTTTTAATATCGAGCATTATTACCATTCGTTATAATTTGATATGACCGATATGTACATATTTTAAAGTTTATCCCACGGTTGCTTCTACCATTATTATAACTACAAATTTACTATACGATAAATTAAGTACACGCGTGTTTATTGAGATCCGATTATTATTTGAATACGGATGTTTATTATAATTATGATTACGAATTAAGCCTGATTCGTAAGATAACTACACAATAAAACATATGTCATAATAGTGGATGTAAATGTTTCAAATTAGAAATACATACACGCTAATATATATATATATATACAGTAAAACTTCTTTTTAACCGTCACTCTCTGTTATCCGCTACTGCAGCAGCAGCAGCAGCAGCTCGTCAATCAGTGGTTAAAAAACCTAGCGGTTGTAATCACACGTTACCCCCTACACAAAATATACAACAAAATATTTTTTATTTCACACAACATCACAAAGTATGTACAGAGACAATGAAACAATTCACACGAGAGGAAATGTACACAATAAAAGAAACACCAATAGAAATATAGGGAGAAGAAGAAGAAAAAACTAATCTATGAAAGAGATGAAATTATAAGTCGTAGACTTATTCGTTAGTTGGCCGGTAGTGTGCGCATGCAATCGCGTGTTATGAACAACAAGAAAAAACTATTCTGCCGCGTCAAGTGTGTGTGTACTTCAAGGACTTTGGTTGCAAAACGATTGCAACTAACGGTCGTCAATATAGTTGTACGAAACACAGTAGCATTACGATCAAAATCTCCATATAACGCTGTATACGGCTTTCCGATGCATTCTTCAGGTTGCATCGAACGTGCGCAACCACTAACCGATGTAACTAAGGATTTCGAAGCATTTTTTAAAAAGATGTTTAACTTTTTATAATATATAATTAAAATTTATTTATTTTATTTAATCTCTATAAAATAATTAGTACTTTTAACCATTTTATTACATCATCAATTTTTATGCTCTTCCGAATAGTTCTGGTGGTTGTGCAACAATGCGACCTTTATGTACGAGCCGTCACTGCCGTTAATACAAAAGAAGTTTCATTGAAAATTCGTTGTTATCTGACGATACAATAACGATTAAAGATTTTCGGAAAAATTACAACATTGAGGACGCAATTTTTAATATTACCAGTGCATAGGCCTTACAATGTTAAATCTACAGAACGGGCGGAATAAACTACGGCCGGAACCTTATCCACTAGCGAAACAACGGGAACGGTTAGTGTTGACGAAATCGTGAAACTTCGCAATAACGGTCTGCTTGATACACTAACAGCTGAAGAAGTAACAGTTTGGTTAGAGTGTGATGAACAAGATTAAGTTTTTGAAATTTTGCTGATAAGCGCATCTATGTGGTTGAAAGACAAGAGGAGGCAAATTTTATTTCTACCTCTAGAAAAAATACGGAACATCGCCGTCAAGAAAGCTCGAGCTGCAAAGAAACGTGAGAAAATTACCGATTATTTTTATGAACAATTTGATTTCCTATAGGTAATTGTACTATATTACAAATAAAAGTACTCTAAACATTATCCAATTTAACGCGTATATATATTTTAACATTTCTTTCCTAAAATGATTTACAATTTAGTATAGTTCTATATATGTAATTTGTAACGGAATTTCAGCGTGATGGATAAAAGAAATTTTACTGCATTTATAATGCGCGTGTATCGTGAGTTTGCCAACGTGAATTTTTTTAGTTATATCGAAATTAGATTTATAATTAGTACCTCGAAATAGGTTTAAACTGATTTCAGCGTACATCTTCAGCTTTACTTACATTAACTTTTTCAGTGTCGCAATGTTCGCTATATTGTACGCGGAAATTTTAATGTTAATAAAAATTTTTATTATCCAGTTCACGTGAAATATCTCAATTTTATTAAATATATTTATTATATAAATACATCGAAAATTATCTACAGTTCGCCTAAGAAGCGGCGTTGCGTATAATAAACACCCGCCGTATAAAATTTCTAATTTTGCGTCGTCGAAATTTTATAATGTAACTACGAAAAGGTTAAAATCGCGAGCGGTTATTTAAAAAATATCGTGAAAATTAATACGGTTTGTATAAAATACAGGTTAGTTTTTATATTATACACAGACACACACACACAAAAAAAAAATCAATTTCATACATAATGAATCGTATACGCGATATATTATTGTTTACTAATAATGAAATTACACTAACCGGTGTAAAGAGACCTTCTAAAATAAGTAATTACTCGAACGGTATAATAAGCCCTACTGACTAGTATCGTCCTTGTCAAATTATAAAAATATAATACTGAATTCGGGAATCACACGTTTCTCTTCGTATCGATATACATTATTAATATTTAATTTTCACCGTAGGACTGTAGCGCCAAGCCGCGTATAAAATAGAGCGAATTTCGATATAGAAATTAGATTCTAATCGAGCTGTATAATTCGATTATATCGCATACAATCGAATCTAATCTTCGTGATTCTCGCAATACTGCAGACGCGGATCAAATTTTTCTTGAAAGTTCTTCGAGAAACAGCAAGCAAGAATCGGTGACGCTTTGTGTACCAAAAGGAAAAAGGAAAAAGACAGAGCGAAAGAATGAATACAGTTTATAAGGGGGAAAAAGAAGGATGGAGCATTGACGGAGTAGTTTGTTAATGTCAGATTCGTACGTTTATTTTTACCTACAAAATGGATAAAGTGAAATGAAGAGATTTATTCGATAAGGGTTTTTAAAAATAGAATTGAGGAAAAAAATGTTTAAAACATACGTGTCGAGTGTATTATTTATAGAGTACGAAAACGCGGGTGTTGAACGGAAAGTCTAAAAAACACGTTTTGGAGGCTTTCGAAATGTAGAGATGGCGTCGCATAATGAAGATCATATGGACGTAGAAGAAGAGGAATTAAGAGATTTTAAATTATCGCAAACAATACGACAAAGGCGAGATTTTGGTACACCATATACTGCGCCATAACGTCTCTTTGTCGCAGTCAAAATCGAAAGAAAATTTGAAAGAAGAGGAAGAATCCTTCGGCCAACACGGAAAAAATGCAGACGACGGATAAAGAAATTAAGAACATAGCGAGCAACAAGAAGGAATGAAAAAGTATGGTTGGCTAGCTAACAGACTCTTAATGAAACATGGACGGATATGTACATATAGCATAATTCGCAAATGGACGATAATCTCTATAGTATTTATCGAATATAGAGGACGATGAACATAATAAAATGAGAAACAGCTACGAACTTATTGAAACTAGAAAAAAAAACCCACATAAAACGGTTTAACGGTAAATTTTAAACATTATCGTTCGGAATTACCTCATATTTTATCAGCGTATAATATAATTGAAATTTTTTCAAAAAGTACACATAATTACCTTGGCTTAGACTACGGTCCTAGCTGTAAGAATATAATTTTTGTAAAACGATAACTTTTATTATAAATTTTCAGGATAAAATCATATATTATTAATAATAATTGAAGAAAAATAAAAGTAATTATAAATATGGAATAATTATCGAAGAACGTCTGTATATTAACATGTTCACTTGTAATCAAGTAGTAGGCGTAGCGTAAGACTGACGTCCGGCTAATTCTAGTAAATACCGATCAGGATGGTCCAACCATTCCGAGGAACTTAATTTTACTTTACGATTTTTTTCAACTTGTTCCACTTCCCAATTTTTTATCTCCAACTGTAGTTCTCTGAAGTAACATTTCGTATAATAGATTATCGTCAAAATTAATATTTTTTTTTTTGGCATTTTGTTTATAACGAAACATTCAGTCGTAATTCGAAAACTCGAAAGTTTGGCGAAAGGTGAAATATAAAAATTTACCTGGATTTAGGAGAACTACAACCCCATACTTCGATGCTTATCAAGGAGTACGGAATTCCGCGATAAGTAATTTGATTGAACGATTGATCGATCTGTAGGGACGGCTCCCTAGGATCTTGACCCACGCGAATACCGATCGGATATCCTCTTATAGACGTATTTAGATACACCATTTTAGCACCGTCTACGAAAAAGAAACGAAATATTAATTTCCCCGTTCGTTATCATTTCGAAAATACGCCCGTTAATTAGAATACACGATTGAAAATATCGTAAGTCGATAATAAGCTGTTTCGACGATAACGAAAATAGTCGATAATTTTTTCGAGATAACGTAAAGTGAAATAAAAATAGAACTAAAATACTGTCTATTAAAAATAATATTATTTATAACTTTTGTGGCGGAAAAATCAATGACAGTATTAATAGTGATTTAAGAATTAAGTATAGTAGTATAGTATAGTTCGATACAAAATTTTATAAATTACGAAGAATTTATATGTACATACACATATGCATCCTTAAAGTTACCTTAGCAGTTAAATACAACCAAATGACTTTACAAAACTAATGAAATAATAAAGAAAAACAGTAAAATAACAATAGGAAAAAAAAAAAAAACCTATTAGCTTGTATATTAAATTTAGTTTAACTTGTATATAAAGAAATACCCGCCCAGGGGTACTTTGTACCTGCTGGGATCCGGAGCTCTAACCAGAATCGGGCGCGTCCACAGGTGGTGGATAATGGCCAGTAGATATACTGGTTAGCTGCGAATAACCAATAAGCAGTCGCGAACCAAGAGCGGCTACTGGTGGAAAGCCTGTTGCAGGTGATTCCAGTAGTGACAGGATAATGAGGCACGAGGGTGTAGAGGGACAGCTTGGTGAACTGTCTAATTAAAACTCTATATAAACCTGTTAACTGTCTTATCCTTGGAGAGTCTAGGCCGCCATAAAAGTCTAAACAACTCTACCTCACCAGTAGAACCTGGAATTGGGCAGCAGCAATTTCAGTACCAAATTAAGGCATAAATGAAATGATCGTGGATTGGCTTAATTTTGGATTATCAGCAGGCGTAGATGAAGATCGTCAAATACGGCAACTGAACTGCGATGAGGAAGGCAAAGGAAAACCAGTTCATTATAATTTCTCAGGATCTAAAAATTAGCAAACCAGTCTTAGGACTGCTGACTACATGATGATGATAGAGAAATAATAATAATAAAAAAAATCGTAATATCTGATCGTATACATTAGAAATCGGTGCTTAATATGGCGATGCTTATATTTATATGCTGAGATCAAGCATACTATAATTCCCGATTATCCGAATTAATTGTCATGATACATTTATCAATAAAATTTCTTCGATAATTTATAAATATGTGGAATATTTAGTGTGGAATGCATGTACTGTATTTTAGTCCATCGAGGAACACTTAATGATATTCTGCAACACTGGTTTTTTGCATTACCTGCAGTTTTTTGTACGTACTAACGAGCACTGAACACCAGACAAGCATAAACTAGGTCTTATAACGATAGTGTAAATTAATATCTTGTTTACTGAAGAAAGATGAGAACGGTAACTGAAAATTGGTGCAAGTATTCGAATGGTTTTTTTCGCATTACCGATAGGGATTTATTAATGTGTGCGTTAAATGAAAGACGAGAGTCTAAGTAACTCCTAGATAGTTAACCTGTTTCTGCCAACTGATGCATTTACCATTAATAGTAATATCAGGCGGAGGAGGAAATCTTCTAGTAAAATAGCGTGCGATTTCTCGGTATTTAATTTTAGCCTCCAGCGTTTATAGTACTTGTAAATAGCATTTGCCGCTTTTTGTAATCTATTGTAGATTGTATCAGTTCTGCAAAATAACGCCAGATCGTCAGCATAAAAACCCGCGTGGACGAAGGGTATATTAGGAAAATCGTTTAATAATATTAAAAATAGGAAAGGATCGAAAATGCTTCCACGCGGAACAGTGTTGATTGTAAATGTAGGTGATGAATGTAAAACGTTCTTATCGCTTAAATACGACCTAATTAATTTAACGAGAGGAAGTGGATAACCGAACTTAATTAATTTGTACAAAATCCCCCATTGTACCAAGTTGTATCAAATGATTTCTCAATATCAATTAACAATAAACCAGTGTGCTTACTAAGGTTAAATTTCAGTTATTCTGGCAATTTGATGCAATGACCAGCCCTAAAATTGAATTGTTCATTTTTGAGAATATTGCGAGTTAAAGAATAAAATTGTAACCGGTTTAGTATAATTTTTTTTTCGACGACTTTACTAAAAGTACATACTAATGGGACGAGTATTACGAATATCGCTAATATCTTTACCAGGTTTTGGGAGAATAATAATCTTCGCTATTTTCCACTTAGTCGGAAAGTAAATTTAAAAATGCTATCGACTAATTTAGTAAGATAAACTATCGTTTTACGAGGAAGGTGCTTAACCATCAGCAATATCATCAGCATACGACGTTTTATTTCTTAACGATGTAATACATTTATAAGTTTCAGATGGTGTAACGAAGGAAAATCTATCCAAAGAAGATGTAATTAGTGAGTTTTTTACTGCATTATTTATTTTATAATAATGAGCCCGCGGAACTAAATTATCACAAAGTTTACTAGTGCCTGATACATGAGTAGCGATTAATTCTAGTTTGTCAGCTAGTTTATAAACGGGACGATTGTTATAAGGCTTGATTAGTAGGGGAAGCGGTACATTCTGCTTTGACAATCGGTTACATACTTTCCAAAGAGTATTGTTTTTAGGCGATAAGGTAGATAATTACGAATTCCAGGTATTATTTTTCTCAATAAACGCCAAGAAATTCGTGCTAGGATTAAATATTTAGACCTGACGTTAACGTAAAGAGTGAAGCAGTTTGGGGCTTATAATAGTTTTTAATAGAGATAATTTTAACAATACTGGGAGAGATATTACTTCTGAGAATAGTGGTGGAAGCGTGAATTTTTTAATAGTTAATTTTGCAGAATCTAGTGTAATTTTGGTTAGGTTAGCAACAGCAGCATCAATAACATCAATACAGTCAGAAGTGTCTGTCAAAAAACAAATGTTAGTATTAATTATTTGCTTAAATTTTTCCCAATCCGCATTTTTGAAATTAAAAATTACAGGTTTATTATTAAATGAACTACATTTATCAGTTGTCATTATATACGACATAATGGGATTATGATCAGAGGACAAACACGAAATTGAAATAGGAATAGTATTAAAATTTTTAACTAAAACTAAATCTAATACACTTGGATTTTGCTTCCGCTGGCAGGAATATACGTAGGATCGATTGAGGATAATATTTTAAACTTATATTTAGACGATGCCCGAAGTAATGTGTTATCAGCAGCATTATTATTATCGAACAATTCCACGATCTATGCTTACTATTGAGGTCACCTATTACAATAAGAGAAGCATACGATCTGCATATTAGACCTAAATCATAATCTAAATACTTTGAAACAGTGGAATACCGATAAAAAATATTAACGGTAGATTTACCTAATTGCAACTCAATACCCAACGTATCTAGACATTTCAGCGGTAATAAAGGTAAAACGTCATGACTAAGTGTATTGCTAACTAATAAAGCTATTCCACCACTACGTCTCTTATTGTCAGATCTGTAAACGTGATAACCGGGTATTTTAAAATTACATACATCGCTGAGTTTGGTTTCGCAAATAGCGGCTAACGGAGAGAAAATGAATGAATTCATTAATTTTAGGAAAAAATTAATTAGCGTTCCAGCTAACTAATGTTATTTTGGACCCATCATTTCCCATGATTTAGAACTTAAAATTATAAGCCTTGTATAACAGTTTCAATTATTATTAAAATTTTTGTGAAAAAACCCGCGTTTCTACATTCTGATAGCTTTCTACTAACATCTTTGAATACTGTAAGTATCCTAGTCAAATTTAGATCCCTGAAAATATTTATTACTTCCGCGAAAGATGAGAACGTACTATCGTTTGTAGAATTTGCGGAATTATTTCTAGTCGCCTCAGCATACGTTCTTGAGTATGAGGTATTTTGCTATTAACTACTATCATAATTCTTATAATTACTACGAGTTACGAAATTATTAGACGAATTTTTATTAATGTTAATCGATTCGCAAATACGCGAAAAGGACAACGCCTTCTTTCTGGCGCCTCGAATTCGGTGTGGAACTTGCGATATGGTTTAACTTGCAGTTCGCACACTTTGTCTGAGGAGATGTGCAATCTCGGCTCTCGTGCTCAAGTCCACACTTGAGACATCTACGAGGCATGTTACAATTAGATGAGACATGTCCGTACATCTGACAGCGATAACACTGTAATACTGTTCTCGGTCTATATTTCTCCCAAGATACTATACAGTTATCTATCATCTTAAAACTGGCTACTTTTCTGATGTCGGTACCATTCGGGAAACTAACTAGGTAAATCGGTTGAGCACCACCGAATTTCCGTTTAAATTCATATATAGCGAGAACTATCATCGCCACATTCGTTGTAATTTCTTGAATCGTTAAATCGATCGGTAAGCCTTTCAAAACTATTTTTACAGGTTTAGGGTCGGATGGAAGATGCGTATAAAATGAAACGGGTTTAACTTTTAACGAATTAATTAGCGAATCGTAATCTTCGTTAGTGGTGACGTAAAGAAAGAATTTGTTTCCCCTCACACGTACTTTAAATTCAGCTTTATAGATTTGAAATAAACGGTAACTTCTTTATAAATTTTGTACGGTTTGTTAACAATGACGATCGGCGGAATCTTTATCTTGCCTGTATTATTATGATTATTATCATGAAATAAAACGGAAATTAAAAAAAAAAGGAATTGTCAGTATGTCCGGCATTAAAAAAATAATAAATAATTTTTAATGCGATAACAGTTCGAGTAAATTAATATTGAAATTCATCGAATTAATTAATATTTTACTTTTGGCTCGATACGAAATAAAATATTGATCATCTTAAGCTTGGAAAAGTTAACTTACGTTCGATCACTTTATACAAAGGTAAAATTTGCATCAACATGCAATCCTCCCCGCCCCAATATAGATGGGACTCCCTCCATTCAACCGAAGCTGCTAAACAGAATTCTACGCCATCGCTGCCTCTTAAAAACGTTAACGTCGGACCTTTATAACCGAGAACATGATGCAGAAATCTGCAAGAAGAAATAAAATAAAATTTAGTATACGTTACTTAAATAATCTAATAACGAGTTTATCGACAAAAAATAATGAAATTAATAATTTTTGTTGTAATTAAAAAAAAAAATTGTCAATTATCTGCTTCATATATTCGTGCATGTATTATTAGAAATGATTATTTCCCGAATTTCGAATACGTAAATTTTAATTTCATCGCACATTGTAATAAGTAAATAAATTAAGCGAGATACTTAAACGTAGACACTATTATTTTTAAATTAAAAAAATAGCGATTATCATTACACACACACGTACATATATATATATATATATATATATATATATATATATATATATATATATATATATATATATATATGCTGATTTGGAGTTTAGTTTCCCAAACGAAAATGATAATAATCGCGATGAAATTTTTAAATACGTAAAATATACTTAATACAGTCGTTGAATGACGTTAAATTACGAAAAAAATTATTTTTATATATGCATACGTTATTCCAAATTTCACTATGTTTTCCCAAGAAAACGTAACAAAATCGTAATTACTAGTGTTGCTGTCGATAAGACAAATATTTATATCGTTTGTTGAATGAAATTATAAGGTTTGTTGACATTATAAATTAGTTTATAAATTTATTTTAGATGAATTAATTTTGATTTCATTATTTTGTACCACGTATAAAAAATTATTTTTAAAATATTTTAATAGAATTTTTAAAATGAATTATATAATTTTTAAACAAATTTTAAATATAACGATTCAAACCAATTGATTACAGCCCGCTAATTTTGATGTCGTGTTGCACAGCGGATTGATAATTTCTGTTATAAACCGTTCTTTGTTATCAACGTGGTGTTTTTTCATTATTATTCCGCGTATGGTTAATTTTTTCGTTTGTTAGATGATGGAGACGGTGAATGGTTTTTTTTTTTTTTCAAAACGATGTGTTGATAGGCAACGTTTTACTAGACAAATTAAGCGAATGAGTTTGTGCCAAAGAATGGAGATTGTCCAAAATGCTCGCAGGCACTGAAATCGTATAACGATGCAGAGGGGTACACGATGAAGATTGATTATTTTGTGTTATATATTTTTATATTTCAAGAATTTGAAAAATAAAATTTCCAAGTTAGTGATTAGTAGTGAATATTCCCTCCAAAAGATAGGTGCTTTATCACATGTTTTTGAAAATTGTAATTTTTTCGAAAAATGTTGAGGTCGATCGAAAAATAATTTCACTACTGGTCGTTACAATGGAAATGCAATTTTTGTTCAAAATTCCACTATTTTTAGACCAGGGGAACTAAACTTTAATTATTTCATGTATACAATTTATAGGTTGCAGAAATGTGGAAGTAATATTGTGAAGAGATATTTGCAGATAAAAACCTGAACAACCGGAAGAAACATCATTTTGATAATATAGACCTAGAACCAACGATATTACAAATAGAAGTAGAAAGGGAAATAGAGAAAGTAAAAATAGACGAAGCTTCAGGATCACAATCGAAATAATAAAATCCAACCACACAAAATATGTTGCAAAATATGGGAAACGGTGAAATGGCCGAATGACCGGCGACATACTTCGCTGATACAATATTACAATGCAATAATTACAAATTAATCGCACTAATGTCCCATTCTAGCAAATTATGCTTTCAGTTATAAATAGCAAACTGAAATCGTTCTTGTTAAAAGAATTGCACCAGAACACACAGTATCAGACTAGGCAAAGGTACTAGAGAACATATTATCAATGCACGTCAATTAGTATATAAGACCCAAGAAATTAATGTACCGAGTTTATAGAAGAATATTAAGAAAACTGTAGACGGAACGTAAAACAAATGAATATCTTCTTCTTCTTCTTCACGTGCCACCCGATTCGAGTATTGCTTAATCATCATGTATGGATTCCACTATCTGATGGAAGGAGTTCCGATCTCTTGACGCTTTGATTAGTTCCGCTGCACTCTGAATTCCAGTCCATATATTAATGTTGTCAAGCCAAGAGATCCTTCTTCTTCCCGGTTCTCTTCTACCATTGATCGTTCCCATTAATATTGTTTGTAAAAGGTGGTATTTCGATCCTCGCATTAAGTGTCCCAAAAACGCAGTTTTTTGTCTTTTTATTATAGTCATTAGTATCCGGCCAGTTCTCACAAGTTTTAACACTTCTTCGTTCTTAGTTTTACTTGTCCACGGAATTTTCCATATCCTTCTGTAGCACCATATTTCGAACGATAAGATGCGCTTCTTCATATTTTCTTTTATCGTCCAAGTTTCGTACCCATACAAAAGTACTGATCACACGTAACAACCCAGAACCTTCTTTTTGACATGTAAGCTTAATTTTCGGTTACAAAGAACGTGTTTGAATTTCATGAACATGTCTCGGGCCATTTCAATTCGAGCTCGTATCTCTACATCCGGGTCACTATCTCTTATGATCCGGCTACCTAAATATTTATATTTATTTACTTGTTCAATTTCATTCCCATTGAGAAATAACTTTTTTTTTGTAACTGGTTGGCGGGAAGCTACCATGAATTTTGTTTTTTTAATGTTTATATTGATTCCCATTTCATGGCTTACAGTAGCAACTGTATCTAATATTTGCTGCAGATCTTCTGTCTGCAGATTCAGTCAATAATGTCGTATCGTCGGCAAAACGAATCACTGAAATTTTATCACCTCCTATTTGTATTCCTGTTTCTGGTCCTTCTAGAGCATGCTCAAAAATTTATTCTGAATATATGTTGAACAATGTCGGGGGCAGTACACAACCCTGTCTAGATCCACGTCGTATTGGTATTCGTGCAGTTAACTGATCATCTATTAATACTCCAAAGTGTTGGTTTTTATAAAGAATTTGTAAGAATCTTAAATCTGTCTAGTTAATACCAATGTTCCTCAACGTTTTAAATAATTCTCTGGCTGTACTTTATCGAATGCTTTATTATAATCTATAAAATATATATAAACAGTTTTGTGAAAATCTAGTTGTTTTTGAATTATTGTTTTCATGCAAAAAAGCGCTTCTCAAGTTCCCATCCCATTACGAAAACTAAATTGGTTCCATCTCATGTTTTTTTCCCGCAAATTTGAAATATTCGCCGATGAATTATTCGCAAGAAAAGTTTCAAAACGTGGCTAATAAGGCTTATTAATCTATGATCATCGCATTTATATGCATTAGGAGTTTTTGGTATGGTGATAAATACTGATTATAACCAATTTTTAGGTAAGATCCCGCTTCTGTATACGCGTTTAATAAACTGAACCATAAAACACTGTTATCGAAATGGATAAAAAAAAAGATATATAAGATTCTTCAGTCATCGGAATAAAGATTCACTACAGTTACTTATAATTAATGTGAAAGTAAATGACAAAAGAAAAAAGGAAGGCCAAGAACACAACATGCTGGATAGATTAATTAAAACCACTAATTGGATTAAACTTACATGATGCTTTGATAGCCGCTAGTGACAGATCAGCATGAAAGGCGGTGACGCGCATTGCAAAGTTCTGCAGCTTAGAACGCTTTATTTAAACGACGTATATCTTCCCCAATGTTCGGAAGTTTAAGAGCCTCAAGGTTGATATGTTGATGAAGTTTCTTCTGATGGGTAATTGAATAACCTTTAATCACCTGATTAATCACTTTTACTCCCAGGTCTCGATGAATATCATCATTACGAGAGTAACGATATAAATCAACAATAGTTAGGAGTATGATGCTTGTTGTGCATGTAGCTTGTTGTAATTAGACTCTATAATGCATCCCCACAATGAAATTCCGTATGCCCAAATAGGTTTTATTATCCGCTGATCGAGAAGACGTTTGCAGTATACATCAAGGTGGAGTTCTGGAGAACGTGATGTGTGATGACTTATCTGAGTTAATAGTAAGTTTCCATTATTGTGCACATTGATGAACCTGATTTTTTATACGTAGTTTACTTTTAGCAATAACTCTTTTAGTCACGGTGTTCCCATGCGGTACATAAAATTTTTATTTTTAACAAAATTGTATATTCTTTGGTTGAAGGTTATTCCAATTAAAAATATTCATATAAACAGTTTGAATATTGTCTGCAGTCATCAAAAACTAAATTATATATATATATATATATATATATATATATATATATATATATATATATATATATATATATATAAAATGAAAAGAAACTTTGTTGTTACCTATTAGCACCAATCCCGTGCTGACTGCTGTTATAGATCAAAGTCCAGTGGGACGGACAAGACATATCCAACTATACAAAATAATAAATATACAATACATATTTAAATATATTTGTTTTGTTATATAAATGGATTAAAATAAAAGTACATTTAATTTAATTAAATTAACAAAGACTCCATCATATATATTGCACGTACCTGAATTATCTTTCGAAAAGGGAAAAGAAATGCTCTAAATAAAATTTAAAAAATATATACCGAAAGAATTGATAAAACAGAGATCGATGTAATTTATATATAAATATAATTAATTATGGAGGCGTATCAAAACACTTAGTTATCTAGTTTAATTAATAATATATTATACCCGAACAGACACCAGAATACAACTAAATGGGACCGTGTTAGAAAATTTCCATCTACAGAAAGTTTATCCGCAATACTCTTCAAAATTCGAAGGGGTTAAAATAGGCGTAGATAAAATATCCAATTTACGGTAAGTTGATGATACCATACTCATTACAGCTTCTGTCGATGAAAGCGTGATATTCGGGACAGAGTTGAAAAATAAAGTCGAAAGTTGGAACTACTAATTAACGAGAGTAAGACGAAAATAGTGATAATAGATAAAAACAACAGATCATGGAAACTTAATACGCTACAGGGTATACAAGTTGTTAAAATTCGCACATATCTCAGATCATTAGTAAACAATTATAGTGGAAATGGAGAAGAAATCAAACGTGGATAGTAATGGCAAAGTCTGTAATAGGGAGATTAAATAAAATATGGAAAGATAGATCTATTACTCGGTCAACAAACATAAGATCAGTTAACACCATTGTATTTGCGATATTTTTGTATGAAGCGGAAACTTGGACACTATACAAGCAGGATAAATAGAGAATCGATGCGTTCGAGATGCGGGTATGGAGCAGAATGCTGAAAAATCTCATTAACAGCCAAGAAAACAAATATAACAATTTTGGAAGAACAGAATACTGACCGACGTCTCTCCACATCGTGCCAACAAAAAATTGCGAAATATTTTGGACATAAAAGGATGGTAGAAAAATTAACCGGACAGATAGAAGGAGAAAGAAACAGAGGCAGACTATCGACTCGATGGATAGGCACTATTACAAACTAAAGCAATGCAGAGCTGAAATAGGATCATACGGAAAAACGTTAAATGCAAATACGTACATAGGTTACGATACTGGGTAATTGAGTTGCCGACTATGAAGATGAAGAATATATATATATATATATATATATATATATATATATATATATAAAGAAATGCGACAAATAACGAAATGTATACCATACACGAGAAAAATCGAACTACATCCGTCGAATTGCGATAGAGAATTAATAAATTACTTTATAGAAAATGGTGGACAAAATTGTCTATTTACTTATTATTTTTTAAAATTTAGATTTCGGTGGATCGTTTTTGGTAATTAATTCTTAACTTTAAATAATCACTAATAAATGTACGGACGGGATTACTATTAGCGAAATAGTACCGGATTATAACGAAATTTAATAAAGCGATTTTCTGTTTAATTAATAATGTAAAAAAATCTTTTTAATATTCATATTTAACCCTTTCAGTCATTCGTTTATATATATATATACACACTCACACACAAAAGTTTGTTAAATAATTAAAAAAAAAAAAATTACTCACGGGGTCGAAAAATATAAATCAATATTTTTTCTATAATATTAATTTTTAGATAATTCTAGACAATTTTTAACGTGTTATATAAATATTTTGAGAATTGAAACACCCTATGTCTATATTTGGTAGTTGAGTTGATAAATTAGTATACTTAGGTTCAGTAATTACCAAAGATGGAGGATCGACCGATGAAATTAAAAGAAGAATAGGAACTGCAAAAAATGCATTGGCTCAACTGATAAGAGTATGGAAGAGCCACGACATAACGAAGAATACAAAAATTCGCCTCATGGACACCTTAGTCTTTTCGGGTTTTCTGTATGCATCGGAATGTTGGACTTTAAAAAAAATGGATGTCCGACGAATAGATGCTTTTGAAATGTTCTGTTGGAGAAGGATGCTGCGGGTTCCCTGGACCGAAAAGAGAACAAACTTGTCGGTGTTAAAGGAAATCTGTCCAAAAATACGACTGCGAGATATAGTAAGGCAGCGAATAGTAACTTACTTCGGTCATATCATACGTAAAAATAGTTTGGAAAGTTAATTTTGGAGGGTATGGTCAAAGGTCGGCGAAAACAAGGAAGAACGCCTACACGATATACGGATGGAATCAAAGAATTGCTAAACATTACATCATTCCAGCAAGCGGTTCGATATGCAGAGGACCGAAACATATGGCGGACGCAGTTACATAAAATCAAGGTTTCATAGTATCACGATGCTCGGATCGAGCCTACGATGAAGAAGAAGATGTCTATATTTATATATACATACATACATATATATTTAGCATTAAGTTTATGCATAGCATAAAGGACATAGTGACTGAAAGGGTTAGCACAATACAGGTTCGGAAAATTAAACGTGTCACGTACGTATTAATTACATTACACGGTTATTGGAAATTATTTCGGAACGAAAATAGATTAATAATTGAGGGTTTCGATTCAGTAACAGCGTGGAGAGAAGAATGGAAAATGCGGAAACCCGGAAAAGAATAAGATAATCGACCCTCACGACCACAGGTTGTTGGCTTTTGACCTACAACGAAAGACGTGGGTACGACCCAAAAGCTTTCGAACTGGTCATGGAAGTGTGGCCACATGCTCGTAAATTGGGGCTTCAAAAATGATCCGTTATGCAATTGCGGATTAAATAATCAAACGAAGGACCATATCCTGAACACGTGTCCACAAAGAGCCTTCAGCAGTGGTGGCTGGGAAGATATTCGGACAGTATCGGACGCGACTGTAGAAAATCTAGACCTGGACGTCTAAACAGATATTATGGGGTTTGCTAACCGAAGACATACGATATAATATAATAATAACTAACCAAAAAAAAAATCGTGTCAAAAATAAAAAAAAAAAAAACAGTGTAAACTTCTTACAATTTTAGACAAGAAATTATGAGTGGTAGCTGTTGACGTAGAATGGGTAGGTTGTATATATAATTGAGGTAACGCAGTTGCTAAAAGCCAAACTTGGGACACTGGCAGCAGCGGAGCGCGCGATTCAAACGATATAGTTTTTTCAAGCACGGGAGTTGTTAATTCTAACTCCTATAAAAAATATAAATACAACAATTAATAAATTCGTTATTATCTGGCAGATATTACAACTAAGCATATGTATTACGTTTTATAAAAATTAAATTATAAAATGAAAATGATTACATAAAAATTAAAGCGATTATATATATTACACACACACACACACAACACCACCATGTTTAAAAATATTTCTCACGCGATCTAACGTAAGTTTTTATACTTTAAGTTATATAAGCTCAACTTTCAATATGTACAACAACATGATATATATATTATCAAATCTATAAATAATCAATAAATAATTACAGCTTCGTTTGGATAACTTAAAAGGCCATCTTGATTTTTAAAAGTGTAATATAAACGTCGAAAAAATTAAATTGTTTGAAAGTGTATATATTATATATATATATATATATATATATATATATATATATATATGTACCGTTTGCGAACCACGTTTTGTAGTTTTAGGCGCGTCGACCTGTACACATACGTAGATTTATTCTTTTATATATATGTGTGTGTGTATGTGTGCTTATATAACTTAAAGTATAAAAACTTACGTTAGATTGCGTGAGAGATATTTTGAACATATGGTGGTGTTGTGTGTGTGTGTAATGTATATAATCGCTTTAATTTTTATGTAATCATTTTCATTTTATAATTTAATAATAACGTGTAAGGATAAATTCAAATGAATAACGTTTATTGTTCGGATGCTCCAACACGCGTAGATAACATTTTATTTATTTTTAATTAATACACAATTGTTAAAATTCTAAAAATGAATATAATAAGAATAGTTGACATTGATGTATAAATCTGGTTTAATTAAAAACAAATCACATTATCGACCGACCGAATGAAAATAATATCCAGTTCAATTTCGAATTGCATCTTCTGTCGTTTCATCACTACATTTCGTCCATCACGCTACATCGGACAGGGTAGTTTAACATTTTAGTTACGGCACGCAATGTACGGGTAGTTAATTAATTTTACAGGCAATTAGAAAACGAGAATATTTTGAAAAACCAGTCATTTGGACGATATTTTAAGGGTTCAGAAAACTATTCACATTAATATGATGCCGCTAAATCAACATAATGAATTTAAGATGTTGTCAATTTTCATTTTTTTTTTGTTGTTAAAAAACCTTTTAATTTTGGATTAAATATAAGTAAAAAAATCATCACGTACCGAAGGTTCTTCTGCTGGGGGATTTTCAATTATACTTCGATATCCGGTTGAAAGTACGTGAACCACATATCTTTGCAAAAGAACTATTAGACGGGGGCAATTATGCATTATCCAGTTGCTCAAATAACTCGCTTTCAGAACTTGTTTTTTATGAAACTGAAATAAAAAAATATATATACATACATACTACATATATATATATTTAAAACGAATAGTTTTTTATTTATTTTCAGTTTCAAAATAAATATTATAAACTATAAATAGCTGTGTAATGACGGGATCACCATTATCAATCATTCTAGCTGATATTTATATGAATAAATTAGAGAATAACATTAAAAATAATCATATATTTAAAAATATTGTTAAATTATGGAAAAGGTATGTTGATGATATCTTAATAATAGAGAATAATAATGATAATAATAACATTTTGAACGATTTTGTATATAATTTAAATAACTATAATAAAAACATACAATTTACATTAAAAATAGGAGGAAAAATGAATAGTTTCTAGATTTAAAAATTAACATTATTAATCAAAAAATTAATTATATATATATATATATATATATATATATATATAATTTATACAGACACATTAATACCTAAAGATTCATTCCAGGCAAAAATACATAATTTAGCCAGTCTAGTTGTCTTATCAATATAGAAAAAAAAAAAAAAAAAAACCGGATAACGATAAACTAAATTAGAAAAAACACAATAAAACAAATAGTAATCAATAATAAATATAACCTCCACTATAGTTGATAAAATATGTAAAATATTACAATATAAATAGAGAAAAAGTTGAATGAATTATTTAGGTTCAATGTATTATGTAGGAAGTCGTACATGTAAAATAATAAAATTATTTAACAAATATAACATAGATTTAGAAAAAAAAAAGAAACATTATTGAAATCAATTAGTAATAACAAAATGGAAGAAAAAATATATTTAAAAATTCATGAGTATTTAAATTAAATTGTAATCTATACAAAAAAGGATCATAGGGAGAAGAAACAGGCAGACAAATCATAACAAGATGTAAAGAATTAAAACGCAAAGTCAATAATCAAATTTTACATACAGAAAAACATTATAAAAAAAGAAAACTACTAGAAAAAAATGGAGATAATAATAAAAAGAGATAGAAATAATGTAATAAATTTAATGATACATTTTAATGAAGAATTAATACTAAGAAGTATATTATAAAATTCATCGATTTTTAAATTAGCTTATTTATTACTATTTTTCCCTTGCTGTTGCGTTATGTTTATATATAAATTTTATATTGCTGATTGAAGATTGCGTTGCTTACTACATTTACTATCAGACGCTTTTATAAATAAAGTGTTTTTATTTTTATTTCATATTTTTATATTGTATTCATTTATGTATTTTTATGTTCGTCTGATAACGGTTTAACAGCCGAAAAGCTTTGTAATTTTTTATTTAAAAAGTTGAGTGACTTTTTGAGTCCGCTCTTGTTATTGAATAAATAAATAAGTTGATTAAATGGAAAAGTAATTTATTATAATAATAGAAAAAGTAAAATAATAATAAGCTCAAATTGGTTGAAATAATAACAGTAATAAAAATAAAAGATTCTTAATTATTCTTACGTATTATTATTTTTTACCGAATTTCTCATTTCATTTACTAATCGTAGTAATTTATTTACTCGTTGCGACAGACTTAATTAATCGAAATCGACCTGGCTCATTATAAAATTTGATCACATTTGAATAAATTTACGAATCACTAAATACAGTTTCATTGCATATTTAATAAAAAATTTCTCTAAATCGTATTCTAGTACTTATGCGATCGATTAATACTAATAAATATATAGGAAAAAGCGGGAATTTTATTCGCTGTTATAAATGGTCTGTTTTCCAAACGTTATATAGAGTGACCTAGAAAAGACGGACGGTTTTGTCTTTCGAATAGAGCAGTTCGTAACACTGCTAAAACGTAAACCGCATGCATCACGTTTGGTGTACCAAAGAGAGATTCGTTAAGTTATCATGGCATCCTATAACGAGAAGGAGCGCGCGTTTTGCGTTGAACGTTATTTTCGGTGTGAATCCAACCCAATAGTGCTTTTCTTGTGGGAATACCTTAAGAGCCGCGTTTACGAAACACGTCTACGAGATCTGGAAGACCCGAAAACTTAGATTTCCGGAGAAATGTAAAAATTCAGCGACCTATTCCCGAAAAAGTGTTCGGAATGAATATATTGTTACAAATGGCGATCATTTGAACAATTTGTGTTCCACGAATGATTGATTTCATTCAAAAATTTTATTCGCGTAGTTTCCGAATTATTAAAAAAACCCAACAAAACCGTTCGTCTTCTCTGGGTCATCCTATATTTTATATCGTAGCAGCGTCGTTTATAAAAATAAATAATTAAACAGAAAAAAGAAAACCTTTAAAATTAAAAAAAAATCATAAATTAATTAAAGATCATCGATAAGATTAAGTTAACAAAACGAAATTTAAATTTGATTTTAAATAGAAAAATTGTTTTAAAAAAAAATTATAAATTAATAAGAATAACAACGCTAATACGTACGGCCGAATCCACAACGGCGGATACTGTAGTGAAAATCTGTCGACAAGATTGCGGACCGTCCGGATAATGGTCCATCGCTAATTTATAAACCGTCAGTAACAAATCGCGAAATTGATCGGACGTTAATTCGTCTTTACCCTCGCCGAACATCTATCGACAAATTTTCGATAAAGTACCAAACGAACGATCGATTATTAACATATTTATCCCTCCGATGTAAAACATAATGACTAACAGTTGACATATTCCATAAAATATAAACTATCAATATGACAAATTAAAACATGAATAATTTGATCATTTAAATAATGAGTTCATATAGTCATAATTGTTTTAAAATAATGAAAATTCATGTATATATATATATATATATATATATATAAATAATCTTTCATAAATGATCAGAGAATGATTTTCATCAAATAAAAATGTCAGTAGCAGAACTGACTACCACCACCTTAAAAATTATTCTATTCAACTACAATGACGTTTTGATGGTATAACAAAATAAATCAGGACCACACATTCCCAATAATCAAAAATAATAATGAGATAGTTTTTTTTTTTTTGTTTTTAAATATTACATTAACCTAATTCAGAATACCCTGCTTATCATCACTTTAAAGGTTATTCTCCTATTGCAACTGCATGCCGTTTTAATGGTACAACAACATAAATCAGATATATAAACACACATTCCCCAATAATCAAAAATAATCAACACGCCTATTATTAAGCGAACTTTTATTTTGGCAGTATTTTTCTTAAGTTTTATTCATAATTACGAGAACATCGTTGGTCGGGTTCACGTGGATCGTAATATTTTTTAATTTTTAAAATTTTGTTGAGCGAAAAAATTTGTTTAAAATTATTTTTGATGAGTTTGAAAAATTGTTTCGTCATATCGGTTATTACATCAATTTAACATTATATTTGTTTAAGTGTTTTAACCTAAATTCAAACGTTTCTCTACCTTTGGGGGAATACTTACCATTTCTATTCCACACGGACGTCGATAATTTTAATATTTCATTATACTTCGGCGTTTTACTACATTCTTCCCAATATTTCGTTATTTACACGTTCATTAAACTCGTTTAATTTCATTAAATATATATTTTTTTTTTTAAATCACATTTCTTCTTCCTTCTCCTAATTGTATTTATTTTAATGAAACAACTAAATACAAACACTATATATATATATATATAAAAAAAAACATAAAAGGTACAAATTCAATGAATTTTTTAAATTCGTATAAAACGTAATGGAACAACATACGATACAGGAAGATTTTCATATGATGATACATACACAAGCATATTTATAATATAATAAATAACAAATTACAATAGCAATTAATGTTCGCGAAATATACTGACTATATAAGAAAAGAAATGCTCAAGCGTACGTTTGATACAAGTTATTAGAATTAATAATGTAATACAGATGAACAGAATTTCAGTGATGTATAAGACACAATTACGAAGGCTATATAAACGTCATTAACAATTTCCGAATCTTTTATAATTATTTTTAAATTCCTAGCTATGGAATTATATACGATCGGGCCGGCGTGCAAAGCCTGTTTATAATAATAATAATGCCTAATGGGATGGATTTCATAAAGCGAATAATAATATAACGACATAATTAATAAAAATTAACGAAGTCTGAATAAATTATTCCGATTACCTAGTAAAATATATGAACTAAGAATAGTCTCAGCGAATGTTGTAAAGCCAGTAATAATAATAGGTTCTATAGCAAAAGTTAATAATGCGAAGGATGTGAGAAGTTTCCGACAATATGTACATCTTTTATTGAAATATTTCTTCATTTAGTTTCTTTTTTCATTATTAATCAATGCGTTTGATTAATTTGTACGTAGAAGAAATAATTGTACTGGAAATGCGATATTACGATTAAAATCAATAATAAGGAAACTTGTATAGCTTTTATCGATCTAGAAAAAAAAAAGTAAATTGAACATAATGCTAAGAAAATAAAAAATTAAGAAAATCGGAATAGACATAGAAGATGCGAAAATAAATTACGGGTTATAAATCGAATAAGAAGTGACATTAAAAATGAACGAGGAAGTAAAAACAAATATTTAAAAACGCGCTCTCGCCTCATTATTGTTTCATTTATACACTGCAGAAGTTAGGAGAACATTAAGGATTTATTATTAACAAAGAAAACATATATTGTTTTAGATTCGCAGACATCGTAATTATATCTGGAAGCATGAAGAAGCTAGAGAAACAGTTGGAAATTACGAAACAAGGAACCGGAGAAAGTAAATAAAAACTGGAACAAATATCCCAAATGTTTTGGGATTCTCGCCATTATTGTTTAATTTATACACTGCAGAAGTTAGGAGAACATTAAGGATTTATTATTAACAAAGAAAACATATATTGTTTTAGATTCGCAGACATCGTAAGAAGCTAGAGAAACAGTTGGAAATTACGAAACAATGAACCGGAGAAAGTAAATAAAAACTGGAACAGATATCCCAAATGTTTTTGTATTAAGTCACGAGACGGAAATGATGAAATGTAATTAAACATTTCAAAACAACACCTAATACGAATGAAAATGACATTAACTACGGAAATAACTATTGAAAACATATGCATAGTTGTATTACACGGGTGTGAAAGAAGGTCCAAATCTGATGTTATAGAAGTACGATGACGAATTGGCGGATGAAATATCAAACGTAAACCTTTTTTTTTTTTTTTTTTTTATTAAAAAGTGCAAAAACAAAGAAAATTATAATAAACATTTTTTTTTTTTGCCACAAGAAGTAGATCGTGGTCATGCGTATTATTGAAGGTACGATGGGCGGTGAAAAAGAAAGCACAGCCAAGGAGTAGTGTTTGCATCAGACAAATAATGGGCAGAAGTTGGTAATTATCGCGATTTAAAATTGGCAGCAGCATATAGAGACGGATGAAAAATAAGCTACTGATGCGACCGATGATAATGATGATATACGCATTATTTACAAAGCATATAACATATTGTTAAATTTAATTTGCGCCGTTAAACGTTATTATGTAATAACCGAACAGACTATTTATAATATTAATGCGACTTTCATCGACTTCATAATATTATCAAACGAACGTTTGTAAGCCGTGTGTAATATTACAAGCCATTAAGATAGTCGATTTTTTTTTCTTTCTTACATCGTCTTTTATCGATAAGAGTTGAATCATTTTTATATTATTTTAATCGATCCGAATATAATACATTTAAATTTTAATTATACATACAATTAATATAATTATATCGGATTATTATAATTAATATTAAAATACATCGACGATTTAATCGTTATCAAAACTAATTCAAACTGACGATATTGCGAAAATACATTCATTCCCAGGTTTAACCATTTTAACGCAACTATCAATAATCCAATATAAAAGTGAAATTATATTGTAGGTTTTTTAAAATAAATTTTCAAAACAACACGATAAAAATTATACATAGTTCGTTGATTGAAAACTTTCCTAATTATACTTAATTTGTAAATTAAAAAAAAAAAATGTACATTTCAAAATTTCAAATTTCAAAATTTCAAATTCATTAGAAGTAGCGACAGATATTAAAATAAAATACCAACTCGAAGAAATAGCGTGGTGAATTTACACCAGCTATTCTAAAAAGATTTAATTAATATATTTATTTAATGCATGTTCTCGAACGTGTGTGTACCTAATGTTTTTAATAAGTACAAATCATGATGATTAAAAAAAAAAAAAAAAGACCAACAAGAGTTGCCTGCGAACACAGTTAATTCATACCGCCCAATATCGATACTAGCTGCTGTTGCAAGTATTGTTTTATAATGAACATCGCGCAAGTATTTAATAAGGTATGGCATGAAGGCCTGATCTTCAAGTTGAGATTTAAATCGAGGCACGCGAATGCAAAATCTACGCAAATATACAGGATGAAATTTCATCTCTTGTATCACACAAGATTTACCTGGCAAACGATGATAATATCATCGCTGTAACTTTTACCGATGATACAGAAAATGATCAGTTCGACGTATAAATAGACTAGAATGTGGCAAATTATACTTAACGAGCATAAATCCATTCACATTCACTTCACACTGCGTGCTGCTAGCGATTACTCTATATATCTTTACAAACTATTTCACAAGCTGATTCTGCAAGGCATCCCCGTGTATGCACCTGGACAAACGTATGTCATGGAAAATTTACATTAAAATGAAAATTCAACAAACAAAACTATATAATACGGCAAATGTACTAATTAATAAGTAGACAATCTGTTACTGGGTACGTTTTAGAAATGTTTATTATTGTATATAGGCAAAATTAAATCGATCCCGACGTATATAACTGTCTTATAAGGCTCTACAATATCAAGAAATGATCTAGCGATGTCAAAACATCATCTTACATACAGTTATTGATGCTATTCTTCATTCGGACCTCCTCCCCCCCCGGGAATGGCCATTGTCGACGATGTCATTAAGAAGTTTGCTTAAATACACGAGAATGCAATACAGCTAGATAACGGCTGTAACACCAGACGTCTTAAACGCAAAGATTCACTAGATTTGATTATCTAATTATATTTATTGGTTTAAGCCACTGCACTTACTCTACTTAAGAATTAATTGTTTATCACTTTATTTAATTTAATGATTAAAACTGTATATATATATATATTTTAAAGTAAAGAAAAAAATCCTACGCAACGAATGATGTAACATAATAAATCAACATATAATTTTTTTTTTCGTTATGACGTACTATTTACATTGTGACGTCAGTACTTAAAAAAAAAAAAATAGATACATAAACGTATAAAATTCATCAGAAATTATCCTGCTGTTTTATCGCACCCTAAAAAGACTTTTTTTTTTTTTTTTTTTTTTTTTTTTTAAATTTATGGAATTTGGAATTTAGGGATTTTTATCAAAATAAACAACAAAAAAGAACTTAAAATCACTAAAAGTTTCTTATTTATGAAAAATCTTTTTTTTTTTTTTTAATTTTTTTGCTTTATATAACAAAAATACGTAATTATATATCGTGAATATTTTCGAATAAAAATGGGCATACATTTCGTAAAACAAATTTAAATTCTTTATTACAATTTTTACTCAACCGACAGAATTTATTAGCCTTTGTGAAAACACACCTGTATCGAGAATCTTAAATTATCGGGAATATCGTAAGAAGTAGCGATGGAAAGAGAACACAATTTTAAATCGATATCTGCTCACCGTGACGTACATCAATACTAAGTGATGATCCGATAAAACAGCCAACAGTTTTTCAGCTTGTGTCTTGAAATTGGCTACACTGATTACGTGAGACGATGCTGGTCCTGAAGATGATATACAAAAATATACGAATACTCGTCGACCAATTTCCGGATATCGAGGAAATAGATAGCGCTAAAAACAAAAAAAATAAAGGATCAAGATTAAAATTAATTCGAACGTTACTTTTAAGAGTTAGAAAATTAATTTAATTACTTAATGTGAACTAAAAATAAAAAATACACTATGAATTCAATTTCGCCGGATTCTTAATACTCTCCAATAGGTATATATAATATATTTCGAGTATTTCTAAATAATTTTTTTTTTATAGCAAGCTTCTTATTTCTTCTTTCCGCGATTTTATTTAAAATACAATGAAATATCTGTAATTTATGAATATAATTTAATTATTCGATCGAAAAAAATAAATCAATGTTCTTTATAAGTTGAGAAACAATATTATCTAAAAACATAAATAAATGTTTATTAAGAAGAAATTTGAAAATTACGAATAGATGGTCGAATTTTTGAATAGTTTTTTTTTTTTTTTTAAATAAATTTGATAAATTATCGTTGCTTACTTTAACATAAACGATATTTAATAAAGGCGTACTAATTATATTTATTCCTAAAAACTAGTCAATTATACGTTTAAATTAAAAATAAACGTCGATAATAAATTTTATTTATCTAGTTGACCAATAGCGGAAGCTGCTTACCAGATATAAAACGCAGATTAACATTAGCGCGCAGTGCTACAGTTAGACTAACAAAGATCTGGAAGTATACAGCACTGACATTGAATACAAAATTGAATTTGCTAAATTGCATAGTCTTTCCAATAGCTACTTATGCGTGTGAAACATGGTCCCTTACTGCTGAGTCTGTCAACAGAATAGATGGGTTCGAAAGCTGGACATATAGGAGGTTTTTAAGAATATCGTGGATGGACCGAAAGACTAATGTTTTCCAGAAGTTGAAAATACGTAGACGTTTGTCAAGCAGAATAAGGAAAAGATTTCTTGGCTTCTTTGGACATATTACGAGAGATATGAATTCTCTACAACGTCTAGTAATCACTGGAAAAGTGAATGGACGAAGAAAAAAAAGCAAGCCCAAGAACGCGCTGGGCTGATCAGTTAAAATTGTTAATTGGTTTAAACATGCACGAAGCACTGCTGGTTGCTCAAAATAGATCAACATGGAGATCAATAACATATGCGGCCGTTTCTTAACGTCACTACGCTCTCTAGAGGGATAAAGGAAGAATTCCATTTGTCTATTGCAATTCCGGCTACAATATCCTCAAACCCTATGTTTTTACGCACGTCGGAATACTTGATTCTGCTAATTTTATTCTCGGCAACAGACGTTACAATCGTACTTTCGCCTTTTCACTGTTAACCCTAAATTCTTTTGTTAAGATTCCATGTTTCGGATCCGTAGTTCAGCACTGGTATCAAACACTTTAGCTCGGGTTGCTGGACTGATTTTACTTTGTAGAATCATTTCTATTTTACTTATTGTTCGAGTTCACCGCCTTAGGAGAATACACAATATCTTAGATGTGTAAGTGCTTGTCGGTTCCCCTGTAATTTATAATAAAAACCGCGAGGAAAACTCCACTTGGTTGGACGTGTGCATTGTCAAAATCTAATTTTTTTTGTAGAGGCTCACTGCATTGGATATTTATATTTTATTTTTATACTCCTATAATGCTTTTTTGGAATACATACGTATATGTAAATTTCATTATGTGTATATAGGTATTTTTATGGAAATGCGTTGTTTATCAAAACTTTTATTTAGTAATTAATTACAGATTTACTTCACGTAAATATATACGTGGCTGTAATCGGTACTGTACGCCTGTATATATATATATGGATATACGTGCAAGTATGTATTACGTATGTTTATGTGTATGTGTTATAGAAACATAATTTACATATAGCCATGTTGTTGTAATATTGTTCGAATTAGGCATAGTATACACGTAAATTATATGATTCTGCTTATTTATGAGGAATGTACATATCAGTGTGTCTGACACGTTCGAGTGTCATAAACTTTGTGTACTATCTCCGATTATCACTCTCTCTCTCTCTCTCTCTCTCTGTGGATAAGGATGTGATAGCGTTGTAACATATATAATAATAATAATGTGTCCGCAACTTGCGCAATATTGCGCGTCGGTGTTTTTATTTTAATTAATTTTTATTAATATGTTTATAATACTTGCTGAAATATATTTGATTTGATATATTTTCTTCTTTTAAGTTGCTGTTTACTACTGTTTTTTTTTTTTTTTTTTTTTTTTTTTTTTTTTAATTTCTCACCTAACTGTGCAACGCTATTTACACTGTTTCTACGAGACTCTAAATTTTAAAATTTGATTATTTTCTTTACATTCTTCATACTTCGTAACATTTAATATTTTTCCAGATTTATTCTTAATTCAATTACTTTTAACGTATTTTCTGGTTTACGAAATTGCATTTTTGACTTTTTGTTATTTGTACGATTTCGTCCGCAAAAATCAAGATAATTTGTATATTTTCCGTTTATATTTATTCCGTCGATTAAAGATTTGTATCTGTGATGCGATACGTGTTTTGTATAAAGTCTATACACAATTTATTAATCATATTATTTTCCAACGTTTTCGAAATTCACTAAATTTGCAAAGAATAGGGAGAATCCGTCAGTCCTAATTACAACGGCTTGTTCTTTTTCAATATTTTTCCTAAATCGTGCATATTTAATCGGTTTTCCATTGTCCAGTATTGATATAATACAACAAGAAAGAGTTAAAATCGCCATACTTTTCAAAATAAAAAATCACAAAATTTTCGACTGTTAAGCAGTGTGACCGAGTTAACAATAAAAATAAAATATAACAAATTAGTAACTACGAAATAACTAACAATATAAAAATTTATATCGAACAAAAACAATGAACAATATAGAATTTATACATAAACGTAACGCAAAGCACAGAAAAATAAAAATAAAGTAATATAAAAATTGACGAAATTTATGTATACTTCTTAGAATTAGTCCTTCATCAAAGATTAGAAATAGGAGGAAAAACAATTTAACATTATTAATAAAAAAAAATAAATTTATATAGATATATAGAGTAAACCTAAATAATATTTAAATATTCATTCTACCCAAAAATTCGTAAAATATCAAATTTAAGGGCGGGTCTTATCGATAGAGCAAGAGCAATTTTAATAGACAAAAGTTAAAAAGAATCGATTAGTTTCAATAAATTATGTAAGAAGTCGAAAATATAAAATAATATTGAACAAATATGAGATAAATTTAGTAATAAGAAATAATAAAGCATTATTAAAATCAATTAGCAACAACAAAATAGAAGATAAAAAATACATTTAAAAATTCAAGAGTATATAAATTGTAATCGATGTGAAAATATAGAAGAAACAGGCAGACAGTTCGAGATAAGATTTTAAAAAGATTTAAATTCAATGTAAATCATTATTTCGAGAACATTGTGAAGAATTAAAATATAAAATTAATAATATCAACCAAAATTATAAAATTTTACACATACGGAAAAATATTATATAAAAAAGAAAACTACTAGACAAAATGGACATAATTAAAGAAAGAGAGATAAAAATAATTTATTAGATTTAATGATAAATTTTTGATGAGAAATTAGTACTAAGAAGTATAGTATAAAATTCATCAATTTTTATATTAGACAGTACTATTTTTTATTTTTCGGCGTTATTGTGTTATTATTAATGTCCATTGGCTCCACTAAAGAAGCTAACTACTGATCCATGCTGCTAGGCGAATTCGCTGTCCTACTTGGCATTGTTTTCCTTTAAGGAAAATAACTCATAGGCTCGGAGCGATTATGAAAAAGCACATGTTTTTGCCAAACATTTGGAACATGTTTTTGAGGATAATAGCGTTCAATCCTCAATAGCTCCTTCCTGTCCTATTACATTTAATGGCAGAATTAAACTAACTTCTCCTCTCGAAGTAGCCAAGGTTATCGATAGCCTAAAGTCTAACAAATCACTGGGTTATGATAGGCTTTCTCCTGTTGTGTTCAAAGAATGGTTAAAGAAACGGATTGTCTATCTGTCGACCTGGATAAATGTCTACTCCGCACTTGGAAGATTGCGAAAATGATCATGATTCTTGAACTAATAGCGATTTAAATACGAGTTTAGATTAAAAGTGAGCTTTCAGATCAGACCGATATCGATATTATAAAAGGGATTATAATTTGTTTGAAAAAATTAATGTTTTTTTTTTTGTTAAAATCAAAAGAATTTAATTTTTTTCTTTTCATAACGTTAAGGCGTACATATTTACAAAATAATTACACAATGAAATAAAATGACCGAGAAAAAACAGCAACGTTTTCTACAAAATTATAGATAACTCGCGTTATTATAAAACTTTTAGCTCATCGTCGATTCTCGAGAAAAGTCGAAAAATTACGAAAAGTGAAGCAATAACATCGAACGTGTGTAAACACCTTTCAATCGATAAGAAGCCGTAAACGTGGATTTCTCGAACTATTAAAAAACGAATAATAACGGACAACGCAATTTTTCGCGATGAATCGTACGTATTTTTATTTCACAACATCAGTCGATACAGTAACGATATATAAAAAAAAAATTCCGTTCAGTAATATTTAATTTTAATTTAAAAACGCAATAATTACAACGTAATCGAAGAAGTCACCTCGAAATACCGACCGTTATATTTACGTAAAGCTATCGCATACAAACAGTTGATAACCTTACTAATAATGGACTCACACATAATATAAATCTATAAATTATATCACATTTTGTCCTCGTACTATAATTTATTTCATTTCGATATATATATATATATATATATATATATATATATATATATATATATATATATATATATATATATATATATATATAACAAAAAAAAAAAAAAAATTAAAATCACAAAAATTATCGGCTATTAAGCCTTTATCAAGTGAACATAAAATATAAAAATATAATATATAAGAAATATAAAATGTAAAAATATTAATTTACATACTACACAATTTATAAAAATTAACAAAATGAATAATAGTCAATAGTGAATGTAGTAAACAACGCAGTCTGCCTATAAGAAATATAAAATATAAATTTAGGTATACAATTAATAAAAATAACAAAATCTCGAGATTTCTTATAGGTAAATTGTGTTGTTTTGTCATATTCACTATTGACTATTTTTCATTTTGTCAATTTTTATAAATTGTATATCTAAACGAATATTTTTACATTCTATATTTTTTATATATCGTATATATTTTATTTTACGTTCACTTGATAATGCTTTAATAGCGGAAAAACTTTATGACTTTTATAAAACGTTTAGTGATTTTATCTTTTCTCGTGTTGTGTATTTTTAAAAAAATCATTACATTCCACATTTTTCAAAATTATATATATATATATATATATATATATATATATATATATATATATATATATATATATATATATATATATATATATACATAGAGAGAGTAAACAAACAAGATTCCCTTTTCATTCATTGAATACGCAATTTTATTACAACCACGAAGTGCGACTTTTTAAAATTGTTCTATCGATATTCAGGTTTATTTCATTAAACTGGTGTGAACATAATTTGATTTTTTTTTTAAATGAATTTAATCAATTAATATAATTTTTTATTTATATCCACTTTTGTGAAGTTTTTTTTTAAAATTTTTATGATAACTGTTATATTATTAAGTTGCTTGGACTGTCAAAAGATTTTATAATATTATTAGAATCTTATTTATATAACCGTAAGAGCTATGTTGTGTATAATGGCTACCATTCTAATACATATTCACCTACTTCAGGGGTTCCACAGGGTTCGAATTTGGGTCCCCTTCTATTCCTAATTTTAATCAATGCTATTGGAAAGAACCTTTGTTAAAAATTTCTTTTATTTGCTGATGATCTCAAAATTTATGCACCTATATCTTCACTAGCTGACTGTGAATCTTTACAAACAGATCTAGATAAGCTGGTTGTGTGGAGCAAAGAAAATCATTTACCTTTCAAATATGACAAATGCGTCCACATGAGTTTCTGTAGAAATAGAAATAGGTACTCGTTCACTTACACGATGAATGGTAAGCAGATATTTAAAAAATCTGTGGTGCGGGATCTCGGAGTTAATATTGATGACAATTTAAAATTTTCAATACATGTAAGCGATGTTGTTAATCGCTCTTATAAAATGCTAGGTTTTATTATAAGAAATTCATATGTGTTTAGAGATCCATGGACGCTACTGTCGCTTTATAATGCATTAGTGCGTAGTCCTTTAGAATACTGTTCAATTATTTGGGATCCGTATTATAATAAATACATTAGGTTAATTGACAAAGTTCAGTGTAAATTTTTAAAATATCTATATTACCGTATATCAGGTATTTACCCTAAATATATGAATTACGATATATTAAGAAATATAATGAATGTGTGAGGTCTTTACACTACAGAAGGAAAATAGCCAAATTAAGGTTTCTTCATGATGTATGCAACGGTAGAGTTAATAGTGAGTATTTAACATCAACCGTCTCCTACGTTGTACCAAGACCAAATAGGCGATCGAATCGTTTTTTTAGTGAGCCGCGTGCACGAACAAACCTCGGTTTAAGTTCTCCGTTGCCGTCAGCTTTCCGCTTATATAATTCTCTTTTGAGTTTCAACGTTTGTCCCCCCCTTTTTTTTTAACTTTTATATTCATAATTTCCCTCTGACTATTAAATGTTATGGCTACATGAACAATTTTAAATTGTCACAATTTAATAATTATATAAAATCCAGTGATATAGATATGTTTGGATCAATATTGCATCCTAGTATAACACGCTTTGCAGTATCAATTACAGATAAAGCACTGATCGATGTTGGTACTCCGTGAATTTTTCATATATCGTTAAAATTTAGTGATAAAAAAGCTAGATTCAACAAATTTACACCTACCTCTATCAGCCAATAACAGTACGAATTGACATAGTAATTTAGTGCTAGGTACATATCAGCGCTGTTGAAATTCCTTCATCTTATTAAATAAATATTTATGTTACACCCCGTGCGGTAGATAAATTTATTTACTTTAAATGTTTGAATAACAAAATTGTAAAGTGCACCATCATCGACGTTACACGATATAATAATGCTTTTTTTTTTTATTGATGATGTCAACAGGCAACTGACCTGCTGCGACTAATACTTGTGTTCTATGGGGCAGTATGGTATCCTTTAATGAGTTCGCTTATGTATTAACAGTTAACTAATGACTAAAATTTAGTATAAAAAATTTTATATGACTTGCGACGGGCCAGGACAGCAGCGATAAAGCAACAACAGTTGACGGTTGATTGGGGTTATTCAGTTCGCATCTTGTGTTATTTATGTCGTATTTTTTATAAATCGCAAATACTTTCAATACTTTATCATCGCCGATGTTTTTAAAGTTCTATCCGTAATCCAATTATTTCCATATATACTTGAAATGATCATTTTCTTTCGTTTATAACGAATTCTTATCGTGCTCTTCGATATTTCACGCTGTAACCAGTTGTTGTTTATAGTGCTAGACTACTTATACATTTGGAATTTATTTATCTCGTTTATTATGATTATTATAATGCCAGACTGACTATACACTTCGAAATTATTTACAGATTTTTTCCCCTTTACCTTAGTCACCTTAACTTTAATGCTACGTATATTAATTCTCTTTTTCTTTATATATATATATATATATATATATATAAAATATATATATATATACTTAAATTTATTCAACATTCGGTTTCAACAAGAATTTACTATATCGATTTAATTTCCTAGAATGTATTGAATAGCGACGTACCGATACAACAGATGATCGTTTTACGCATCACATGCTAGTAATATTAAACAACCGAAATCGTTTAGCGATCACAACTTCAATATAGGGTGACCCAGAGAAGACGGACAGTTTTGATTTTTGAATAGCGCAGTCGGTAACACTGCTATAATGCAAACAACGTGCTCCACGTTTAGTGTATACACGAGAGTTTCGTTTTTGTCCGGTCATGGCATCCTACAAAGAGAAGGAATTTTGCATAGAACGTTATTTTCGACGTAAATCGATCACGACAGCGCAAATAGAGTTTCAAAAAGGATTCAAAGTTAGGTTGTTTTTTTACATGTATACATTAAGAGCCGCGTTTACGATACACGTCTACGGGATCTGGAAGACCTGAAATCAGCCACCTATGCTCGAAAAAGTCTTCGAAAATTTTGTAAAGGCTGAACGAATATATTGTTGCAAACGCCGAACACCTGAACGATATTGTGTTCCACAAACGATTGTAAGCTATTCTCGGGTTTTCTTATTTTGAAATAAAATTTCATTCAAAAATTTTGGTCGAAACGTCCCTATTCCTTTCAGTTTGTATCCCACAGAACAAATGAAGGAAAATAATTATCAATCAAATACAAAGGCAGACAATAGGTGGCAAAAGGGCAGAGGGAATTTACAAAAGGGAATTTATTTAGAAGGGAAAGTTTTAAAACATAATAATAATATATATGCGTTTCTCTCGCCCGGAGACGATAACATAAATGGTGATGATGAAAACAACCAGTACAATTGAGGGCACTTCTAATAACAGTTTATGACGTAATTATACAAAAATATTAGCTGACTTCCGTCTACGCATATATTCTGTAGAGCATTATCTTATAGAAGAGTAGAAATTAAAACAAGCAAAATACTGATAGCTAATCAAATACTTCACAGATGAAGTCATCGAACACCTTACATATAAACTAAAATCAGAAAGGAGCTTTACCGTTGTAATTAGACATATCCACCATTCGTCTGGAAAATCATGGACATAAAGTGAGAAATATAATAAATGTAAAACATACAGCCTTGCCACTGTTCTTTGTGTAGTTAGAGCCTAAAAAAAAACAACAATACTGATATATATATATATATATATATATATATATATATATATAACATACAAAAAATCTATTCTTCGGTGCTTTAGATGCCAAAGATTTAGTCACACTAGAACATTTGCCTGTGTTAAGTGAGGCGAAGACCATTCTTCACAAACCTGCAATAAACTGATAAATGTGCTAATAATCAGGGAAACCGAGCTCCAAAGGATGTTAAGTATATAAAAAAAAAGTTCAAAAACTGAGACATGGAGAACATTCCATAATGAAAGAAAATTTCGAATGAATATATGAGAGAGCTTAATATATTCTAAACATACTATCTATCTATATATATTAAAGTATACGTACATATTTATATTCCAGTATTTGTCAGTGGGTTTGTGGTTAAAAAATTTAGCGGTTGCAATTATATCTTATCCCTTCCGCGACATGCACGCATAAGAATTTTTTTTGTTCCATACAACATCACAAAGTAACATTCATAATATCAAAGTCGACCAAAGTGTAATATAATTTTAAAACCGTAATCAGAAAAAGTAAAAATTATCGAAGTTAGATTATCAATCCCGAGATAAAAAATTGTAATATTAAACTTAAATGTATTATTAAAAATTAATTTCCACGCGAAAAAGTGCAAAATTTATACAATTAGAAAATAATAAAATTTTTGAAAATACTAAAACGAAACAATTCGATAAACTACAGGTATAATAGTTAAGTATTCTTATTTTTTCACAATTTACACAAACAATAATCCTTTGAAAATGAAATGATCGATTGCTGTATAAATAATAAAACTTCAGTAAGGGAAAAATTCTACCTATATTAACATCGGTCAGTAATAATATGAACAACATAAAAACTGTATGCAATGAAACAATTCACACGCGGAAATGTACAAAAGGAAAACCAACAGCAATTCGAAAAACTAATCTTGGAACGAGATTAAATATAAGTCCTACTTTAAACTGCGACTAAAAAATTGTACAGGGCTATAAAAAAATAAAAATAATAATAATTGAAAAACAAATTGAAGGACAATAACACGCAGTGTATTTTCGCGCGCTTTTTTTGCGCGATAACAAACTAGGCATAAGTACAAAATGAGAACTAATAAACTCGCAAGATTTCAAAACAAGTAAAGATCCGTGAACTTAATTCGATATTACCCTGCGTGCGAAGATTATAAACGAGTCTTCTCGTCTAGTTTAACCTCGCCAGATGGCGTTCGAATTAAATACGGCATAAACTAGTTTTGTCATTAGAAGAAAAAAACCACATTTTAATAAATAAAAAGCAAATTATTAACCGGTATTTCCGTGTCAAATCGCTTCCAAATTAACAACAAGTTAAATCTAATCTTATACACTTCTTTTTGCACGCAATTTTATACTGAACGAGATCGACAAACAATAATTGTTAAAAGTTCAAAATTGAAAAATACTACGGTTTAGAAATTGGATAAATGTTTGTAAGAATTCCTATAACATAATAGGCATATATGAATTCTAAGGGGGCGTTGTAGGAACCTCCATGCGATGCCTGTGGAAACAGCTCTAGATAACTATGTGTAAAATTATACGAAGTTCGATATACCAACCACGGTCAGAAAAAAAAAAAAAAAAAAAAAGTATTTTTCAGTATTAAAACCAAGTTTAACAATAATGTCAATAAACATCGAAAGACTTAAAAAATAAATAAATAAAAAATGTTATTTTGTCTGAAGTGTGCAAAAAAAAAAATCTGTGAAACAAAACATAGGAAACCAAATATATCCGGTATCGTAAAACTATTCCGTAAGATATTAGAACATTACTCGTTTATAAATTAAGAAATATTTTAAACGCCAATTATATATTGCGATTAAATCTTGTCTATATATCGAAACCGATTTTTGAATGTAACAACCTTCGTTGATATTCAGAATGCTATTTGGTAGATAGGCTTTATTCAGATATAAAAGATTCTAATACGTTAGTTTTAACTAAGTTTATCGTTATATATTTTAAAGATTTGAAACTAAGAAATTAAAGCTGATTTAAAAAGACTAAGGTCAGTAGGCAAGATGCCAGTAATAACTGGAGCTGCCGTAGTGGACACAGTTCTATATAACGAACTAAAGCAAAAGTTTCCTTTGCTTAGCCAGGATTTTATTAAATATATTTGACTTTAGTTTATGTACATATAATATTGAGCAATAATTAAACATTGATTCTATTACTTCTTTGTAAATAATAACTGTTCCTTTATATTTAAATCCACCTAAATTAGGCTGAATTTTAATGTAAAATCTTTTATTAGCTTTATCCGGAAGGAATTTTACATGTTTATCAAATTTTAATTTATCATCTAGAATAATTCCTAGATATTTAAAGAATTTAACTAAATATCTTATTATAAATTAAATTGTTTTTTTTTTTTAAGTTCATTTTTAAATTTAAGAAATCCGCCGTTACTAATTACATAATTTCCGATTTATCAGAAGAAAATTCGAAGGCCAAGTTGATCGAAAATAATTTGAAGCTTCTTACAAATATTTCTATTCTAAATTTCTAAAGCACTTTTAAGATTAATTACGGCGCACAGGTAATAAATTCGGCATTATATCCATTTTCAATAGTAAAGATTTCTAAATTATTACGTACATACGAATATTAAACATTCAAATAGAACCTTGAGGTACTCCGCAGGAAATGTTTTTGTATACAGTAAATTTATCAGACGATATTCTAACTTTCGTATTGGTTAAATAATTAATAATAGTATTTATTAAGTAAGGATTTACAGAGTTATGTTTCAGAATTTCGATAATTTTAAAGTACACTTACAATTGTAAAACGCACCCTTGACATCAAATGTTATTAGTACGCCCATCAAGTTATTGTCTTTTCCAAAAACAGTCATAATGATTTCTATGTAAAATATTTTTACATTCGATTTCATTTGATAATTTTACGTTAATGATCTTTTCATATAATTTACCAACTGAATTTAACAACGTTATTATAAGAGTTACATTTCGCGTAATCTTTATTAGGTATAAGCATAATATACCCAACTTTCCAGATATCAGGAAACATCTGGAATTTTAAAAGGGATTCAAACATATATGCAAAAATTCCGAATTTTTACTATTAACGATTTTGAGAACTGCGTTGCTGGGGATTTATTAAATTTTAAATTATGAATAATATCGATTGTCGCTAATATATAATCGCTATATGTTTCTCCGATAACCGGAAACGAGAAACGTAGCGCAGTTCGCAAACTTAAGCGTCCGAAAGAGTGGATTGAACCGAATATGTTAGAAAAGTCAGTAAAATAAACACGCTGAAAAATAACTCTCAATTTAACCGAGAACGCGTATATAATAAGAAATGTACATCCGGGCAATGCGAAATTACATCACCACTCGCTGATTCAACCCGAAGTACCACATACGCAGAAAGCTCGGTCTCAAATACGAACAGCATACTAGAAGAACTGCAAATAAAAAGAAAATAAGAATTTAAGCCCGACTAAAGTAAATGAGGAGTGTAGGCAAAAATCGAACTAATTCCCAAATACAAACGAAAAACGTTCAAACCCTACAAAGCTAATTAACCGAGAATATTTACTTACACAGAACAAATAGTAATGGTGTACGACGGAGTAGTGGTTTGAACAAAAATTGAATCGAGTGACCTGGAAACCATTTCCAATTTTTACGTAGTAGAATATGTCAGACTCAAGGACAGTCCAAAATCATGCGAGAAAAATCGTGAACCGAAGAAAGTCGACAGCGAATGCGGCAATTTGGGATAAAGAAGCTAAAAACAAACAAACGATTGAAATATCGTGATCCTAACCTGACTTATCCGGGGGTGGGTTATAATAATATATAAAAAATTATAATAATCATAGTGATAAAAATTATATTAAATTGTCGGATTTGTAATAAGGAGATTCTAACATTTTTCTACTATTTACAAGTTCTATAAAACGCTGTATGCTAAAATTAAATACGGAGAAATTGCACGATTTCTAATTAGTAAATGCATTATTTCGCAGAAACACCTAAACTATCCTGGGAGTTAGTTTATCATCTCGTCTTTCATTAATAAATCGATCGATAAAGTGAAAAATTGCGCCAATTTTCAATTAACGTTACCATCTTTCTTCCGTTAATAAGAAATTAATATACACTACCGTTATAAGACCTAATTTACGCCTGTCCAGTCTCCATCGGTACTTACAAAAAAACTCCAGTTAATGCAAAACCGACTTGCAGAATATTATTAAGCGCTCCTCGGTTGACCAAAATACAGTACGCGCGTTCAACATCGTCGTATAAAGCACAGATTTCGGATCCGTGTTAAACTAGTTCTTAATACAGGGGGCCCGCCCCCAGAGAAGATGGGCGGTTTATTTTTTTTTTTTTTTGTAATAACTCAAAAATTACTCGACCAAAATTTTCGAATGAAATCTTATTTAAAAATAGGAAAACCGGAGATTAGCTTACAATCATTTGTGGAACACAATATCGTTCAGATGATCGCCGTTTGCAACAATACATTCATTCAGTCTTTACAAAGTTTTCGAAAATTTTTGTCGAGCATAGGTCGCTGAATTTTTGAATTTTTTCGGAAAACCGAGTTTTCAAGTCTTTCAGATGTTATGGACGAGTTGTTTTTTAAAG